>JAPXFY010000023.1:22933635-22955991 GCA_030674185.1 Monoplex corrugatus | reverse complement strand
TGAGAAAAATGTTGAGAGTTCCATGGACAGCAAAGAAAACAAACGAGACAGTCTTGATGGAGGCAGACACAAGTACATCACTAATAAGGAAGATTAGGAAAAGACAAGCAACATTTATAGGCCATTTTATGAGGAAGAGGGTTTTGGAGCACCTGGTCACAATGGGGAAGTTGGAGGGAAAGAGAGCACCAGATAGACCCAGGGAGAGAATGCTGGACGGACTTGCAGAGTGGCTGGGTATGAGGAGGGTGGGGGAGATGCTGGGGGCAACGAGAGATAAAGATGGTTGGAAGTCCATGGTCGCCAACGCCATGCGGCAGGGCACCTGATGATGATGATGATGATGTACATGGAAATCTGCTAGTGCAAGAAAAAGAATATGAAGTCTTGTAAAATATTAACCCACGACTTTGACTTCCTATGCTTATAAGAAATTCAAACATGTCAAAGAGATTCTAAGAGATTTTGAAGATTCCTAGTAGCTTGTCATAGTCAATAAAAAAAAGCTAAAAAGCTGGTTTCCCAATCAGACTTAAATCAATGGTATAGAAATAATTGTGAAATGTTGAGCGAACACCGGACGTCAGACTAACAAAAAAAGCATTAAATTCATCAGTCCAACATCAGCGTTTTCTAGAGAAATATCCAACAACAGAAAATGAACTAATGTGGTATGTGGTGATTTTCATGACAGATTTGCAATGTAGAAACAAAATTAATGGTACAGCTCACAGGATCACGTCTGTGAAGAAATGATGTGTGGTATCAACCTCAGTCCATTTGCAACAGCTTCACCAACTCATACTAGCGTGCAGGAAGGAGATACAGATAGTACTATCGACACAGCAGTACTTTTCCTGTATACATAATATTGTTTTCCATTTTTTCCTGTTGAAGTACTGTGTACATTTTGAAACGGATATAGCCCTGACATGGCCTACGTAGTCGGTAAGCTTTAAACAATAATAATAATAATAATGATGACAACAATTACAATAGCAAAAATAACAATAACAATGACAATAACAATAACAAATTTGTGTACCGTGTCGCAGAAGAGAAAGATGGGGAAAGGGGATAGCAATAGCAATGACTATAACAAACAGTAACAATAACAATGACAATAAAAACAACAATAACGGTAACTATAGCAATAACAATGACAAGCAATAAGAATAACAATAGCAATAACAATAACAATCATAATAACAGTAATAACAATAACAATAACAACAACAATAAAAATGACAGTAACAGTAATAATAACAATAACAATAACTATAGCAATATCAATAACAATAACTATGTTGTACCGTGTCCCAGAAGAGAAAGGTGGGGAAATGGGTGATAGTGTCATGTCTAGGTGCTGTAAGTCACGTCATCCCTATTTCTTTTCCCTTCTGGCTGAAGCTTCAACCACAATAAGTACACGAAAATATCAGCCGGCTGGATCACATCAATAGGTGCACGTGACTGCTATCCATCAATCCATCAAGAAGATTGCGAGTTCGTATCTCGTTGGGGTCACCACAGTCGGACCTGTGTGCCTTCTGGCTGCGCACGCTAAAGATCCCATGGCAGTTGAAAATCGCAAAGAACAGGCATTGCCCGCTGCCTTGGTATAAAATGTTGGACAGATAGGTTGATTTCCCAGGTCCCAACCCCTGAAGACCAATTTGCCTTCTTGCCTTTCTGAAGTCTTGAGTTAAAAAAACCACAGCGTCACTATGAATATGAATTTGAAGTGAGGTGGCACCCGGGAAAAGTTGAGGTCCTGCCACCTCACTCCCCTACGATCCCACGATTATGGAACTATCTAGGAAGGACTTCAGGACCTGGTGAGCTCGTGGGTTTATGTGCAGGCTTAAGGCATGTGCCGTGATCATTCTGGATCTTCTCCATCACATGGCACCTGTGATGTTAGTGCACATAGAATTCATTCCGAGCGCGGAGACATCATCTTGAGAAACTGAAACTGAAACTGAAACTGAATCCGTCAAGGACGTTTCAAGCGCTTTTACAGCAGGCAGTCAGATTGAGGCAGCTGAAATGTGGTTTCTAAGAAGCATGTTAAGAGATCCATGGACAGCAAAGAAAACAAACGAAGCAGACTTGAAGATGTCAGACACAAAAATAAACACTAATGAAGATTAGAAAAAGACAAGCAAATTTATATAATAATAATAATAATAATACCTAGGACTTACAAAGCGCACTAAGCCACTGGATCTAGGCGCTGGGGAATGGGGGATATAATAGGAAGTCAGTAAATACAAGACTACACAACAACTTACACATCATCAAATGACAATCAAATACATACATACATCATAATCACATAACATAATGATTTACATTCGCAATCTTCAAAATATGCATACCACGCAATTCAATCAAATATCAGATTCATTCCAATTCAACACTTTTCACTCAGTTACTCCATATAAACTATTATTCCACCCCTTCCCTACTACCCCCCACCCCCACGCGCATACACAAAATCCAATTACACATATCAGCCAGCCGACAAGGTGATGTGGGGAAAAGTGATCAGATGTCGAAATACTGCTGAAAAAGGTGTGTTTTCAAGTTTGACTTGAAAGAAGAAATGGACGGAGAGTGGCGTAATTTCTTGGGAAGAGAGTTCCAAAACTGGGGACCGAAATGCGAAAGTGAGCGAAAGCCATGAGATTTGCGGTTATACTGTATCTGCCTGAGGAGTCTTGAATCAGAGGAAGAGCGGAGAGACCGAGATGGAGTATACAAGTGCAGAATATCAGAAATATACTCAGGAGCAGAACCAGAGATAGAATTGAAGCAGATGCAAGCAGTCTTGTACTTAATTCTCTGAGATATTGGTAACCAGTGCAGTTGGTGAAGCAAAGGAGTGCAAGGTTGTTGACGGGATGCCTTAAGAATAAGGCGTGCAGCTGAATTTTGAACTTTCTGCATAGGATAGAGAACAGTGTTCGGGCAGCCCATGAGGAGAGAGTTACAGTAGTCAAGTCTCGACAGAATACAGGAAGTGACAAGAATCTTGGTGGCATCTACACTGAGAAAGTTTCTGATAGATCCAATCCTTTTCAATTCAAAATAAGAAAGCTGGCAGACTTTGGAAACGTGATCTTTCATGGAGAGAGAAGAGTCAAGAATGAAACCTAAGTTCCTAGCTTTTGGACAGAAAGAGATGTCAGAAGAGCCAACAGTGATAGAAGTTGGAAGTGGAGGATTATAGTCTGAAGAACCAGAAAACAGAAGAGCTTCAGTCTTACTGTCATTAAGTTTTAACATGTTGTCAGTCATCCATGTCTTTACATCATCCGTGCATGTCTGCAGTGTCTGTATGGTACTGTCAATGTCTGCAGGTTTGCATGCCTGTTGAAGCTGTGTGTCGTCTGCAAAAAGCTGGTGACTAACTCCATGGCGCTCAATGACCTCAGACAGGGGGGTGGTATACAAGACAAACAGAACTGGCCCTAGCACCGAGCCTTGCGGAACACCAAAATCAAGAGGAAGTGACAAAGAATTATGACCATCGACCGATACATACTGTTTTCGATCCAGCAGATACGAATGAAACCACTGGAGGGCTGTGGAACAGATGCCAAAAACGTTTTGAAGTCGCGAAATGAGAATTTTGTGGTCGATGGTGTCGAAAGCAGCGGAGTTGTCCAAGAGCAAAAGAACAGAGAGTTTGTTTTCGTCAAGAGCAGACAGAATATCGTTTACAACACGAAGTAGGACGGTCTCAGTGCTATGGCCAGCACGGTAGGCTGACTGAAAACAGTTACACAGGTTGTTGGCTTCCAGATGACCAAGAAGCTGACTCAGCACGACCTTTTCTAAAACTTTAGATAAAAAAGGTAAATTTGATACGGGCCTGTAATTGCTCAGTACGTTTTTGTCCAGAGAAGGCTTTTTCAGCAAAGGTCTAATGACTGCTGTCTTGAAATCACTAGGGACCGAACCGGAAGCTAAAGAATCATTGATGATGCTTGTGATGGTAGGGAGAACAACATCAATGTTTTCGTACAAAAGTTTGGTGGGGATGGGGTCTAACTCACATGATTTTGGCACAGTACTTTTCAAGACGCTCAAAACAAAATCTTCTGAGACGGGCGTAAAAGCCGTGAGGGGAGTTCCTACAAAACAATCCACATCCAGTACAGTGGTATCAGAAGAGGCAAAAGCAGTTCTAATTTTCCTAATCTTTTCAGAGAAGTACTCAGCAAAAACAGTGGGCAATGTATCAGGGGAATAATCACTGGGTAATGGGGAGGCGTCTTGTTTCCCGAGCAGAAAATTGAAAGTCTGAAAAATTTCTTTGCACGATCTGCTCGCCATAATCTTTGCAGAATAAAATGCCCGCTTTGCAGTCTCGACAAGATCGATGACCTTGTGTTTTGCAGTTTCGTAAATTTCTTTATGAACTGTCAATTTAGTCTTCAGCCAGCACCTCTCTGCCTGACGACGTTCGCGTTTCAGTTTGCAAAATTGCTCAGAGATGGAACTGAACCAAGGGTTAAATTTCCTGGGGCGAACCTTACGCTGGCAGAGAGGGGCGTGGTTGTCAAGCACAGACCTGAGTGCGCTGTTGTAGTCAGAAACGGTAGAAATCAGAGGAATTTGCAGCTTTAGGTCATCTTTGAAAGACTGGGCATCAATCTTGTTGATTCTGCGGAACACAACAGTCACTGGGTCCGAGACAAGCTTAGGAAGATTCAAAGTCAACAAAACTGCATTGTGATCAGACATCAGCTCATGGCTAACAACAGTAGAAGACAGAAGATTGTCTGACAAACGGTATAAAACAAGATCAATAGTGTGTCCTCTCTTCTGAGTTGGTCCAGTCACAGACTGGCCGAACCCAAACATTTCCAACAGATCCGTCAACCTTCTCGTATCTAATTCATGTTTCACATCAAAATGCACATTAAAATCACCCATCAAGAGTGTTTTGCCATGCAAAGAATCACAATACTCTAAAAAGTCCGGAAACTGATCAAAGAACATGACACTTGTAAATTTGTTTCTTTGACTAGGAGGTGGCCTATACACACACACTAAATTAATACTAGTTTTGTTTACAGTCAAAGACAGAATGGCCGCTTCAAATGTAGGATGAGTCAGAGGAGACTGATTAAATTATAGGACATTTTATGAGGTAAGAAACATTAAAGCACCTAGTCACAACAGAAAAATTGGATGGTCTGTTGTACTCTGATGCTTTAATTTATTGTTCTATGGAGTCTTTCCTGCTATTCCATGAGGCCTATTCTACTGTTCTACGAGGCCAATTCCTCAATTTTGTAATGTCTGTTCTACTGCCCTGTGATGTCCTTTCCCTTATTTGATAATGCATTTTCTAGTATTCTGTGAATGACTTTTCAGTGTTCAGCATCAGCCAGAAGACTGGGTGTGACGATGGGAGGAATATATCAGAACACTGTGTATTTAACAATCCTGGCTGTCAGGATGGAGCCTTATTATGTAACCGCTGTTACAGGTGTGTTGGGTCAGTCCCACACTCGTACAAAACTTCAGAGTATGTCAAGGAAGCTAGAACGTACTGTAAGTCACTAGGAGGTGTAGTAGGGCTACCCAGTTGTGGAATTTCGTGGTATCAACTGATAGACAAAAAATCAAAATCAAAATATTTTCCTTGTCTAGAAAAATATGTGTTTGTTTTTGGTGATCAGTATATTGGAGACATGACTTTGAATAATATGTATCGAAACAGTATCGTCACTCAGCACAGAAGCGTTGTCTATCATGGTTTTAAACTGCCCAGGTTTAATGATCTAGTTCCCCATGGGAAACAGTGCCTTTTAATTGAGGATGATGGTACAGCAACCATACATGACTGTGAAAAACCAAACAACATAGAACAGAGAGCGTTCTGTGAATATAAGAAGAACACTACAACAGAAAACTTTCACCATTCAAAAGCAATAACTGTGACCAGTACGGGATCTGTGCAGCTAACACAACAACCGTCTCTGACGATATGTCCTGATGGTCACGTGACACATGTCCTGTGTGGTTCTCATCAGTTTGGTCTTTGTAACCAGGAGCATGGATCACCTTGTACTTTTAAAACTCATTCATCACACAAACAGGAAACAGTTGACACTGCAGAGCAACATGTATCCGTTCCTACCTTTGTGTGTGATGATAAGATCACAAATGTGTCATACACCCTGGTATGTGACTTCAGACCTGATTGTCAGGATCAGAGTGATGAGTCCTTCTGTGAACATCCTCCTTGTGTCAAGACATTTGCCTGTGGTAATGGTCAGTGTGTGTCCTTTGACAATGTGTGTGACCGGATCTTCCATTGCCAGGACAAATCAGATGAAAGAAAGTGTGGAAAGATGCGGGCGAGAGACTACGTTCATTACTCACTTTTTCCATCTCCTGCACTAATCAGTTTTGATGGCATCAGAGCTTTTATTTCAACTCCAATGAAGTCTAACGAGTCATGTCCTGAAACCCATTATCGTTGTCCTGGTGTATACAATAACTGCTTACCTGTCTACACAAGATGCAATGGAATGTACGACTGTATTGACCACGAGGACGAAGAGGAATGTGAATCAATGAAGTGTCCAGGATTCTTCAGATGCAAATCATCCACAATATGTATACACAATGATCACCTATGTGATGGCTGGCCTCACTGCCCAATGCATGATGATGAATTGTCGTGTGTGACTTGTCCTGAGGAATGCCTGTGTCAAGGTCTGACTTTTCTGTGCTCTCAGTCTTTCTCTGCATCACTCTTCCCTCAGCTCCGCTCCTTGGATGTCACAGGTTCAGGTGTGAATCTGTCTGATGTCAGTGACAATGTCTATCTTATTTATTTGACTCTTGCACAGTGTTCCATCACCATCTTACCCCTCGTACACTTGTTAAATCTCAGGTTTCTTGACCTTAGTAAAAACAAACTGCAGTGTATCAACATGACTCAGGTTGCTTATTTACAAAATCTACGAACCTTGTCCCTGTCCAATAATCCTCTGACTTCATTGTACAATAATCCCTCATTTGATTCTCTGCAGACGACATTAACTATGATTGACCTTTCATATACAATTCTCACAGTGTTTGACACTCAGGTCTTGTCAGAATTCCTGCGAGTAAAGAAACCTAATTTATCTTTTAGTACTATACATACTATTACTTCTAGTGGTTTCCAGTTTACACCTTACTTAGCTGAACTACACATGGAAGGTAGTCCTGTGAAAACATTTCCATCTGACGTGTTCAAAGGTCTGTCGTCTCTACATGCCATATCAACACTGAATTACAAACTATGCTGTAAAGAAATACTTCCACATTATTTTGATGAGTCTTGCTGCCACGCTCCAAAAGACGACATTTCATCGTGTGAAGATTTACTACAATCAGGAACATATCGAGTGTTTCTCTGGTTGATCAGCTGCTTGTCAGTGACTGGTAACATTTTCTGTTTTGTTGTACGTTTGTGTACACACAAGAAAAACTCTCCAAGTGGTTTTAGTGTGTTTGTCACTAATCTGACCATGGCTGACTTTCTGATGGGTGTCTACATTGCCATTATTGGTGTGGCTGATGAACTGTTCCGAGGTAGATATCTTCATTATGATGACACTTGGATGAACAGTGTGGCCTGTAAGGTGGCAGGAGTTCTATCTCTGTTGTCCAGTGAAGTGTCAGCACTGATGATCTGGCTTATTACGCTTGATCGCTTCATTGTGCTTGCCTTTCCATTCAGCATTATGCGATTTGAGAGAACATCAGCAATTGTGGCTTGCTCTATCATTTGGCTGGCTGGCTTGTTCCTGGCCTTGTTGCCCTTACTTCCAGTAACATCGCACTGGGAGGTTTTACAGCCAGACTGGTATTTGTATTCCACTATCAGTTTCAAGACGAACTTTTAAAGGACATATTTACTCTTTCAGCATATTAATCATCCTAAATTTTGTGTTGTTTGTATTTATATCAGCAGGCCAAGCCTTTATCTACCGGTCTATACAGAAGAACACATTGACAACCAACACGACCAAAGTATCACATGACATGACTATAGCTCGACGGTTAGTCAGTGTGGCTGTCACAGATTTCATGTGCTGGTTTCCCATTGGACTGTGTGGAATGTTGTATGTGGCTGACGTTCCCATCCCTGGAGAAGTGAACGTGGCCTTGGCTATCTTCGTACTGCCCTTAAACTCTGCTCTTAATCCCTTCATGTACACTTTCAACACTGTAGCAGAAAAGCGGAGGAAATCCAACGAAGCAAAACTGTTAAAATGGTTGGAATCTCACGCTGACCTGGTGAGCAGTTAGTTGTGTCGGTAAGCGGGAACTCATTCATAGATTACATAATAGGTATACAAACTAGAATCACTACAGATGATACTCATTTTTAGACACCACTAATTTGAAAATAGACTAAAATCACCACTGATGATAATACACTACAATGCAGAAATTTAATCATGCATATCCCAATCTGTCACTACTACCAATTCATTGTATGTTCCACCTTAGGTTACACAACCATTCATTGCATGTCCCAACTTGGGTCTCTATTGCATTCATTGCATGTTCCCAAACTTGGGTCACATATACAGTTCGTTGTATGTTCCAAACGTGGGTCACATATACAGTTCATTGCATGTCCCAAACTTGGGTCACATGTACAGTTCGTTGTATGTTCCAAACTTGGGTCACATATACATTTCATTGTATGCCCCAAACTTGGGTCACATGTAGAGTTCGCTGTATGTTCCAAACGTGGGTCGCATATACAGTTCATTGCATGTCCCAAACTTGGGTCACATATACATTTCATTGTATGCCCCAAACTTGGGTCACATGTAGAGTTCGTTGTATGTTCCAAACTTGGGTGACATATACAGTTCATTGCATGTCCCAAACTTGGGTCAGATGTACAGTTCATTGTATGTCCCAAACTTGGGTCACCATACAGTTCATTGTATGTCCCAAACTTGGGTCACATATGCAGTTCATTGCCTGCCCCCAACTTGGGTCACAATATAGTTCATTATATGTGTCAAACTTGGGTCATATATACATTTCATTGCCTGCCCCAGACTTGGGTCACATGTACAGTTCATTTTATGTCCGAACTTGGGTCACATATACATTTCAATATATACCCCAAACTTGGGTCACATGTACAGTTCGTTGTATGTTCCAAACGTGGGTCACATATACAGTTCATTGTATGTCCAACTTGGTCACATAACAGTTGTTGTATGTCCAACGGTCACATATACATCATGTATTCCAACTGGTCATAACATTCATTGCATGTCCCAAACTTGGGTCACATATACAGTTCATTGTATGCCCCAAACTTGGGTCAGCTATACACTTCGTTGTATGTTCTAAACTTAGGTGACATATACATTTCATGGTATGTCCCAAACTTGGGTCACATAGGCAGTTCATTGCCTGCCCCAAACTTGTGTCACAATACAGTTCATTATATGTGTCAAACTTGGGTCACATATACATTTCATTGCCTGCCCCAAACTTGGGTCACATATACAGTTCGTTATATGTTCCGAACTTGGGTCACATATACAGTTCATGGTGTGCCCCAAACTTGGATCACTTAGTTCATTGTATGTCCCAAACTTGGGTCACATATACAGTTCATGGTGTGCCCCAAACTTGGATTACTTAGTTCATTGTATGTCCCAAATTTGGGTCACATATACAGTTGATGGTGTGCCCCAAACTTGGATCACTTAGTTCATTGTATGTCCCAAACTTGGGTCACATATACAGTTGATGGTGTGCCCCAAACTTGGATCACTTAGTTCATTGTATGTCCCAAACTTGGGGCACTATACAGGTCATTGCATGCTCCAAACTTGGATCACACATCCAATTCATTGCATGTCCCAAACTTGGGTCACTTAGACAGTTTATTGTATGTACCAAACTTGGGTCACGTAAACAGGTCGTTGCATGTTCCAAACTTGGATCACACATCCAATTCATTGCACGTCCCAAACTTGGTTTATGTATACAGGCAAGTGTACATACCAAACACAAAAGGTCTGGACATAAACACTATGCTGCTGTATGTGCTCTATGTGGACATTTTTGTCAAAAAGTGAACAGAAGCACTGACATTTTGGATGTTCATGAACAATTCAAATAAAAATTGAGTCATGTTATTTCTGGAAAAATATAGGATTGCATTTGGCTTGTATGATTCAAGCAGAAAAGTGACATTCATAAATACCATAAAAATTATCTTTGTTTAGTTAACAGATGACCTAAGTAAGCATTTCTCTCTTTTTTTTTTAATATTTTGAACCGTATGATTAATCTTATTGTGATATTATGAATCATGTATAATTTTAGAAAATATTACTAGAAGATCATGGCTAAATTGTCATTGTGATCTTTGATGTTGTTCAATCGTATTGGAAAAGTTATCACTAGAAAGTTATCATTGTTGTTGATTGGTTTCAAAGATAACACTGAACTCATTTTATAGATGTGCCGTCATAGAATACAATTTTGGAACTCAAAATAGAAAATACGCTTTAACATAAAACAGAATTTATGACTGCATGGCATTGCAGTGTCTGGTATCGATACGTACACACCCATGCTGTAGAGGCCCATGACCAAGACAAATAACCATGTGCACTGTCCATACTTTGAGGACCTGTGTTCCAAACTGACTGTGCATTCCAACGACGCTTAATATGTGTACACACAGGGCTCTAACAGCTCTGTATGTCTAGCTCTCACATATCGGAGGTCTATTTCCTTCTGTTGACTGTCGGTGTTTGAAGGGACATTGCCACCCGTGGGTTCACCTAGTGGGCACATTTGCATGTCATTTGCATGTCTATACAAGCGTGTTGCAATGGAGGTACCAGGACCCAACATCCTGTCTAGGTTTAGTTTGATATCATTGATCATATCGCACTTGATGTAGGTGGGCGTTGTGGGAGAGGACATGTCTGAACATCCACCTTGAAGAGTAGGACACGGACTACGCTCAAACCAAACGAGGAGCAACCTCAAAGGCGACTTTGCACAACGCCAGTCTTTGTTAATGAAGCAAGGAGACAGGACTCAGGAGTTTGTTCAGGAGGGATTCATCACATGCAGATAATTCCGCACGCGTTCCACTCAAATCTGCCAGCAATTATCTGGCAGACTCCCAGTTCCTGCCCAGATCCCTATACGTTAGCAAGGTCTTGAAACTGGAAAGGAAAGGGTGAGGAGTGGGGGTGGGGATGGGGACGTGACTTATGAAGCACAAAAGTGACACCACTAGAATGACAGAGCATGCAGCAAGGCACAGAAAACAGGCCAGTTTATAAGTCACAAGCTGGAACTGGCCACGATGTATCAGATCTTGAGTCCATTGCTCCACCAACAAGGCCATCCAGCCACACCAACAATTCGATCATCCAAAGGTGACACTGAACAATAATAATGTCATGTATAAGTTTCCAAGTGTTGATTCAAGAATCAAACCAAGGCTCGCACTCTCATCAGTCACCAAAGCAATTACCCAACTACGAACAAAACTCTGGGGCACAAAGCACACTCAAAATGAGAGGGAGAAAGCAGGAGGGGAGTGGGGCATGTAACCCCTGCCCCAAGCCGTCATCCCCCCTCTGTCTGTCACACCCCACACACACACACACACACACACACACACACACACACACACAGATACACAGACACACACACACACACACACACACACACACACACACACACACACACACACACACACACACACACACACACACACACAACGTACACACACACACCATAATTCTTTCAAGACACAAAATCTTCCAACAGGAAATGGACGTGTGTGCCTGCCAAGCCAGTGATTACATGTTACCACTTTAACTGTGCGTTGCAGGAGAGAGCTTATAGTCGCAGTAAGTTTACGTTTGTTAGAAAAAAAAGCAAAAACGGTGCATGTGCATCAGTTCACAGCACAGACACACACACGAGAGAGAGAGAGAGAGAGGAGAGAGAGAGAGAGAGAGAGAGAGAGAGAGAGAGAGAGAGAGAGAGAGAGAGATCTTTAAATAAACATTCTACACAAAACATGTTCGTATGCGCCCTTACACAGAAATAAATTTTACACAAACGTCTCACTCTCTCTCTGTCTCTCTGACTCTGTGTGTGTGTCTCTCTCTTTCTCTCGCTCCCTTTTCTCTCTCGTTTTGTCTGTCTGTCTGTCTGTCTCTCTATCTCTCTCTCTTTCTCTCTTTCTCTTTCCCTCTCTCTCTCTGTCTCTCTGTGGACAGATCTTTATGGCAGCATTGTACATTAAATATACCTACATGCATGCGCGCTTGCACTCACATACAACAAATATACCCATACACACATACACACACACACATCTCTCTCTCTCTCTCTCTCTTCCCGTGTCTCTCTGTCTTTCTTTCTCTCTCTCTCTCTCTCTCTCCTCTCTCTCTCTCTCTCTCTCTCTCTCTCTCTCTATTGAGAGCGGGCCTCGATAGCTCAGTTGGTTTGAGCGTCGGATTCACATGCTAATGGTTGTGGGTTCGAATCCCGGGATGCGCTATATTAAAACTGGCCATCTCACTGCCCCATCTTAACATCATTGTTGTTCTGGTGGTATCAGTATAGGATTAGATAGGTTCCCCCTTCCCCCACTTCCTCGGGATGGTTATCCCCGTCGGCCATATCACCTGAGGTGGGTGTCGACGTAAAAACTGAACCAAATCAATCCAATCAATCAATCAATCTCTCTATTGAGAGAGGTTTTTAACTAAACATTCTTCACAAAACATGTTCGTATGCGTCCGTAAACACGTACATATCTAACACAGACAAACAAACACGAACATCTCCCTCTGTCTGTCTGTGTGTCTATTGTCTCTCTATCTCTCTGTATGTCTGTCTGTCTGTCAGTCTGTCTCTGTCTCTCTCACTGTTTATCTCGCATGCACTCGTGTACACACACACGCACACACACGCACGCAGAGACACACACATAGACATACACACACACACACACACTCACATACACACGAACGCACACACATACACAAACACACTCACACGTACACACACACACAAACACTCATTCACACACACACGCACGCACACAAAGAAGAACGCACAAAGACAGACACTATTAAGTGCGCGCGCGCACTCAGAAACACACACACATGCACACACCCCACACACCCATCTCTCTCTCTCTCTCTCTCTCTCCCTCTCTCTCTAATTCTCTCTCACTCTCACACACGCACACACACACATACTCACATACACACGAACGCACGTACATACAAACACACGCACTCACACATACACACACACACAAACACTCATTCACGCATACACGCACGCACACAAAGACGAACGCACACAGACAGACATATTATTAAGTGCGCGCGCACTCAGAAACACACACACATACACACACGCACACACATACGCACACCACACGCACCTCTGTCTCTGTCTCTCTGTCTCTCACTCTCTCTGTGCCTAATTCTCTCACTCTCACACATGCACACACACACACACCACACACACACACACACACACACACACACACACACACACACACACACACACACACACACACACCACACTCACATACACACGAACACATACACATACACACACACACACTCACACATTCACACACAAAAATACTCATTCCCACACACACACGCACGCACGCACACAAAGACGAACGCACAAAGACAGACACACTATTAAGTGCGCGCGAGCACTCAAGAAATACACACACATGCACACACACACACACATACACACACCACACACACACCTCTGTCTCTGTCTCTCTCTCACTCTCTCTGTCTAATTCTCTCTCACTCTCACACACACACATACGCGCACGCACACACACACACACACACACACACAACACACACACACACACACACACACACACACACACACACACACACACTCACTCACATACACACGAACGCACACACATACACACACACACACTCACACATACACGCACAAAAACACTCATTCTCACACACACGCACGCACACAAAGACGAACGCCCAAAGGCAGACACACTATTAAGTGTGCGCGCGCACTCAGAAGCACACACACATGCACGCACGCGCGCGCGCACACACACACACACACACACATACACACAGAAATATGCACACACTAACAAACTCACGCAAACAGACACACACGTGTGCTCGCCCGTGCACACTCACACACATACACAGACACAAACAAACATACACACACACGCACTCACAAACACACATACAAACAGACACATATACAGATATACACACAGAGAAACACAAACACACACAAACACACACACACACACACACACACACACACACACACACACACACACACACAAACACACACACACACTGTCTCTGTCTCTGTCTGTCTCTCTCTCTCTCTCTCTCTCTCTCTCTCTCTCTCTCTCTCCCCGACCACACATACGCGACACAAACACACATTTATACATATCTCCTCTTTCTCTGTTTCTCTCTCTCTCAATATCTCTCTTTCCTGCTCTCTCTCTCTCTCTCTCTCTCTCTCTCTCTCTCTCCTTCTCCCTCCCTTCCTCTCTATCTGTCTGTCTCTCTCTCTTTCTCTCTCTCTCTTGTGATTTTTTAGTAAATATTCTACACAAAACATGCTCATAGGCGCCCGTACGTATATACATAACACAGACACACAGCATACACACACCCCTCCCTCCCTCCTCTCTCTCTCTCTCTCTCTCTCTCGTCCCTATCTCTCTGTCCCTCTCCCTCCCTTTCTATCTCTTTCTCTCTCCCCATCTCTTTGTCTCGTTCCATTTTTCTCTGTCTGTCTGATTGTCTGTCTGTCTGTCTGATTGTCTGTCTGTTTCTCTCTCTCTCTCTCTCTCTCCCTCCCTCTCTCTCTCTCTCTCCTCTCTTTCTCTCTCTCTCTCTCTCTCTCTCTCTCTCTCTCTCTCTCCTCTCTTTCTCTCTCTCAACACTAGATATACCTGCATGTGAACGCTTGCTCAAACAATACAACCCAGACACACACACACATACACACACATACACACCACACACACACATACACACACATACAAACACACAACACACAATACACACACGCACACACATACACACATACATACACACACACACACACCACACCACACACACACACACACACACACACACACACACAACATACATATATATATATGTATCTTTCTCTATCTCTCTTTCTCAATCAGTCTGTCTTTTCGTCTGCATCTCTCTCTCTCTCTCTCTCTCTCCTCTCTCCCTCCCTCTCTCGCTCTCTCTTTCTCTCACACAACACAAACACCCCACAAACAAATACACACACACAATTATATATATATATATATATAATATATATATATATATATCTTCTCTTTCTCAATCAGTCCATTCGTCTGTTTCTCTCTCTCTCTCTCTCTCCTCTCTCTCCCTCTCTCTCATCTATCCTATCTTCAATCTGTCTCTGTCTCTCTCTCTCCCTCCCTCTCTCTCTCTCTCTCATACAACACAAACACCCACACATAAATACACGCACACACACACATATACACATACACATACACACACACACACACACACACACACACACACACACACACACACACACACACACACACACATGTGTATATGTGTATGTTGTATGTGTATATATATATATATATAAATATATATATATATAAATATATGTACATCTTTCTCTTTCTCAATCAGTACATTCCTCTGTTTCTCTCTCTTGTGTCTCTGTCTCTGTCTCTGTCACTGTCTCTGTCTCTGTCTCTCTCTCCTCTCTCTCTCTCTCTCTCTCTCTCGACAGAACTTTGAGTAAACATTCTACACAAAACATGCTCGTAGGCGTCCGTACACACGTAAATACATAGCACAGACACACAAGCACACAGATCTCCCTCTCCCCCCCTCTTCTCTCTCTCTGTCTCTCTCTCTCTCTGTCTCTCTCTCTGCTCTCTCTTCTCTCTCTCTCTCTCTCTCTCTCTCTCTCTCTCTCTTTCAACTGCTCCCTTTTTCTCTGTCGTTCTGTCTGTCTGTCTATCTATCTATCTGTCTGTCTGTCTGTCTGTCGTCGTCTGTCTGTCAGTCTCTCTTTTTTTTCTCTCTCTCTCCCTGTGTCTCTCTGAGTGTCCCTCTCTCTCCTTCTCTCGGTCCCTTTTTCTCTCTCGTTCTGTCTGTCTGTCTGTCTGTCCGTCTGTCCATCTGTCTGTCTATCTCTCTATCTGTCTCTATCTCTCAGTCTGTCTCTCTGTGGACAGATCTTTAAGGAAGCACTCAACATAAAATATACCTGCATTCGTGCACGCTTGCATACACATACAACAAATATACCCACACACACATACATGTACACACACAGACACATCTCTCCTCTCTCTCTCTCTCTCTTCTCTCTTCACACTCCTTTCATTCTCTCTCTCTCTCTCTCTCTCTCTCTCTCTCTCTCTCTCTCTCTCTCCTCTCTCTCTTGAGATTTTTAAGTAAACGTTCTACGCAGAACATATTCGTTTGCGCCCGTACACACGTATATATACCTAACAGACAAATAAACACGAACATCCCCCTTTCCCTGTCTGTCTCTGTCTCTCTCTCTCTGTCTCCTCTCTCTCTCTCTCTCTCTCTCTGATTGTTTTTTCTCGCATGCGCTCGTGCACACACACACACTCACACAGACACGCGCACGCACACACACACACACACACGCACGCACGCACGCACGCACGCACGCACGCACGCACGCACACACACACACACACACACACACACACACGTGCATTTGGTGGAATCAATTATGTGAGGAAGCGAAGAATGAAAAAAAAAAAAGAAAGAAAATGTATAAAATCTATTTAAAAACTAAATCTCCAGAAGACCATTACAATATGAAAGTGGCAAAGATTCATTCAAACAAAGTTATAGCCCAAGCCAAAAAGCAGTATTGGTCAGATTTTTGCTCTCAACAGATTTCCGGGCCCAAAGATCTTCCTAAAGTTTGGAATAAGGTCAAAGAAATGAAAAATGATTTTCATTTACCCGATGTTCTTATGAAGATTAAAGACAAAAAATTTCCTTCGTCATCTGAAAAAGCTAAAGAATTCTTACAGTTCTTTTCGACAGCAAGTAATTCTGATTTGCGGGACTCGGTTGACCGAGTCGTTGTAAAGGGAAACAACTCTAGTATAGTTGTGTATCTAGTCGCAAGAATTTGCAAGCTGTGGTTATGTCCCATCAATCCTCCGCTTGCCTTTTTCCGAAAATGGCATTGGCCCGATAGAGACAAATAATATTGAAGGCACTGTAGTATTACTTGCAGAAACAGCAGTAAAGATAGTAGGAGTAGAAATAATAGTAGCAATAATAAGTACAGTAATAGTGTGGCGGTAGCGATATTTGGGTTCTTGTCTTGTTATTGATGCTGCTGCTGCTCTTGTTGGTGAACATGTGTTCTTGTTTTTGTTTGTTTGTCCGTTTGTTACGTTTGTTTGTTGTTATGGTGGTGGTGGTGATAGTGATGGTAGAAATTCAGGTGCTAGTGATGATGCTGACGACGACAACGACGACGATGATGATGATGATGATGACGACGACGACGACGACGATGACGACGACGACGACGACCGATGATGATGATGATGACAACGACGACGAAGGCGATGACGATGATGATGATGTTGTTGTTGTTGTTGATGCTGATGGAGATGATAACAGCAACAACAACAACAACAACAACGATGATGATAATAATAATAATAACAATAACAACAACAATAATAATAATGATAATGATAATGATAATGATGATGATAACGATAATAACACACAAATACACCTGCACACTCTCTCACACACACACACATACACACACACACACACACACACACACACACACACACACACACACACACACACACACACACACATCACACACAAAACACACACACACACATACACACACACACACACACAACACTCACACATACACACACTCACACATACACACGCACACACACACACACCGCGCGCGCGCGCAGCCCACACACACACACACACACACACACACACACACACACACACAAAACAAAGCAAACTAAAAGCGCAATGTGACCTTTGCCCATTCATCGTAAATTACCAGGGTTTTACGAGACTAGAGATAACTTTAGCTTACATATTATCTCTCAACTCATTTCGAACTAAATTAAGTAAAACCATCAAATATATCTGTAGTGAGTATATAACAGTTGAACACCTTTTGTGTTGTCAGCGAATGCGACCTTATTTCCCTGCATCATTGATAAATTTAAAACAGATACATACTGATTTCACTCTGTATTTACACATTGCTAGGCATTTACTGCACAGTCCTGTAGGTCGTTTTCTTTGATTAATCCTGATTGTTTTATACCTGTGACTCCCACCTACTCCTGTTTGTTTGCTTTTTGATTTCTTTTTTTACACCTCAAAGGGCCTGTTACAACGCCGTTTATTTATTTATTTTTTTTAATTGTTTGATTTTACCTCATATGTTGCAATGCCGTTATGATTTCATAGATTCATTCATCCCACTGACGTCTCTTTATCTTATCTTACATATTTATTTATATATTGACTTGCCTTGGCATTTTTTTTTTCGTCTAAAAGCACATATGTGGATAGACGTTAAAAGAAATAACGAACGAACACACACACACACACACACACACACACACACACACACACACACACACACACACACACACACACACACACACACACACACACACACACACACACACACACACACACACACACACACACACACACACACACACAACACACCACACACACACACACACACACCAATGAGAGCAAAACACAGGCGACTATGTACATTCATACACCAGCAAAAAGATACAGATGACAGTCAGCAATTCAGTATTTTCGGGTGAAGTTTAGAAACTGTCGTTTGAAGAGATGAGTTTTTATTGCACGGAGGTGTCAGCATCTCGAGCTCTGTGTGTCTCAGAGACCTGCTAGATGCTGATAGTGAATGAAAAACTGATCCCTGAAATTGAACCTCTCAGTCTCTGTCTCTGTCTCCGTCTCTTTGTCTCTCTGCTTCTCTGTCTGTCAGTCTCTCTATCTGTCTGTCTGTCTGTCTGTCTCTCTCTCTCTCTCTCTCTCTCCCTCTCTCTCTTTCTCTCTCCCTTTCTCTCTCTCTCTTTCTCTCTTTCTCTCTCTCTTTCCCTCTCTCTCTCTATCTATCTATTTATCTATCTGTCTGTCTGTCTGTCTGTCTATCTATCTATCTATCTCTCAGTCTCTCTCTTTCTGTCTCTCTCTGTGTCACTGTGTCTCTGACTCTGTCTCCCTCTCTTTGTCTCCATGTCTCTCTCTGTATCTATCTATCTATCTATCTGTCTGTCTGTCTGTCTCTCTGTCTATCTATCTATCTATCTATCTGTCTGTCTGTCTACCTATCTATATATATATTATTTATACATATATATATGTTTATATTTATATATATATACATATAGATATATACAAATACATATTATCTATCTATGTCTGTCTGTCCGCCTGTCTGTTTCTCTGTCTGTCTGTCTAACCCTCTCTTTCTCTATGTATATACATACATATGTATATACATGTATATATATATATATATATATATATATTATGTATATATATATATATGTATATCGTTCGTTATTTCTTTTAACGTCTATTCACATATGTCTCTTAGACGCAAAAAAATTAATAAATAGAATATATAGACAAAATAAGATAAAGAGGTGTATATGGGATCAAAGAATCTACGAAATCATAAAGACAGTTTAACATATTAATTAACATTAACAAATTTATCGGACAAGAGAAAAGCAATCAGAACATTAGAACCATCAGGCTTTAACAGATTACTCAGGGTTGTATGTGTGTATGTAAGCGCACGCGCGTGTGCGTGCGTGTGAGTGTGTGTGTGTGTGTGGTGTGTGTGTGGGGTGTGTGTGTGTGTGTGTGTGTGTGTGTGGTGTGTGCGTGCGCGCGCGCGCGCATGCAACGAGCGTGTTCTGTGCTGGGTTATGACAAACCATCTGTGATCATCTGGTGGGGCTGAGGGTCAAAAGAGGATAATCTTACCGAATAAAAGCATTGTAACAGTCAAGGAGTAATGATAAAACTAACAAGCAAACAAACAGAGGTAAGTGGGAGTTCATCATCATCGTCATCAGGTGCCCTGCCGCATGGCATTGGCGATCATGGACTTCCATCTGTCTCTATCTCTCGTTGCCCCTAGCATCTCTCCCACCCCCCTCGTCCCCAGCCACTCGGCAAGTCCGTCCAGCATTTTCTCCCTGGGTCTACCCGGTGCTCTCTTTCCCTCCAGCTTTCCCGTTGTGACCAGGTGCTCCAAATCCCCCTTCCTCATAAAATGGCCTATAAATAGTGCCTGTCTTTTCCTTATCCTCCTTATGAGTGAGCTACTTGTGTCTGCCTCCATCAAGACTGTCTCGTTTGTTTTCTTTGCTGTCCATGGAATTCTCAACATTCTTCTTAGAAACCACATCTAGGCTGCCTCAATCTTGTTCTGGCTTTGTTTGTTGACTGTCCATGCCTCACATCCGTACAACAGTATTGGTTCTATACATGTATAACATTCAAGAACTCTCTTCCTGATGTTAATTGATAGGCGTTTGTTGGTAAGAATGCCTGTCATCTTCCCGAATGCTGTTTTGGCTTGGCCGATTCTGCTGGCAATTTCTGATGTGCATCTGCCGTCTGATGAAATGATCGTTAGGTGGGAGTTACAGGTATAAAACAATCGGTCTTAATCAAAGAAAACGACCTACGGGACTGTGCAGTAAAATGCCTAGCAAAGTGTAAATGCAAAGTGAAATCAGTGTGTTTCTGGTCGCATTCGCTGAATATATGTATATGTATGTGAGTGTGTGTGTGTAATAGATATAGATATAGATATAAACATGATCGTTCACAGCTTGGTGGAGTGGAGAGGGCATGTGTAGAATTTTCCACCCAACCACATACGACTAGAATCTGTGCCATTAGACAGGAAAATATGAGCTATACCTCTATGCCAACCAGGTATCTGCAAAGAATAACCTTGTGTTCAATATTCATTTTGTGTATAGGGCAAACAGGACAGTTAGGGACCCAACACTAGTGCAACGTTCCATGGGACACGCAGGAAGTGTAAACAGAAATGATTGATTGATTGGTTGATGACTGTGCTGGGACATCGTTTGGTATGCCCAGTGTGTGTGTGTGTGTGTATGTGTGTGTGTGTGTGTGTGTTTGTGTGTTTGTGTGTTTGTGTGTTTGTGTGTGTGTGTTTGTGTGTGTGTGTTTGTGTGTTTGTGTGTATGTGTGTGTGTGTGTTTGTGTGTTTGTGTGTGTGCTTGTGTGTTTGTGTGTGTATGTGTGTGTGTGTGGTGTGTGTGTGTGTGTGTGTGTGTGTGTGTGTGTGTGTGTGTGTGTCACAGAAAGGATGACAACTTGGGTCAAGGGTCACTCATTAAAAGGGATTGAGCGTTCTCTAGCTCAGCATCATGTGTGTATGTGTGTGCGTGCGTGTACATCTCTCTCTCTCTCTCTGTGTGTGTGTGTGTGTGTTGTGTGTGTGTGTGTGTGTGTGTGTGTGTGTGTGTGTGTGTGTGTGTGTGTTGTGACAGACAGAGGGGGATGACGGCTTGGTTTGATTCTTGAATGAAGACTTGGAACCTTATACATGTCATCATTATAGTTCAGTGTCACCTTTGGATGATCGAATTGTTGGTGTGGCTGGATGGCCTTGTTGGTGGAGCAATGGACTCAAGATCTGATATCTCGAGGTCAGTTGGATGGTTGGTTGGTTTGGTTCAGTGCTTACGTCGGCATCCACCTCAGGTGATATGGCAAACGGGGATAACCATCCCAGAGAAGTGGGGTAAGGGGGACTTATCTAATCCTATAACTGACTCCACCAGAACAACAATGATGTTAAGATAGGACAGTGAGAAGGCCAATTTTAATGTAGCGCACCCCGGGATTTGAACCCACAACCATTAGCATGTGAATCCGATGCTCAAACCAACTAAGCTACTGGGGCCCTCTCTCGAGGTCAGTACCTGCTTGTGACTTATAAACTGGCCTGTTTTCTGTACCTTGCTGCATGCTCTGTCATTCTGGTGGTGTCACATTTGTGCTTCATAAGTCACGTCCCCAACCCCACCCCCACTCCTCACCCTTTCCTTTCCAGTTTCAAGACCTTGCTAACGTATAGGGATCTGGGCAGGAAATGGGA
>JAPXFY010000023.1:22863968-22933535 GCA_030674185.1 Monoplex corrugatus | reverse complement strand
CAGTTGGTTACTGGTCAGATCAATGTATTGTAAGTTTAACAGCTTCACTTTTGGTATATAGACTAAAGAACAGTGTGAAAGACGTAGCCAAATAAGATATTCGTTGTCACTGAAATTAGTCAGCGTCATTCCAGAACCCTTGGCGTCTATGTAGCGAAGGTGAGTGAAGAGGGAGGCAGAGAAACGCTGAGGACACAAAAACGAGTGACCTTGACACAGACAGCCTTCAGGACAAGTCATGTCTTTACACAACCGTTCATCATCCCTTTGTGGGCACTGAGCCCAGCCATCACAGAGGTGATCTTGATGCACGCAGACTCTTGATGACTGACACTGGTACCAGCCAGGACATGTAAATGTCTCACAGTCCTGTTCATCCTCTCCATAAGTACAGTCTGACAGTTCGTTACAACGTGTGTAGACAGGAAGACAGTACAGCCAGTCCTCTGTACACTGGTAATGAGAGTCAGGACAAGTGTCATCACGTTGCATCACCTGCTGAGTGAAGTAGCCTGTACCATCAAGATTGATCAGAAGCTGATACTGTTTGAGTGCCTCTTCGTGGCCAAACTGGGAGGTGTCCTCACAATTGAGTTCATCGAAATCGTCTAAACAATCAGAATGCCCATTACAGAGCTGGCTGTGCCATACAGTCTGGCCATTGGAACAGTCAAAGCCATCGTGAGAAGGATGTACACAGAATGACTCATCGTGGTTATCTGGACAATCCTGTCTAAAGTCACACACCAGAGAGTAAGGGATGGCAGTGATGTCATCACCACATAGAAATGTGGCAGTGGTATGGATGGTTCCTTTTTCAGAAAGATGTGGTGGATTGATCTTTTCAGCATTCGTGTCCATGAAGACACAGTGCTGTGGATGTTTCTTCTTCCTTTGATGATACTTAGGCATGCATGATAAAAACAAGTGTGTGATATGACCATCTGAACACTCAAACAAAATCTGTTGTGACTGTGTAAAGAGTGTTAGAAGTGGATGCAAGTCAGATAGTTCAACTGTTTGGACAAGAGTCGTATTTCTGGACTGCGATCTTGTTTCACAAATCACGTTTCTATTCAAACAGTTTAAATCTGACCGAGACTCTCCGTAAGTGTAAATGACCCAATGTGGTAACACACAATATGGTTGGACGTCGGCTTGGGATAAATGATGGACCGCTGGAAAAATCAAAGTTGTAGATCACTGTTTTGTCGGACCATGTACGAAGCTTGCTGTACATAACAAGTACAAAGTTCCAACCAGAAATACTGAAGTTCCATCCTGAAACGCAACCAATGATTACATTAAAGCGTATGTTTTTCTGCAAACATTTGTAGAAAATCTTCGTATTCCTTCATTGTTTTTGTTACAGCCAGTTTTCCACCCAACTTTAGACATATACGCTGTGCTTTTTCTTGACTTGTTTCAGTAGCAGGTCTTATATAATGAAAACACTTGTTACGTGAAGCCACCAGACCTTGACAACCAGGACTGCTGAAAGGACAGTGTTCTGTTTCATCCCGTCCATCTTCACACTCTGATTTAAGGTTACAGTCCAGGTGGTGCTGAAAGCTGGAATAGTGATCAACAGTGCAGTTGAACATACCGTTGGAGAGTGTTTGAGGATGATTAGTTTCTCGATGAAAAGAAAAGAACAGTTTCTGGGGAACTGCGATATAGGTAAATAGACGTCTGATTTCAAATTGAATGTACAAGCAAGTTGTGGGGTAGACACGTGCTGGTGTGACGTATTTATCGCATACACGTGCAACTTTGTCCAGACTTGAGTTCAGCTCTGTATAAGTCAGTTCTATGCAAGGATAACTGTCTTTACGTGTTGTCTGCATGCTGACCATGATGACGTGACCAAGAGGTGCTTGTAGTTCGGCAGAAACAGAATCATTCCGGCGATAGATCTCTTCGGCAAAATCATGTACCCGGAATGTGTTGATGTATATTTTATGAAAAAACCGACCTCTTTAATTGCCTCCAATCGAATTTTAACCTTTGGGAAGTTTATGTATCTGAAATGCAGGCCGTTTGAAAGTGAATGAATGGTTTGTTCTTTGGTTGAATGAACATTACATATTGCTTCAATTGAATTGTGCGGAAAGCGACGAGCACTAATTCTTGCACACCACGGAATGGGTTCGCAGGAAAATGTTAATCTTTGAAGGTGAGCACGTACAAACATACCAGGTGGTACCTCAAGATTCAACAGACAGTAAAGAGAGGAGTTTTCACAAATCCCGTATTTTATCCCTTCGTAACGTGTATAGTCCGGTAAATACTTACACTCTGATGCGTTGACCTGTTCTACTGTGATGTTGGTTTTGTTATACAGATACTCTACACCTGGGCACATGGCACTCATCTTCTGTTGACCATCTGTGTTGCTGATGTTGATGTTGTTTATGTTGATTTGATGTGTAAGGATATCAACGTTGACCATGAGTACTATGGACATTAAATGAAACATCAACACATACACAAAGGACTGTCCGGCCAATGCATCAGGTCTGGTAGGTCTCGAAAATGACACGTCACCCATTGCGGTTTCCCCTACCACTCTCCCTAAATTTGTGATTTTCGTCAACACTATATGTGCAGGTGGTCCATTCTTTGGTATTCTGATTTTGAGTGCGTTCATTCCCGTCCGATTGTTAATATTGTATTACCATAGCAGTTTTGAAACTGCGGTCTCCTTTTTCTTCAAAAACTGAACAATACCATTTGCGCTTGTCCACACAGAATACTGCACAGCTGTGTCCTAAATCCAGAAGCTTGGGATCTTTTATTGTTGCACATTTGCTGTTGCACTTTACACAGAACTGTCTGGGTACCATAAGAAACACAATATTAACAATACTTCTGATAGAGTACAACGACAACAATAGCTACTACTTCTCGCAATATTGTTGCTGCTGCTGCTGCTGCTGCTGCTTGCTGCTGCTGCTGCTGCTGCTGCTGCTGTGCTACTGCTACTGCTGCTGCTACTTTCTCTGGAAGCAACTCTATTGTAAGCAATTTTGTTCTCCAGTGCCCCCCAATAGGACAAAGTAAATGAAAGCACTGATGAGCTGGCAAAACGAGGTGTCACAATGGATTGACCATGTGAACCTTGGGCTGCTCTTCTCTTTAAGAGCACGTCGCCGCAGTGCAGCGCAACCCCCCTTTTTTACCAAGACTTCAGAAAGGCAAGGTTCATTGGCATTCAAGTGAAGGGACCTGGGAAATTAACCTATCAAGCAGAGGGACCTGGGAAATCAACCTATCAAGTGAAGGGACCTGGTAAATTAACCTATCAAGCAGAGGACCTGGGAAATCAACCTATCAAGCGGACAGACCTGGGAAATGAACCTATCAAGTGAAGGGACTGGGAAATCAACCTATAAAATGGAGGGACCTGGAAAATTAACCTATCAAGTGGAGGGACCTGGAAAATTAACCTATCAAATGGAGGGATCTGGAAAATTAACCTATCAAGTGGAGGGACCTGGGAAATCAATCTATCAAGTGAAGGGATCTGGGAAATCAACCTATTTCTTCAAAGTTTTATACTAGCACAGCCAGGCAGAAAGCCCTGCTCGTTATGATTTTGAACTGCTGTGGGATCTTTAGCATACGCAGGCCAGAAAGCACACAGACCCGACTCGTTGTCGTCGTTATTGTTTTTTGTTTCGTTCTGTTTGTTTTGTTGTTGTTGTTATCATTTTGTTGTTGTTGTGTTGTTTGTTGTTGTTGTTGTTGTTTTTTGTTGTTGTTGTTGCTGTTATTGTTGATGTTTTTTGGGGGTATGAGTTTCAATTGTTCCATATGTGTGGACGTCACAAATGCCATGTGAAGGAGAAGATCCAAAACGATCATGGCATAGGCCTTAAGCCTACACACATGCCCTTTATGTTGGCAAAGGTTTTAAGTCCTACCTTCTATGGGTTTTATGTCTTATATGTGTATCAATCTGTCACTAAAACAATTACGTTTACATTATAATGACATGTGTATCTACATCATCATCATCATCATCATCATCATCATTATCATCATCATTAATTGCCTTGCCACATGGTGTTGGCAATCATGGCCCTCCATATGCATCTGTCCCTTGTTGCTGCAAGCTCATCTTCCACCCTCTTTGTCCTCAGCCACTCTGCAAGTCCGTCCAATATTTTTCCCTGGGTCTGCCTGGTGCTCTCTTTCCCTCCATATTGCCTGTCCTTTCCTAATCTTCCTTATGAATGATCTTCTCGTGTCTGCCTCCATCAAGACTGTTTCGTTTGTTTTCTTTGCTGTCCATGGAACTCTCAACATTCTTCTTAGAAACCACATCTCGGCTGCTCAATCTTGTTCTGGCTTTGCTTGTTGACTGTCCACACCTCACAAACGTATAATCATGGCCAAACAAAGGAAAATGTGTCGGCTATCTACAAGTGGTTAAAAAATCTGGCATGAATGAAAACGTATCTCACCAACGTTCTATGTAATCATATCTGAAAAAAAAAAGAAAAAAAAAGAAAGAGCATAGCCTAATCTGCTCACCAATGTCATTAAATTAATGTCTTTCTTACCGTAATTCTTCCAGTCCTTACAGCTCCCCTGAAAACAATATAAAAACTGAAATGAAAAATTGAAATATGAAAATAAGAACATGAAAATGAAAAATTGAGTTAAAAGATAAAAGCAAGCACACGTACACACTTACACAGATATATATATATAGAGGGAGAGAGAGAGGAGAGAGAGAGAGAGAGAGAGAGAGAGAGAGAGAGAGAAAAGAGAGAGAGAGAAACACACTTGCACACACACACATGCACACGCATGCACAACACACACCACACACACACACACACACACACACACACACACACACACACACACACACACACACACACACACACACACGTACGTATACTAACATGCACATAACAACATGAAAAAGCAATGCAAAGAATCAAACAAATGAAGAAAACAAATCGAGCAGACAAAACAAACCAGGAAACAAATCCAAACACAAATAGATAAAACACACAGAAAACAAACAGAAAATACCACGACAAAGTTCAAAAACACATAAACAAACACACACAACAAACAAATACACACGGTGACAACCTTCACCGTTCCTTCAACTGTCTTTTGCATTTCATCATATTTGTTTCATCTCTGTTTCAAGAAAAGCCCAGACACTTCCCGTTCCACGCTGTAAGAGTCTGCGCATTATTACTTTCGAGATGGTACTAATGTTAGTCTGATTAATGATAACTCTTGCTTGTTCTTCCAGAGTAGATTTTCGGCCACTTCCTCTGACTATTATTTTGAGCAAGACAATCAACGATATGTTTATTCACATTTTGCTATATAAGTATAGTTTTAAACTCTGGGGACTAAATATTCCAAGATGCAGAAATCTTGTTGCAGTGACGTTACATGCAAGTTTATCGGCTCGTTTATCTCCCTTGACACCAACGAGTCTGTGACGGTAGATAAACGTGAGATTATGCAGATTTCTGTTAGTAATGACTAATGACCCAGTAGGATCTGAGTTCCCAGCTAATCGGAAAAGCCCTAAGAGAAATAACAAGAGTTCATTGGCTAGAGTAGATCCTGTGGTTCCTGAACAGGAGTTGATTGGCTAGAGAAGATCCTGTGGTTCCTGAACAGGAGTTCATTGGCTAGAGTAGATCCCATGGTTACTGAACAGGAGTTCATTGGCTAGAGTAGATCCTGTGGTTGCTGAAAAGGAGTTCATACTAAGTAGATCGTGTCTGAAAGAGTCATTGCTAGAGTAGATCCCTTGGTTGCTGAACAGGAGTTCATTGGCTAAAGTAGATTCCGTGGTTGCTGAAGATGATGCATATACAGAGCCTTGTTCATTGGATTACTTCCTAACATCAATGACGATGAGGAAAGAAGAGTCATAGAATGGTTCAGACGTTTGCCTGCCAGGAACTAAACTCGAGGTTTAAGGGTTCATTCCCGTTGAGGCCTTGCCTTCTCCTCAGTTTTACCGGAAAAATCAAACTGAACGTATAGTCCTTTGGAAGTGGACAAAAAACGATTCGGACCTGTGAACCTTCTAGCCTGCGCAGTTACAGATCCAACGATGGTTGAAAATCGTGAAGAGCATGGCATTTGCCGAGCTGCCCAGGTATAAAACATTGGAGACATAGGTTCATTTCCAGGTCCTTCCTCTGGTTTCGGTTTCAATTTCTCAAGATGACGTCTCCACACTCGGAACGAATTCCATATGCACTAACGTCACAGGTGCCATGTGTATGGTGATCGTGGCACAAGCCTTAAGCCTGCACAAAAACCCATGAGCTGACCAGGTCCTGAGATCCTACTTAGACTATGTTTTATCTAGTCTAGATTTTATACTAGTGTTTTATCAGCTTACCACTGGAATAATCTTGGTTACGTGTAAATGACATGTGTATGTGTGTATGTGTTTGTTACTGTGAAGTACAGCGACATGCTTTTGATATGGACCGTTTACACTATGTATGTGCTGTTCTCATTATCGTTAGTATTAGTTTATCAGTAGTTGTATTTTTATCATCATCATCATGGTCACCAGTATTATTATTGTTATTATTATTATTCATTATCATTATTCTTCTTATTGTTGTGTTGTTATCATTATTGTTGTTATTGTTGTTGTTTTCTTCTTCTTCTTTTCTTCTTCTTCTTCTTCTTCTTCTTCTTCTTCTTGGTGTTATCCTTATCTTTTTCTTACACTGGTCGAAGAGGCAGGGAAGTTTCAGTCTTTTTCTCCTCATTTTTGTATTTGGTGTTTGTTTATTCATTTGTGATCTTACGCTTGACAAAGGCCGTTGGCCAAATATTTGTGCCTGTCTTGTTTGGTTGTATTAAATACGCGTTCTGAATCTTTTTTCGTGTTTTTTTCTGGTTCCTTTTTATCCTTATTATAATTTGGTTTAGTTCTATGTCTCGTGGTTTGACAAAGGCAGGTGTAGTAAGATACATGCGTTACTCAGCTGATCCATATTGATCATTCACAGCACCTTCAACACCCGACACCATTCTGTTTGTGACAGCTGTCACTCTCAGAACAATAACTGTGTAGTTCTGTGGTCTCTGCTTTCTACTGGCAGAATCGCCACACAAAAGGAACCAGAAAAAAAACACGAAAAAGGAATAAGAACGTGTACTTAATGCAACAAGACAAAACAGGCGCAAATTTTCGGCCAACTGGCCTTTGTAGAGCGTAAGATCACAAACACACCAGGTACAAAAATTAGGATAAAAAGACTGAAACTTCCCTGCTGATCCTTCCAGTGTGAGAAAAGGAATAAACCTAATTTTTGTACCTAGTGTTTGTTTGTTAGTGATCTTACACTTGACAAAGACCAATTGGCCGAACATTTGCGCCTGCCTTGTCTTGTATCACATACGTGTTTTTAATTCCTTTTTGTGTGTTTTTTTCTGGTTCCTGTTTGCTTGAACGCAGACAGTCACACTTCTTTAAATGTCAAACAAAAGGTTAGATCATATCAACTATCAGTAGCAAAGTGTTCACGTTGTCTCTATATTTAACTTCCCAAAGTGCCACGTCGTAAAAATTCAGAGGCTGGTTTTCTGAACCTGGAGATATTGTTGAGAAAAAGATCTAAACAAATAGTAACAAGCAAACGCGGTTCTGTTTATGAGAATGTCATTAACATGTATGATTCTGTCGAATGAAAGTACGGAGTACCAGGTAAACTTCGGCCTGTACTATAGAAAAACAGATATATTCTACACACATTGGTTGATCTCGTCAACAGTACAAGAGTTGTTTTCTATCACCATATATATAACACTTACGATGATTAAAGGATAAAACACTCTTCTTTTTCCACGTGATTTATGTCTTCCACATATGTCAGCCTGCTGCTTACAAGATAACAACAATTTATGGATTCTGAGAAAATCTACAGACTCTGAGAAAAAAGCGAGGTTTATGTTCAACAATGTGTGCAACAATGATTTATTATCTTCCGCAACCTGAACACACAAAAACAAAAAACAAAAAATACTACCACTACTACCATCACTGCCATCATCACTACCGCCACTTTATCCAGCATTACCATCTTCAGTGTTCATTACCACCGCTTCAGTAAATGGTTGGCAAGCCATAGTGAAGTTGCCTGTTGTCTTTCAATGCTATAAATCATCATCTTAAAAAGAAGGGTTACGCCATGGTTATAAAACAGAATTCATTTGGAACCCAGGACACAACAAGTGGACAAGGCAGTGTTCTGTGGCAACGCACTCTCCTTCAGAAACACGGCCATCATTTCACATAGAATATCCGATGTGACGCGTATACCATATAACAGAATTCGATCATGCAAGATAACATGCAGTTACATAACTTTCTAGTTTAATGTCCACACATGATGAGATAACAGGGGAAGAAGAGTGGCAGAACGCCTCAGACGTTCGCCTGCCAATAACTAAACTCAAGGTACCAGGGTTCGTTTCCTCATTAAGACCTTGACTTTTCTCCTCAGTTTGACAGGAAAATCGACCTAAACGTCTAGTCCTTCGGAAGTGGACGAAAAACGAGTCAGACCCATGTGCCTTCTGATCTGCGCACGCTAAAGTTCCACGACAGTTGAAAATCGTGAAGTGCAAGATTTCACCCGGTTGCCCTGGTGTAAAACATTGGAGAAAAAGATTGATTTTCCAGGTCCTTTCCCTTGAAAGCCAATTAGCATTTGCCTTTCTGAAGTCTTGGTAAAAAATTGGATGGCGCTGCAATGCGGCGATGTGTTCCCAAAGGGGAGAGTAGCCCGCGTTTCACATGGTAAATCCACTGTGACAAAAGACATGACTATGACTATAGCATGATAACACGTGACAGAATATGATATAATAAGATTCTATTTTTATGTGTGTAATACCATAAGATTCTATTTCAATGTCTCTCCCTGTGGGGATGCTGGGGGCTCTTTCAGTATAAATATTCTCCCCACCTTCAGGAAATTCTATGCTAGGAATGTCCTCTTTTTTGTCACTCTCTTTGTTTCCTCCTTGTTCCTTTGCCTTCCGTCATTTCTTCCTATCATTTTCTGCCTTGGTGGTCCATTCGCCTGCATGTGTTCGATAAAGTCTTATGTAATTTTTCTTAGGATTGATAAGTGCGTACATGTATTAAGTGCATTTTTGGCTCTAGAGACGTGAGATATGCGGAAGCAATTTTAGGTAATTTATGCCTGTTTTTATATGTTTTGGTGTCCTTAGTTATGCTTAAATTTGTATACAGGTGTGTTTTTTAAATCCCCTGTGCGATAAATAGGTCGGAGTGGTCAACGCCAGGGGCATGTCCTTAGATTACGTGCTGGAATGCATCGATATGTGTATTTATTTTCTTTCCTTTTTTCCCCCTGTTGAAGTTTTGTATGTTTTGAAGCGGTTGTAGCCCTGATATGGCTCTACACTGTCGGCTGGGCTTTAAACAAAATCGATAACAATAACAATTTCAATGTCTGTATAGTATAACAGAATGCGAGATGGAAAGATATGAATACAGTGATATAACATACTATTCTCTGTTTATTTTGTCTTACAGCACATCCACGGTCGTACCAAAACTAAAAGCCTGTCGTTACACAAGCTGAACGAGTAAAATAGTTACACCAAGATTCATAGAACAACGCAATGCACAAATCAATAAAAGTGCAGCACAATCATGTCACAGACAGGTGCGAGTCAAACGATATACTTACTACAACCTGCATCATTACTAAACACGCTCAGTGCCATCACATTATTGATCGCTTTCAGGACAGGTGTGGAACGAGAGGCAGGAGTCATCTTCCCATCTTTAACCCTTTTGACTCCAGCGTTATATCCACCAACTGCAGAAACTTAACCCTTTGACTCCCTCACCCTAAACACCAGGGAAGCTGGTGGATAGGATGAGGGAGTGAAAGGGTTAAGGTTTTGATTAGTTAGCATGGTTGACCTCGTTTGATGATGGTGGACAGGGCCAAGGAGTCAAAGGGTTAAGTTTTTGCTTTGCTAGCATGGTTGACAATACAGGATGCTGGTGGACAGGGTGAGGGAGCAAAAGGGTTAAGTTTTCGCTTTGCTAGCATGGTTGACAACGCAGGATGACAGTAGACAGGATGAGGAAGTCAAAGGGTTAAGTTTTTGCTTTGCTAGCATGGTTGACAACGCAGGATGACAGTAGACAGGATGAGGGAGTCAAAGGGTTAAGTTTTCGCTTTGCTAGCATGGTTGACAACGCGGAGACAGTACAGGATGGAAACAAAGGTAATGCGCTACAGGTGACACCAGGTGACAGTAACAGAAGGAGCAAGGTTAAGTTTTTGCTTTGCTAGCATGGTTGACAACGCAGGATGACGGTGGACAGGATAAGGGACCCAAAAGGATGAAAGGAAGAAGAGTTATTGTGAATGGTCGACTTCACTGATGGCTTATAACGAAACTGTTATAAGTTTCCGCTGCAATAACTTCCCAGCTAGACCGTTCTAATGCTGTGCTTGCTGGCTTGCGAACACAAGAAGTTTCTCTGCTACAGTGTGTTCAGAACAATGCAGCACATGTGATCACGAAGAAAAGAAAGCATAAGCAATAACACAGTTACTCAGTTTTACTTTCAGTTTTAGTTTCAGTTTCAGTTTTACTTTCGTTTCAGTTTTAGTTTCAGTTTTCTTTTCAGTTTCAGTTTTAGTTTCAGTTTCAGTTTTAGTTTCAGTTTCAGTTTCTCAAGATGACGTCTCTGCGCTCTAAGTAAATTCCATATGCATTGATTCCACTGATGCCATGTGATGAAGAAGATCGACAAAAATCATGGCATAAGCCTAAAGCCTGTTTACTCATTACTCTTTTACACCCCCCCCCCCTTAAAAATATCTCCACTGGTCTTCTATCAAATCTCACGGTCAGTATGAAGATTATAATCGCTCACCGCCGTTTTGTCTTTTGTCAACATTTACAGGACATTTTATGAGACAAGAAAAATTGTAGCACCTAGTCACAACAAGAAGGCTAGGGGTGGGAATAGCCCCAGGTTGACCCAGGGAGAAAATATTAGACAGTTTTACAAAGTGGATCAGGACAGAAAGGACAAGAGATATACTCACAACGATAACGGATAGATTCGTATGGAGGGCCACCATGATCGCCAACGCCATGCGGTAGGGCACATTAAGATGATGATGATGTATGATGATGATGATGACTATGACCGCCATCTTGATGGTTCTTTACCGTCCTACCATTCAGATCGCCTCTGTACATAACAAACGTTTCGCACCTGTCACACTCAGAACCAAAACCTCAGATGCTCCTGAAACACAATCTTTAGTCAGATGCAGAATGTGTTTTGAGTTATATTGTGCCATGTGTATATGTCTATGGGTATAGGTATATGTAATCAGTGATATGTGTATATGTCTATAACTATAGGTACATGTAATCATGATATGTGTATATGTCAAGGTATAGGTATATGTAATCAGTGATACGTGAACATGTCGTGGCTACAGGTATATGTAATCAGTGATATGTGTATATGCTATAATTATAGTACACGTAATCAGTGATATGTGTATATGTCTATGGCTATAGGTATATGTAATCAGTGAGGTGTATATGTCTATGGCTACAGGTATATGTAATCAGTGATATGTGTATATGTCTATAATTATAGGTACATGTAATCAGTGATATGTGTATATGTCTATGGCTATAGGTATATGTAATCAGTGAGGTGTATATGTCTATGGCTATAGGTATATGTAATCAGTGATATGTGTACATGACTATGGCTATAGTATATGTAATCATGATGTGTATATGACTATGGCTATAGTGTATATGACAGTGAGGTGTAATAGACAGTGATGTGTATATGACTATGGCTATAGGCAATGTAATCAGTGATGTGTATATGCCTATGGCTATAGGTATATGTAATCATGATCTGTGTATATGTCTATGGCTATAGTGTATATGTATCATTGATGTGTATATGACTTAATCAGTGATATGTGTATATGTCTCTGGCTATAGGTATATGTAATCAGTGATTGTGTATATGACTATGGCTATAGGTATATGTAATCAGTGATATGTGTACATGACTATGGCTATAGGTATATGTAATCAGTGATGTGTATATGACTATGGCTATAGGTGTATATGATCAGTGAGGTGTAATAGACAGTGATGTGTATATGACTATGGCTATAGGCAATGTAATCAGTGATGTGTATATGCCTATGGCTATAGGTATATGTAATCAGTGATCTGTGTATATGTCTATGGCTATAGGTGTATATGTAATCATTGATGTGTATATGACTTAATCAGTGATATGTGTATATGTCTCTGGCTATAGGTATATGTAATCAGTGATATGTGTATATGACTATGGCTATAGGTATATGTAATCAGTGATATGTGTACATGACTATGGCTATAGGTATATGTAATCAGTGATATGTGTATATGTCTATGGCTATAGGTATATGTAATCAGTGATATGTACATGACTATGGCTATAGGTGTATATGTAATCAGTGATGTGTATATGTCTATGGCTATAGGTACATGTAATCAATGATATGTGTATATGACTATGGCTATAGGTATATGTAATCAGTGATGTGTATATGCCTCTGGCTATAGGTATATGTAATCAGTGATGTGTATATGTTTATGGCTATAGGTATATGTAATCAGTGATATGTGTATATGTCTATTGCTGTAGGTATACGTAGTGAGTGATATGTGTATATGTTACTGACTATATGTATATGTAATCAGTGAGGTGTATATGGCTATAGCTATAGGTATACGTAATCAGTTATATGTGTATATGGCTATAGCTATAGGTATATGTAATCAGTGATATGTGTATATGGCTATGTCTACAGCCGCATTCAAGAAACGTATGAAAAGAGCATGGGAAAATTATAAGCTTAGGATATAAACCAAGACTCTAATTTACCAAACACGTGTCCTCTCAACACTCCTTTACGGGAGCGAGACGTGGACCCTGTATGCTGGTCATGTTAAATAGTTTTCATATAAGGTGTTTACGAAAAATGTTTAAAATTGAATGGCAAGATACAGTCCCAGATACAGAAGTGCTCAAAAGAGCTGGTATTCAGTCACTATATCCCATCCTGCGGTCTCGGCGTCTCAGGTGGCTTGGTCACGTTGCGCGCATGGATAACTCCAGAATCCCCAAGCAGATACTGTGTGGGGAACTGTCTGAGGGCACGCGTAACGTTGGACGACCCAAGCTTCGCTTCATGGACCAGTGTAAAACGTCCATGATGGAATTTTCTATCAATGTTGCGAACTGGGATACAGTTGCCCAGGATCGAGTGGGGTGGAGAGCTGCTGTTTTCGCGGGAGCAAAGAGCTATGAAGAGGATGGAGTTGAGCGCGCTATAGAAGCTAGACAAAGACACAAATGCCCCACGGTGGATGACTCCACAGTATACTACTACTGTGGTCGTTGTCAGAAACCGTGCCGATCGCGCATTCGTTGTTTTGGCCATCAACGTCGCTGTGTTTTAAGATAACTAATTTTCCGCTGCCGAACGTCACCATCGACGAAAAAAGCCACAGAGATAGGTATATGTAATCAGTGATATGTACATATGTTGATGACTACGTATATGTAATCAGTGATATGTATGTATGTTGATGACTATATGTATATGTAATCAGTGATATATATATAATAATAATAATAATTATAATTAATAATAATTACAATATTTATATAGTGCAAAATCTTGATAAAATCAAATCTAAGCGCTGAAACACACACACACACATGCACGCACACACATGCACGCACACACACACACACACCACACACACACACACACACACACACACACACACACACACACACGCACACACACACACACGCACACGGCTATAAATGGGGAGAAAGAATAAAAGCAATGGAAAATTATAGAGAGCATATTATATACAATTATATATTACAATGTGATTCCCTTCCGAGTGGAGACAGGCTGCAGAGGGGGTTGAGTGAGGTCAGGATTTTATGCAAAGGAGAAAAGGTGAGTTTTGAGAGCGGACTTGAAGGAGACAAAAGTAGGTTGCTGACGGACTGAGAGAGGAAGTTTGTTCCAGGAAAGTGGACCAGAAACAGAGAAGGCTCGTGTACCATAGGTATTGAGCTTAGTGCGTGGAAAGCGAAAAGTCAGAGGATCGGAGGCAGAGCGGAGGGTACGTGAGGGAACATAGATCTCAAGTAGGCTTGACAGGTAATCGGGGGCTGCGTTATTGAGGCTTTTGTAGCACATGGTGTCTAGTTTGTACTGTATGCGCTTTGATACAGGGAGTCAGTGAAGTTGTGCCAGGAAAGGAGATATGTGGTCAGCTTTTTTCTTTTTGAGTACAAGGCGTGCAGCATTGCTTTGAATGCTCTGTAGGATGTGAATGGTGGAGGCAGGAAGACCGGACAGGAGTGAATTGCAATAGTCAATGCGAGACATTATGAAGGAGAGAACGAGTTTTGCAGTTGTTTCGACAGAGAGATACTTCCTGATCAGGCTTATACGATGGAGGTGATAGTAGCAAGATCTGGCAGTTTGAGAAACAAAGTCGTTCATGGACAGGGTACAGTCAATGCAGACTCTGAGGTTTTTAGCTGAATCAGAAATTGGGACTGATGTGTTACATAATGGGAGAGAAAGAGGAGGCAGCTGAGAAAGTTTCTGATGGGTGCCAATGAGGATAGCTTCTGTCTTGTCGTCATTAAGCTGAAGTTTATTGTATGTCATCCAGTTCTTAATGTCCGAGTAACACTCAGTGGTGCGAGTCAAGAGGCGCTGTATATTGTCAGGTGAGTCACTGTCTTGAAGTTGGGTGTCATCAGCATAGAAGTGGTGTTTTATAGAGTGGGAGTTGATGATGGTGGACAGGGGGAGGTGTAAAGAATGAAAAGAACAGGGCCAAGGACAGATCCTTGTGGAACATCGCAGGTCAGGTATGCAGGGTGAGAGTAAGTGCCATTGATGAGAACAGTTTGTTTTCTGTTTGATAGATTTGAAGTGAACCAGGAGAGAGCAATGTCAGAGATGCCAAAAGTATGATGAAGTCTAGAAAGGAGAATACCATGATCAATGGTATCAAAGGCTGCAGACAGATCAAGGAGTGTGAGGAGAGAGACTTTGCCAGTATCAGTTGCAAGGAGGAGATTGTTGAGAATGTGTAGCAGGTCAGTTTAAGTGCTATGGCACTGGCGGTAGGCTGACTGGAAAGGATTGAGGAGATTGTTGGCAGACAGGTGAGAGTTCAGCTGGTTGAGGACAACTTTTTCGAATAGCTTTGACAAGAAAGAGAGATTAGAGATAGGCCGGTAATTTTTCAGTTCATTTGGGTCTAAGTTGTATTTCTTGAGGAGAGGGTGAACAATAGCAGACTTGAAAGAATCTGGGACAGTTCCAGTTTGAAGAGAAATGTTGATGATGTCAGTGATGAATGGGAGGAGAGTAGGGAGACAGTCAGAGTAGAGAGAACCTGGAAAAAGATCCAGTTCGCAGGTTTTGAACGACATGGATCTGATTGTGTTGAGAATTTCTTCTTGTGAGACTGGGGTAAAAGTAGTAAGAGGTGTGCCAGAGAAGGAAGGGTCAGGTGGGCATGGTTGACAGGGTGTCCTGTCAAGCCTGTCACGAAGAGTTTGTATTTTGGTGGTGAAATACTTGGAGAATACAGATGGGAGTTCTTCATTTGTGTGTTTTGTTGGGAGAGGTAAATCTTTCCGGGTGCCAAGGAGATGATTCATGGTTGTAAACAGTTCTTTTGAAGAAAAGGCATTCAGGATTTTGGTTTGGAAATAGCTTGTTTTTGCAGATGCAATGAGGGTGGATACTTTTGTTTTAGAGGCTTGGAAAAGTTGCCTATGAACAGTGAGTTTGGATTTGCGCCAGCGGCGCTCTGCTCTGTGGTGGGCACGTTTTGCACAGGCAATCTCATGAGTGAGCCAGGGGGTAGGGGGGCGGTCAGGTAAAAGACGGGTTGTGGCTGGAGCATGAGTGTCCAGAAGATGGTGGAGAGTAGTATAGAATTTATCGGCAAGGTTATGTGACTTTTCAGAAAGGAGACGGAAGGCATCAGATGAAAATGTGGAGAGGTCGATAGATTTGAGATTGCGTCGAGTCACTGTGCGCGTGGTATGGGAAGGAGGAGAAATGTCAAGAGAACAGAGAATTGCAGAGTGGTCAGATGGAAGGGTTGAAGTTAGACGGGTAGAAAGAACTAAGCAGTTGTCAGTAGCTGAATTGTGGTGATCACGAGAAATGATCCAGTCAAGAATGTGACCTTTTTGATGGGTTGGTTCAGAAATGTTTTGAGTCATATTGTGATTGGACAGAGAGTTGAAGATATGTCTTGTGTCATAACGGTGAGTGTTGTCATAGTGGACATTGATGTCACCTAGAATGATGAGATTTCCAGGTAAGAGGCAGTAGTAGTCAAGTAGTTGGTCAAAGTCAGAGAGAAACATGGATGTGGTGAGCTTGTTGGCAGAGCTAGGTGGAGGTCGATAGACACAGGAGAAGGTGATGGGGTGAGGGGTGGATTGGAAGGATACTTCAACGTGCTCGAAAGAAGGATGGGAGAAAGGCAGAGACTGCGACAAAGATAGACGGGAATGGAGTGAGTCGTTGTAGAGGATGGCGATACCACCATCTCGGGATGAGCGATGGAAAGAAGCAAGCCTGTAACCACTCGGAGTGAGACTCACATGTATAAGTTCATGACCAAGGGGGTTAAGCCATGTTTCGGTTATAAAAGCAATGTCAACATGCTCATCTGCGATAAAGTCAGCAATGACATCGGCCTTGCCATCTGTGCATGTTGACTGAGCGTTAAAAAGGCATAGTTTTAGTTTATCAGAGTCGCATGGCGGCGGCCGAAGTGGAGATGAAGGCAGCACCGATGGGACAGAAGACGAAGGCGACATCAGCGGGGCAGAAGATGAAGGCAGCAACGACGGGACAGAAGACGAAGGCGGCACTCGCAGGACAGAAGACGAAGGCGGCACCAGCAGGACAGAAGACAAAGGCGGCACCAGCGGGACAGAAGATGAGGGCAGCGCCGGCGGGACAGAAGACAAAGGCGGCACCGGCGGGACAGAAGATGAAGGCGGCACCGGGGACAGAAAGCAAAGGTGGCACCGGTGGGACAAAAGGCGAAGGCGGCACCACCAGGACAGAAGGTGCAGGCGGCACCATCAGGACAGAAGGCGAAGACGGCAGAGGAGGACACGAAGTTTGCAGCAGCAAGGTCGAGGGCAGGGGCAGTGGAGGAGACGAAGAAGCAGAAGACGAAAAGTGGTGTCGGACTGGTACAGCAGGAGGCAGGTTGTGCCAAAGACGGTGGAGACGTCCAGCACGACAGGATCGCGCAGTGCGGGGCTTCTGACACAGCCCCAGTGTTCGTATGCGCTGGTAGACGTCTCCACCGAGGTAGCACTTGCTGTGTTTAAAAAGTGTCAGTCCAATTTGTTTTATAAAAGACGGGTCCATAATTGCGAGCCAGTCAGGAGAGGATGATACTTGCAGGTTGGTGTGTGGGTTGGTCAGTTCACAACACTTAAAACCAGAGAACACAAAGGTTTGGGAGCTGTAGCGTTGGGCGAACACAGTAGGCTAAAACGTAAACACAGTTCACAGATAAAATGTCCGACTTGAGCGGCTGAATTAAAATGATGAAAAGTAGGTATAAAAACTTTAAAATCAGATTATCTGGTAAAATATTCAACATTTAAAAAAAAAAAATTTACATCACCGTATGTCGGGATTTAAAAGGAACAAACTGATACAAAATCCAATGCATAAAATCAAATAGAACCACGATAAAATCACTGTAAAACACCACACACACTTTTGCTGCCTGCTGGTGCGACATCTACTCATATATATTGATGACTATATGTATATGTAATCAGTGATATGTATATATATTGATGACTATATGTATATGTAATCAGTGATGTGTGTAAAAGACTATGGCTATAGGTATATGTAATCAGTGATCTGTATATATTTTGTGCATGTGCTGGAAGGAAGGCTTCATTCCAAGAGACATGAGAGACGCGAGGATAGTAATTCTGTATAAGAACAAGGGCGACTGCAGTGATTGTAATGATTATCACGCAACCTCACTCCTCAGCATTGTTGGGAAAGCATTCGCCAGAGTCGTCTTAACCTGTCTTCAGAGGCTGGCAGCTCGCGTCTACTCTGAGTCCCAGTGTGGCTTCAGGGCCAGAAGATCGACAATCGACATGATCTTCTCTGTCCAGCAGCTACAGGAAAAGTGCCGCGAGCAACACATGCCCCTTTGCGTCGCCTTCATTGATCTCACGAAAGCGTTCGACCTGGTCAGTCGGAGTGGTCTTTTCAAGCTTTTGAAGAAAATCGGCTGCCCCCCAAGACTATCAGCTGTCATCGAGTCTTTCCACGAGGATATGCATAGCACTGTGTGCTACAATGGTGCCACATCAGAGCCTTTTAGGATCAGCAGTGGAGTGAAACAGGGGTGCGTTTTGGCCCCAACTCTGTTCGGGATCTTCTTCTCAATGCTGCTGACCTATGCCTTCTGCAAATCTTCATACAAGGACCGATGGAAAGCTCTTCAACATTGCCAGGCTTCGTTCCAAAACTAAAGTGGAAAAGAAGACCATCAGGGAAGCTCTCTTTGCAGATGATTCTGCGCTGGCTTCCCACAGTGAACAAGATCTCCAGAGGCTCGTTGGTCACTTCTCCCACGCTTGCAGAGAGTTTGGTCTCACAATCAGCTTGAAGAAAACTGAGATCTTAGGCCAAGGCTGTGAAGAACCACCATCTCTACACATTGGAGACTACAACCTCAACACTGTCCACAAATTCCAGTACTTGGTGTCCACCATAAGCGACAACCTCTCTCTGGACGCTGAAATCAGCGCCAGAATTGCAAAGGCCTCATCAATCATGACTAAACTGAATAAGCGGGTCTGGTCCAACAGCAATCTCACTGTGAACACCAAAATGCAGGTGTACAGAGCATGTGTGTTGAGCACACTTCTCTACTCTAGTGAATCCTGGACCACATACACCAGCCAAGAAAAGAGGCTCAACACTTTCCATCTCCGCTGCTTGTGACGCATCTTCAGCATCCAATGGCAAGACAAGTTGACCAACACAGAGGTCCTCCGTTGTGCGGGCCTACACACCATTTTTGCCCTCCTAAGCCAACGCGGATTACACTGGTTTGGCCATGTGCGTCGAATGGAGGATGGACGCATCCCAAAAGGTGTTTTCTACCGCGAACTGGCAAACCGGAAGCGAACTCCAGGCCGCCCACAGCTTCGCTTTGTAGACGCATTCAAAAGGGACCTTAAAAGCTAAGGGATTGACCCAGGCTCTTGGGAGACTCTGGCGGAAGACAGGGCGGCATGGAGGACAACCATTCGGCAAGGCGTTGTGAATGCGGAGAGGAGGAGAGTAGAAAGTGCAGATGAGAAAAGGGCTCTTCACAGGCGACGTTCCAGAAACCAAACAAGAGCGACTCAGTTTGTATGTGGCAGATGTGACAGAGATTGCCACTCTAGAATCGGCCTGCACAGCCACAGCAGAAAGTGCACGTCATGACCACAACGCCTCCTGGTGCAGACTATCATCTCCTGAGATGTAAAGAGGCCGACGTATATATGTCTATGGCAATAGGTATATATGTAATCAGTGATATGTGTATATGTCTATGGCTATAGATATATGTAATCAGTGATATGTGTATATGTCTATGGCTATAGGTATATGTAATCAGTAATATATATATATATATATTATATATATGTGTGTGTGTTGTGTGTGTGTGTGTGTGTGTGTGTGTGTGTGTGTGTGTGTGTGTGTGTGTGTGTGTGTGTGTTGATGACTATATGTATAATGTAATCAGTCAAACAAACAGCAAAATGATCATAGAAAACGATATAAGCTCTTTCCAAAATACCCAAAGAGGAGTCAGGCAAGGTTGTGTTCTGTCACCAGATTTGTTTTCACTTTACAGTGAAACCATCATGAAAAACCTAGAAGAATGCCCTGGATTCGTTACGGAGATGACACTGTGCAAATTGCAAAATCATGTGAATATAATTGAAATAGAAAGCAAAAATAAAGGATTGGAGCTAAATAGCAAGAAAGCTGAAGTCATGGTAATCAGTAAAAAAAAAAAAAAAAAGAAATCCCCACATGCACAATAACAGCATGATGATGATGCTGATGAATCAGTGAAACGTACACATGTTGATGACCACAGGTATATGTGCATGTAGGATTAGTCACTGTGTGGAACCGTTTGTGCACGAGTATGACTATGAATATTCTGATGAGTGTGTGTGTGTGTGTGTGTGTGTGTGTGTGCTCTTGGGAGACTCTGGCGGAAGACAGGGCGGCATGGAGGACAGCCATTCGGCAAGGCGTTGTGAATGCGGAGAGGAGGAGAGTAGAAAGTGCAGATGAGAAAAGGGCTCTTCACAGGCGACGTTCCAGAAACCAAACAAGAGCGACTCAGTTTGTATGTGACAGATGTGACAGAGATTGCCACTCTAGAATCGGCCTGCACAGCCACAGCAGAAAGTGTACGTCATGACCACAACTGAATAAGCGGGTCTGGTCCAACAGCAATCTCACTGTGAACACCAAAATGCAGGTGTACAGAGCATGTGTGTTGAGCACACTTCTCTACTCTAGTGAATCCTGGACCACATGTCTGTGTGTGTGTGTGTGTGTGTGTGTGTGTGTGTGTGTGTGTGTGTGTGTGTGTGTGTGTGTGCATGTGTGTGTGAGTGTGTATGACTGTGTGTGTGTGTTGTGTGTGTATGTCTGTGTGCATGTGTATGTGTATGTGCGTTTGTGCATGTGTATGTATGTGTATGTGTGTGTGAGTGTGTATGTATGTGCGTGTGTGTGTGAGTGTGTGTATGTAAGTGTGTGTGTGTGGACGTGGGCGTGCGTATGTGTGTGTGCTCGTGTGCACGCGCATTATAGTTCCGTCTCCCTAACAGGCCAAAAGGATACATCCGGTTGAAAACTCAGACGTGGAACAAAGTTAACTGTGGCTGAACCGGCCAGTTCTTGAGTGGCAGTCCCTGGCACAGCTGCCGTTCATGACTAGTGCTGGGTGGTCGCTGAGGCAGCTTTCCTTTACTTTCTTTTTCTGTGCGTGTTTGCTTCTCCTTTGCAATAGGCTGTTTTATGTGGAAAGGGAATTAGAGCACCTGGTCACAACAGGAAAGCTGGAGGGAAAGACAGCATCAGGTAGATCCAGGGAGAAAATATTGGACGGATTTGCAGGGTGGCTGAGGACAGAGAGGGTGGAAGATGTGCTTATGGCAACAAAGGATAGATACATATGGGGGGCCATGAACGCCAACGCCATGCGGCAGGGCACACGATGATGATGAATGGCATAGATGAACGAACAAACATGTCGCCAGGCACAGCGATTTGTAGCTGTCTCCTTCCACGTGTCCACGCTGATATCATTGGACTTCAGGCCACGTTTTCAGACACTGTTGACCATTTGACTCCCGCAGTCTGTCCACCAGCATCCTTCATTGTCAACTTTGCTTACAAAGCAACAACTTAACCCTTTGATCCATCATCCTATCCACCAGCTTCCTGCAGGAAGCTAGTGGATAGGTTGAGAGAGCCAAAGGGTTAAGTGTTTGCAGTTTGTGTACAGGGTGTGGGAGTCAAAGGGTTAAGGGCCTATCGGTGTACACAGTCTTATCCGTATCATCATCAGGTGCCTTGCCGCATGGCGTTGGCGATTATGGACTTCCATCTGTCTCTATCTCTTGTTGTCTCAAGCATCTCTTTCACCCTCCTTGTCTTCAGCCACTCTGCAAGTCCATTTAGTGTCTTCTCCCTGGGTCTACCCGGTACTCTCTTTCCCTCCAGCTTTCCCATTGTGACCAAGTGTTCCAATTCCCCTTTCCTCAGAAAATGGCCCATGAATGCTGCCTGCCTTTTCCTAATCTTCCTTATCAATGATCTACTTGTGTCTGCCTCCATCAAGACTGTCTCGTTTGTTTTCTTTGCTGTCCATGGAACTCTCAACATCCTTCTTAGAAACCATCTATTGGCTGCCTCAATCTTGTTCTGGCTTTGCTTGTTGACTGTCCACGCCTCGCATCCGTACAACAGTATTGGTTATATATAACATTCTCTTCCTGATGTTAATTGATAGGCATTTGTTGGTAAGAATGCTTTCCATCTTCTTGAATGTTGTTTTGGTGTGGCCGATTCTGCTGGCTATTTCTGAAGCGCATCAGCCGTCTGGTGAAATGATCGCTTCCAGGTATTTAAACTTATCAACCTGTCTCAGGGTTGTGCCGTTTGCTGTTATTTTGCATGAGGGGATTTCATGTTTTTACTGATCACCATGACTTCAGTCTCCCTGCTGTTTAGTTCCAACCCCTTACCTTTGCTTTCTATTTCAAGTATATCCACAAGGTTTTGTAGGTCCCTTTCACTTTCTGCAATTAGCACGGTGTCATCTGCGTATCGAATGTTGTTTATCATTTTCCCTCCAACCTTTAATGCAGGGTCTTCTTATAGGTTTCTCATGACGTTTTCGCTGTAAAGTGAAAACAGATCTGGTGACAAAACACAGCCCTATCTGATTCCTCTTTTGATGTTTTGGAAAGAGCTTATATCGTTTCTTATTCTCATTGCAGCTGTTTGTCCTAATACATATTTCTGATTATTCGTAGATATTTTCCATCAACATTGAATCTTTCTAGTTGGCTGATCAACTCTCCACGTCCTACCCGATCGAAAGCCTTGGTATAGTCAACAAAGCATAAATATAAATCCTTGTTCACCTCGACTGACCTCTCTATGATAGTTCTTAGGATATATATGGCATTAATATTTCCTTTCCCCTCCACAAATCCACACTGTTCATATGCTATTTCTCTTTTGATTCTATTCCTTGTCCTCATCATGATTATTCTTAATATGATCTTGGTTACATGGCTCATCAAACTGATTGTGCGATGGAGTTCGCATTCTATAGCCCCTGTCTTCTATGAAAGTGCAATGAAAATTGTTTCCGACACATCTTCGGGGATTTTTCCAGTGTCGTAAATTTCATTTAGGAGGATTGTTATTTTTTCTATACCAAATTCCTCCAGGGTTTCAATCATCTCTGTGGAAATATTGTCTGGTCCTGGGGATTTTCCTGGTTTCATCTTTTTCAATGCTGCTCTGACTTCATCTTTCATTATGGGTGGTCCTTCAAAGCTCTTTCTTACACTATGTTGTACGTTTCTGTCATCTTCAAAAAGGTCTTTAATGTACTCTCCCTATCTGTCTAATATTTTGTCTTTTTCCATGAGAATCGTACCATCTTTCGATTTTAAGCAACCAGTTGATGTGCATGTATTTTTCCTGTGGACAATTTCTTCAATTCGTCTGTACATACCCTGAGGATCCGTTTTGTATTGATCTTCTATTTCTTTGCATTTTGTTTTCAGCCAAGCTTCCTTAGCTTCATTGCACCTATTCTTGATTTCTTTGTTTATCTTCCTGTATATTTCCTCGTTTCTCTTTGCCTTTCTCCATTCCTCCATCAAGCCTAAAATTTCTTTTGTCATCCAGTTCTTTTTTGTTTTTTTATCTACTACAGGGGTTTCTTCACAAGTTTCATTTATCAAATTTCTCAACTTTGTCCATTGTTCCTCACTGTCACCAACGTCTTCCAGAGCACTGAATTTGTTTTGAACATGTAGATTAAATTTTTGACGTATCACTTCATCTGTCTTTAAGAGTCCAAGATCTAGTTTGATGTTGCTTTTGGTCTGTTTCCTTTTCCATAAGTTCAACCTAAATCTTCCCAGTACAGGATTATGGTCACTTTTGCAGTCTGCTCCAGGTAGTGTTTTTGCTGACAGTAAAGAGAATTTCTAAATCTTTCGTTAATCAAGATGTAGTCAATCTGATTATTGGTATAATCTCCTGGACTCATCCAAGTCCATTTTCTTCTATTAGGCTGCTCAAACCAGGTGTTTCCTACTATGAACTCATTAATCTGTGCCCATTCTACAAGTTTCCCTCCCCTTTCATTTTGTGTACCAAGGCCATGAGTCCAACTATATCTTCTACCCTATCCTTTCCCACTTCAGCATTGAAATCTCCCATTATTATGGTAACTTCTTGTGATTTACATTGGGCCTTGACCATCTCTAATACTTCGTAGAAGTTGTCGATGTCTTCCTGAGTACTTGTGGATGTTGGTGCATACACCTGAATGATGTTGATATCAAATGGTCGGCCTCCCAATTTGACCAGCAAGTACATAGCCCTATAAGTACACACAGCAGTATCAGTACACACAGCCCTATCAGTACACACAGCCCTATCAGTACACAGCCCTATCAGTACACACAGCCCTATCAGTACACAGCCCTATCAGTACACAGCCCTATCAGTACACACATCACTATCAGTATACACAGCCATATCAGTACACACATCACTATCAGTATACACAGCCCTATCAGTACACACATCACTATCAGTATACACAGCCATATCAGTATACACAGCCCTATCAGTACATGAACACACAGCCATATCAGTACACACAGCCCTATCAGTACACACAGCCCTATCAGTACACACAGCACTATCAGTATACACAGCCATATCAGTATACACAGCCCTATCAGTACACACAGCCCTATCAGTACACACAGCCCTATCAGTACACAGCACTATCAGTACACACAGCCCTATCAGTACACACAGCCCTATCAGTACACAGCCCTATCAGTACACACAGCCCTATCAGTACACAGCCCTATCAGTACACAGCCCTATCGGTATACTCAGCCCTATCAGTACACACAGCCCTATTGGTATACTCAGCCCTATCAGTACACACAGCCCTATTGGTACACTCAGCCCTATCAGTACACACAGCCCTATTGGTATACACAGCCCTATCAGTACACAGCCCTATCAGTATACACAGCCCTATCAGTATACACAGCCCTGTTGGTATACTCAGCTCTATCAGTATACTCAGCCCTATCAGTATACACAGCCCTATCAGTATACACTGCCCTATCAGTATATTCAGCCCTATATATATTTCATTTAAAACAGCATACACAGCAATATTTCCTAAATCTAAATCTTAACATAAATCTTAACATAAAGCATACTGCTTCGCAAGATTATATATGTGTATACAATGAAAATTAAAATGGCATGATTAAGTTAGAAATACACATTTAACATTTCTCAGTACAATTTGGCCTCCTATCCTGACCGAGAGTTTACTGATGGGGCTGAGTATACTGATAGGGCTTAGTACACTGAAAGGGCTGAGTGTACCAATAGGGCTGGGCATACTGATAGGGCTGGGCATACTGATAGGGCTGGGTGTACCAATAGGGCTGGGTGTACCAATAGGGCTGGGCATACCGAAAAGGCTGAGTGTACCAATAGGGCTGGGCATACTGATAGGGCTGGGTGTACCAATAGGGCTGGGCATACTGATAGGGCTGAGTGTACCAATAGGGCTGGGCATACTGATAGGGCTGAGTGTACCAATAGGGCTGGGCATACCGAAAGGGCTGAGTGTACCAATAGGGCTGGGCATACTGATAGGGCTGTGTATACCAATAGGGCTGGGTATACTGATAGGGCTGAGTACACCGATAGGGCTGAGTATACTGATAGGGCTGGGCATACTGATAGGGCTGAGTGTACCAATAGGGCTGGGCATACTGATAGGGCTGAGTGTACCAATAGGGCTGGGCATACTGATAGGGCTGAGTGTACCAATAGGGCTGGGCATACTGATAGGGCTGAGTACACCGATAGGGCGTTAACACACGTCCCCGCATGGCAACAGTGGGTGTCCTATAGGCTGGGATTTGCTACTCGCTCCCCATGCAGAAGAACCTTCAAGACGCGGCCATCCTCCAGACGGCAGACGTACGTGGCCACTCCAGTAGAGCCATCGCTATGTGATGGAGACATACATGCGTGGCACGCTGGCTTGTCCCATGGCGTTCTTGTGCCCACCACAAAATGCCCACGATTGGGGCATAAGCACTGGGTTCTTGGCGTAAGTAGGTTGCCCAACTCTGGTTGGTGTAGAAAAGGACAATCAGAACACAGGCTCTGTGTTATTCGTTCCGAGCGCGGAGACGTCGTCTTGAGAAACTGAAACTGAAACTGATGAAAACAATGATCATGATAACGTTTTGCTAACGATCGTACATTAAATAAAGCATTTTGACTTTTTGATTACACAAAGTCTCAATGTGGGCTAAGTTTTAATACAGGACTATGATTTCTAAGCAGGATATCATCCACCACAAAACTCAATCAATGTATAAAAATTCACGATGTCTGATACTTTCGATAGTACTACTATTAACATTTCTTCTGGATGAATGACTAAATCGTATGTCTAACCTGGAAAGTAGGCTATGTTCATTCATTCAGCTTACACGACGTTGATTAAGCAAGCTTTCATAATCTGCTCTGTCGTGTTCCTCGTGATCGTGTTTGCTGTTGTTGCAGTTGTGATTGTTGTTGTTGTTGTTGCTATATTGTTATTGCAGACATTATCTTCTTAATCTCATTATACAATCCTTCGTTTTGGCACCACAGGGAAAATTATTCAGAATGTCACAGATTTTCATGAAACATGCAGGCTTATGCAAACCGCCAGTAGGTTATAGGGGGAGAAAAGTAGCAGAATGATTCAGACGTTCGCCTGCCAGTAACTAAACATGAGGTTTGTTCCCCGTTGAGGCCTTGACTTTTTCCTCATTTTGACCGGAAAATCGAAACTAAACGACAAGTCCTTCGGATGGGAACAAAACATGAGTCAGACCCAAGTGCCTTCTGGCTTGTGCATGCTTAAGATCCCGCTGCAGTTTAAAATCGTGAAGAGCAGCGCATTCTCCCTGGTATAAAACATTCTAGAAATAGGTTGATTTCCCAGTGCCCTCACTTTGAAGGCCAATTAGCCTTCTTGCCTTTCTGAAGTCTTGGTCAAAAAATAAATTGGGTGGCGCTGTACTCAGGCGACACGCTCTCAAAGGGGAAAGCAGCCTGAGTTTCACATGGTAAATCCACTGTCACAAAAAAATGAATATGAATCTATGTTTGTGGATTCTTTGTCCTAACATTTGCAAGTAGGTAAGTAACATGGATTCTATGTCCTTACATTTGTAGGTAGGTGAGTAACATGGATTCTATATCCTAACATTTGTAGGTAGGTAAGTAACATGGATTCTATGTCTTAACATTTGTAGGTAGGTAAGTAACATGGATTCTATGTCCTAACATTTGTAGGTAAGTAACATGGATTCTACATCCTAACATTTGTAGGTAAGTAAGTAACATGGATTATATGTCCTAACATTTGTAGGTAGGTGAGTAACATGGATTCTATATCCTAACATTTGTAGGTAGGTAAGTAAAAACATGGATTCTATGTCCTAACATTTTTAGGTAGGTGAGTAACATGGATTCTACATCCTAATATTTGTAGGTAGGTATGTAACATGGATTCTATGTCCTAACATTTGTAGGTAGGTGAGTAACATGGATTCTATGTCCTAACATTTTTAGGTAGGTGAGTAACATGGATTCTATATCTTATCATTTGTAGGTAGGTAAGTAACATGGATTCTATGTTCTAACATTTGTAGGTAGGTAAGTAACATGGATTCTATTTGTTAACATTTGTAGGTAGGTAAGTAACATGGATTCTATTTCCTAACATTTGTAGGTAGGTGAGTAACATGGATTCTATATCTTATCATTTGTAGGTAGGTAAGTAACATGGATTCTATGCTCTAACATTTGTAGGTAGGTAAGTAACATGGATTCTATGTCCTAACATTTGTAGGTAGGTAAGTAACATGGATTCTATTTCCTAACATTTGTAGGTAGGTGAGTAACATGGATTCTATGTCCTAACATTTGTAGGTAGGTAAGTAATATGGATTCTATATCCTAACATTTGTAGATAAGTAAGTAATATGGATTATTTCTCCTAACATTTGTAGGTAGGTAAGTGATATGGATTCTATGTCCTAACATTTGTAGATAGGTAAGTGATATGGATTCTATGTGCTAATGTTTGTAGGTAGGTAAGTAATATAAATCCTATGTGCTAACATCCGTAGGTGGGTAAGTAATATGGACTTTATGTCCTGACATTTGTGGGTAGGTAAGTAATATGGATTCTTTGTGCTAACATTTGTAGGTAGGTGTAAGGCTCAGAAAATCATTTAACCTCTCTGACCTGTTGATTTCAGCGCCCTTTCCACTGCGTCTGCCTATTAAGGGGTGCAACTGTCATAAACTTGATAATACTAGTATAAGGAGTTTTCTCCCGTATACCTGCAGCATATGCAGAATCCACCCTTTTCATCCTCAACTCTCCTTTCCGCGCCCCCAACCTCTCCGTCTGTATTTGTACTCGGGATATTCGTGACCTAACATTAAGATTTGGTACATCATTGATAACTGTATGCTGTGTTCAAACTTCGAAGTTCAAAATACTTTTCTTACTCAAGGATTGAGCATTAGGTTCTGCTTAACCTGTCATACAGTTAGTCATTGCTACTGTACATATGTGTATGTATATGTATAGATAGATAGATAGATAGACAGATAGATAGATAGATAGATAGATAGATAGATATGTATGTATATATACATATATAAATAGATAGAGAGATAGAGATAGGTAGATATAGATAAGATAGATAGATAGATTGATAGATAGATTGATAGCTAGATAGATATGCATAGATATGTATACATACATATATATAGAAATAGATAGATAGATAGATAGATAAATAGATAGATAGGTAGATAGATAGATAGATAGATAGATAGGTAGATAGATAGCCAGCTTGCCTGTTATAGTTTGCAGGAAGCCAGTGACCAGACTGAACGCGAGCCTAAAAGGAGCACCATCAGCTTCACTTCACAATCAAAGTCAGACCGAACGAGGCACTATACGGGACTGAAACTTGGATACTATTTGTTTTGTTGAGCAGAGAAGTCAGGCCTTTGAGATCAAGTGCCTGAGGAAATTCTTTCATCTATAAATATTTGAATATAAATGTTTTCTATTGATTTCTTTTTTTTTCTACTTGGAATACACATATATAATTTTTTATTGCTTTTCTTCTTTTTCCCTATTTATAGCCGTGTGCGTGTGCGTGTGTGAGTGTGTGTGTGCATGAGTGCGTATGTGTATGTTCAGCGCTTAGATTTGATTTTTATCAAGATTTGCGCTATATAAGTATTGTAATTCTTATTATAACTATCCTGTCCCCAGCTTCAGAACACTGAGTATGAACAGAACAAGATCAACTTCATGGCAGGGCCTCAGGAGCAGCCCCTAAGATCTGCGAAAGCGACAAGAGCTTGCTTGGTTTGGTCACGTCACCCGCCATTGATACGCAGTCCAAGACCATCCTTCGGGACACTCTCAAAGGAGGCCATCATCGTGGTCTACTGAGGAAGAGCTGGGTGGTAAATATCGAAGACTGGACCAACCTCAGTATGTCTGAACTGTTTGCTGCTGTACCCCACAGACAGAGGAAGAGCTGGGTGGTAAACATCAAAGACTGGACCAACCTCAGTATGTCTGAACTATTTGTTGCTGTACCCCACAGACAGAGGAAGAGATGGGTGGTAAATGTCACACACTGTAACAACTTCAGTACATGTATATCTGATCAACTCTTTGTTTTCTTGCATATCAGAGACAGAAATGAAGGATCCTGTAGGTTGCTGAGTCTCATGAATCCCCACAATGATCACGATGGTCATGGTATCATCATCATCATCAAGTGCTTTGCCACCTGGCGTTGGCGATCATGGCCCTCCATATGCATCTATCCCTTGTTGCCGCAAGCACATATTCGATCCTCTCTGTCTTCAGCCACTCTGCAAGACCGTTCAATATTTTTTCCGTGGGTCTACCTGGTGCTCTCTTGTCCTCCAGCTTTCCTGTTGCGACCAGGTGCTCCAATTCCCCTTTCCTCAGAAAATGGCCTATAAATGTTGCCTGTCTTTTCCTAATCTTCCCTTAGAATGATCTTCGTGTGTCTGCCTCCATCAAGACTGTCTCGTTTGTTTTCTTTGCTGTCCATGGAACTCTCAACATTCTTCTTAGAAACTATATCCCGGCTGCCTCAATCTTGTTCTGTCTTTGCTTGTTGATTGTCGAAATATGTAGACAAATTCTAAGTAACACATGTGATAGATTGTTATTTCATGATAACACTGCAGTTTTGTGGCTATGCTTTCTTCCTTTTGTATTTTATTTACCAAAATGTGAGATATTTCTTAGGATTCTTTCATTTTTAGCTCTCTCTCTCTCTCTCTCTCTCTCTCTCTCTCTCTCTCTCTCTCAATACACACCCGGCAAGGCACAACTATGGACATTATAACAGAGACCACCCCACCAACCAATACGATGATTTCGTTCAGGAAATGGACACGAACCGAAGGAAGAAGAGACAAAACACCAGGATCTCCCTTACTGACAACGAACACCAATATCAACGTCCCAGGGACGTGTCAGAGAGGAGAGGACATTCCCATACAAACCCTACCTATAACAGAGACATCGAAAGTCACAGAAGTTGGAAGAGCCCGTTTCGTTACGGTTCCAACCAGGATACCGCCACACCTGTTGTTCCTGGAGACTTTTCATATAGTGAAGTGACACAGAAGGGATGTCAGCGAGAACCGGTCATTACAGGACACAGGAGAGTGGTGTTCCTTAAAGACAGTGACAACAGACGGCTCACTATTAATACAGGCAGACACCGACAAAATGATACCAACAGTTACCGCCAAGAAGGCACTGCCGTCACCCATGAAAATGATTCACGACGAGCACGAGTCAATACCCAAATGACCCACGTTAAAGATGTTGGCAGAAAAATAACCAGAGAGGAGTGCGCACATGATCATACTGATAGAGACAGTGATGACAATAACGGTAGTGTTTCGTACACTGACGATAATCATGGTGAGAAAGACGATAATAAAATCGATGTGACTGATGATGACTTATCAGTTGTCACAGACGAGGTTCAGGGACATAAGATAGTAGAAAAAGACAGTACTGAAATTGAAGCACCAAATGGTTTTACAGATGTAAGAGACGATGAGCAAAATGATAGTGACCTAGATGATGTTAGTCGTGAAGACGCTTACAAAACAATGACACAAGTCAGTACAGCACTTAAGGCTGACACAGACAGAGAGTCAGATGGACACATTGACAAGTCCACTAGGCACACGCAAGCAGCACCTGTAGAATCCCAGCAGGATTCTGCAGAGAAAGAACAGGACAGTGGTTCATGTTCACCGAAACAGCAGCGGCCAAAACGTACTGCCCCTCCTAAAAAGAGAAGCAGACAGATGCGCAGTACAACAGGCAGGTCAGGCAGTCAGACCAGTATTCTGGACTCTATGAAAAGAACAGCTGCTGATAGCTCAAAAGGCGATAAAAGTATGCAATGTAAGTCCAAAGCTAGCTCTAGTGGTGCCTCGGGCACTGATAAATAGGACATCGGCCGGGTCACTACAGCAAGTAGTAAAAACAAAAGAATAAGTTCTTTACCAGGATCCCAAAATGTGGACGGATCCCAAATGAGATCGTGTCCATCAGTGGTGAATTTACATGTTCATAATGTTAATAATCCACAGATTAAATTTCTCACTTATAATGTGAATGGATTATTACCGAAACTGGATGATGAGGATTTCATTAATTTCATTTCGCAGCATGATTTCATTTGTCTCACTGAGACCTTTATAGCGAATGATTTTGATTCATCTTTGTTTCAAGAGTTTGTTGTATTTACACTAAAAGCAAAGAAACTATCTCATCAAGGAAGGTATTCCGGTGGAATAATAGTTATGGTAAGAAAGACTTTAAAATCGTTTGTTAAACGAATTGAGGTTGGAAACGAAAATGCTATTATTGTTGAAATCAACAAAGATTTGTTTTCAACAAATAAACCTATAATGTTTGTATGTACATATATTCCCCCTCATGATTCCACATACTGGAATAATCAGCATGATGGGTTTGGTATGGAAGTGTTGGAACAATGTTTGTTAGATTTACAAGTTTCGCACGACGACTTTTATGTTTTGCTGACTGGTGATTTAAATGCAAGAACAGCTGATGGTAACTACTGTTCATTTGGATATGACAGTGGCAGTGTTTTAACTGATCTTTCGGTATACAGTGATTTTTTGAGACAGTCTCATGATTGCCGCACGAATGTTTTTGGAAACCAACTGCTCGAGCTATGCAGTATGTTTGACTGTATCATTTTAAATGGTCTGTGTAAACTGGACTTTGATGGTAGTTATATATACATTGGAGTTTCAGGGTCGAGTGTAGTTGACTATTTCATCGTATCATGTGATCTGTTTTCATCAGTTAAAATTGCTACATTAGATGTTGACAGTCTCACAGAATCAGATCATTTACCGGTTATAATGAAAGTGGAGCGAAAGCTTGAAACAGGAATAAAAGCGGAGGGAAAAGTATCAAAAAATAACATTACACAAAAGTTCATATGGCAAGAAAATAAGAAAGACGATTATACAAACAAATTACAAAGTAATCACATTCAGAGAAGACTTACATTGGCTTCGGATACTCTAGACACTAATGTAGATAAGGCTTTAAACATATTAATTTTTGTTGAATGTCTCAAAGAAGCTGGTGCTTGTATGTACCGTAAGAAATGTACAGAGAAGAGAAAAAGATCTGATTGGTTTGATGGTGAATGTGAGAAAGCAAAAGCAGAAAGCAGAAAAACTCTCAAACACTACAGAAAAACAAAAGATGAGGATGATAGAGTTGTGTATTGTGAAGCACGGAAGAAGTATAAAAAATTATTAAAGAATAAAAAACAGCAGTTTAATAAACAAAAAGCAGAATGATTAGCCAGAAATATTTCAAATTCATCGCAGTTTTGGACTGAGTTAAGAAATATAGGGTATGGTACCAAAAACAAACTTACTAACAATATAAGTATTGATGAATGGTTCAGTCATTTTAAAAACGTATTTCAAGATAACAGATCAACAAATGATGAGCGCTGCATTGTCGAAGTAGATTTAAATGAATCAACAGAACACCCATTAAATTCTAAGATAACTATAGAAGAAGTCAGAGAATCCATCAGAAAATTGAGGATAGGTAAAGCCAGTGGAATAGACGGTGTTACAGCCGAGATGTTAAAAAATGGTAACACAAATATCCATAATTTTCTTTTGAAGCTGTTTAACACTTTATTCGACCGAGGAATTTATCCTCAAGATTGGTCAAAAGCTATTATCATACCAATATTTAAGAAAGGAGATCCTGATAAAGTGGACAATTACAGGGGTGTGTCGTTATTAAGCATTGTTTCAAAATGTTACACATCAATACTGAATACTAGATTGTATGCTTGGTTAGAAAACAATAATTTAATATCAGAAAGTCAGGCAGGTTTTAGGAAAAAATATTCTACAGTGGATCAAATTTTCAGTCTGTACGCTATGGTTCAGAAAACTATGTGCAAGAAAGGTAGAAAACTATATGTTGCTTTTGTAGACTTTAAGAAAGCCTTTGATTCGGTTCAGCATGACAAACTCTTAAAGTGTATTCAAAATCAAGGAGTAAAAGGGAAGTTTTTGGTTTCGCTAAAAGCAATGTATGAATCATTATGCTCATGTATTCGGGCAAACCGGGAATTATCTGAAATATTCGATAACCCCATAGGCGTGAGACAAGGATGTATCTTAAGCCCTACTTTATTTTAATAAATCAATTAGCCAATTGTATGGATGAAAAGGGGCGACATGGCATCCAGTTGATGCTAGGTTTAATGAAAATATTCATTCTTCTTTTTGCAGATGATGTAGCCCTTCTGTCAACAACACCAAATGGTTTGCAAAACCAATTAAGAGTCTTGCAGACATACTGTGCCAGCACGAAACTGGAAGTTAATCTTGAAAAAACTAAGGTTATGGTTTTCAGAAGAGGGGGCTTCTTAGGACGACATGAACAATGGTTTTACAAAGGGACAAAATTGGAAGTAGTTAGTAAATATTGTTATCTGGTGTTCAGTTTCACGACAATGATTAGCACCAAGGCCGGCACAGAACATTTGGTGACAAAAGGTAAAAAAGCAACTTTGCTATTAAACAAGACTTTTCAAAAATATAAAGACATGACTATAGAAACTTTCTTCAAGTTGTTTGATGCAAAAATTCAACCTATTTTGTTGTATTCGAGCATATAGAGAAAGTACATTTGGTATCGTGCAAAAGACTGTTGGGTGTTCCAGTCAGGACACCTAACAAGATGGTATATGGGGATTTGGGAAGATATCCTCTTTATGTCAACTCCTCAACTACCTGTCTTAGATATTGGTTTAAATTACTGGAAATGAATCCAAATAGGTTACCTTATAAGGCTTACCAAATGTTAGTGGAACTTGACAGGGCTGGGAAAGAATGCTGGGCTTCAAAAATAAGGGAAATTTTGTGTGAAACGGGATTTAATATCGTGTGGCTGCAACAAGGTGTTGGTGATGTAAAAGCCTTTTTGCGTGTATTTAAACAGAGACTTGTAGACTTATATATTCAAGAATGGTCTGGGTCACTCAGAGACAGAGATAGGTATGAAAGCTACAGATCATTTAAGACTATCTTTGAAAAAGAGAAGTACATTGACTCTATTGATATATACTGTTTCAGAGTTGCCCTTTCACAAATAAGGTTGAACGTTTTACCACTAAACAATAATATAAATAGATACAGTGAATCTGATCAAGAAAAGGTGTGTCCATTTTGCAGGACAGAATCTGAAAACGAAGAACACTTATTATTTAGATGTTCCACTTACGCTGATCTCAGGGCGAAATTTTTAAAGGATTTAGTCAGCATGCCTATGTGCATACTGCTCCAATCAACAAATAGCCACCGAAGTCACAGCGTATCCAGATACGTTTTCCACGCCATGAATAGGAGAAAAAAATTGTTAAAAGGAGAAGAAAAGTAAATAGTTATGTAGATACTAGCACTAGAATTTCAGACAATACTTAATTTTAATTGTAGAGAAAAAAAAAGTTTATTTGAATATGAAAGGGGTGCTCATATAGAGACACATGTGCATATGTGCCTGTGTATTCACATTGACGTTGGTGTACTTATGTGCATATATAGGTGATAGTATCTACATTATGTATATGTGTGGATACATATGTATATATCTATGTGTGTATATATGTATGAGTGATTATGTATGTGTGCGTGTATATAGATTTGTATGTGTGTATGTGCGTTTATACATAACCTTCAATTCAGTCTATGGCCTGAACCATTGCTGACCGCCGAAGATTGAGTTATCTCTGAACTAAAAGATGCACGAAGTGCTAAATATGCGTTGAATGATCATTTGGTATTGTCTCAATGTCAATTGTTTTGGTAAATGAGTGACTGATCTGCGATTAGTCTGATTAATTGATTGGCATTATGAATGTCTGTTTTTGCCAATTAACCGACTGTTTTGGGGTCGAATTGCTCTTATGTCATATATTTCTTGGTTCACTTCATTGTACATTAATTCCATTGATTGGTTTAGATTCACTGATGAATAAATTGATAAACTGAACGCATGATTAGCTGACAACGGAATGATTATATAATTTGTTAATTGATGGCGATGGGTGGCTCACCGACTGATCGATTTATAGATTGATGGTTTTAGCTATTGAGCGATCAGTGATTGAAGTATGGAATGTATGGATGATTGATTCGCGTTATTTGAAGTAACGATTGCAAATTGATATATTGAATTCAGTTAAATTCTAGGTTATCTGGTCGATTAAGTCACTGGATGACTGATTAACTGGTTAAATGATTGATCGATTGATTGATTGAGTGAGGGAGTGATTACGTGAAGTGATTGTTACTGAAGTGATATCGATTGTACAGTTGGATGATGCATCTGACCCAGTCAATTGAAGGCTGATTTGTCAGTTGATTCACGGGCTGAATGGCGGATTATATGATTGATCAACTGGTCAATCAGTTGATTGATTGGTCAATTAATTGGTTGACTGATTGATTGATTGGTTGGTTGGTTGATCGATTGATGGATTGATTGTTTATGTCAAGTAGCTGTGGTTGAATATATTGATCAACTGTATGATCACTGAAGGGTACAAGAAACGTCAGATCTGTGCACTAATTGAATGGTTTGTTTGTCGGATAGCCAGTTATTGTAAAATTGACAGTTGGATGAATGATATAGATGCGGTTAATGACAAATATTCTTAGCTGGCCAGTTAAGGAATATGGACTAGAATACAAATGAAAGGACCACTGTAAATGCAAAGATGAATGTATCCCAGTTTATGTGACGGTAAACGATAGAAGGGGACAATGTGACAGAGTTCACTGCAGTTTGATAGTATAACTTGTATGAATGTATAAGAAAACCTTATCTCCTCCCCTCCCCTTTCCCATGCATGTATTGTGGCCTAAGGCCGATGTACAATAAACATTTTCTGAGTTCTGAGTTCTCTCTCTCTCTCTCTCTCTCTCTCTCTCTCTCTCTCTCTCTCTCTCTCTCTCTCTCTCTCTCTCTTGTTATTTACTTCTCTGTGTTTTGTGACTGTCTTGTAATATCGTATAGTTTCCATTTCACTGCATTCTCCGTCTGTGTGTTGAGTGTTTGTGAGAATGTCTCAATTTGTTTTTGTAGTCGTTTATTTGGTTGGTTGGTTGGTTGGTTGGTTGGTTGGTTTGTTGGGTGATTGATTGATTGATTGTTTGATTGATTGATTGATTGCATGGTTTTTGTTGGTGGTGGTGGTTTGTTTTTAGTTTTGGGTTTTGTTGTTGTTGCTATTGTTTTTCTTGTCTTTGTTTCTTTGTTTGTTAGTTGAGTTGAGTTGAGTTGAATTGAGTTGAGTTGAATTGAGTTGAGTTAAGAACAGTTAAGATTCAAGTCACTAACTGCTTTTGCAATAGTTTGCAATAGTTTGTATGGAGGGCAATAAACTCCAATGCCAAGTGGCAGTGCACATGATGATGATGAAGCTGAGATTGCCTGAAGTCATCCAATCTTAAGACTGAGTCTCTATCACCAGAACCAGCCAGCCCACAAAAGAAAAAACTAAAATATACAAAATTCGAATGTAAACAAACACCAAACCCAACAATTAACCACCCATCAACATAAATAGATTCAACACAAAAACAAAAACAAAAAACAGAAACACACAAAAGAGAAACAACAACAACAAAACCAAACAAACAAACTAAGCAGCAAGACAAATATCCAACCCCATCCCACGAAAAAAATGTTGGCTGGTATCTCTACCTGTTTTGCTTCTGTCTAACATAAAATGTTAAAAGTCAACAAACATGAAGGTGTGGTTGCTCAGAAGAGGGAACAATGGGGCGGGGGATAGTGTGTGTGTGTGTGTGTGTGTGCATGTGTGTGTGCGTGCGTGCGTGTGCGTGTGTATGTGAGTATGTTGGGGGGGGTGTGCTCGCGTGTGTGTGTGTGAGTGAGTGTGTGTGTGTGCGTATGTATGTGTGTGTAAGTAAATGAATGAATGCGTGTGTGTGTGTGTGTGTGTTTGCTTTGTGTGTGTTTGCTTTGTGTGTGTGTGCATGTGTGTGTGTGTTTGCTTTGTGTGTGTGCACGTGTGTGTATGTATGTTTGCATGTTTGCTTTGTGTGTGTGTGTGTTTGTGTGTCCACAACTTCAAAGAATCCAGAGTGTCAGGCTTGACTGGCCTTTCACACAGACGACATTAGTCAGAGCATGAGTTCAAAGCCGGTTCAGCCTCGCTTTCAGTCAGTCCATTGAGCAGTGACAAAGGAAGATGTGGTCATTTACACGTGCTGGTCACGTGACACAGGATGTTGGCGTGAGCGTGTCTGCGACACGAGGAGTGGCGGCGGTGATGCCAACAGAAAGGATGGGGGTATGATGGTGGTCTGGATGATTAGACTCACTTCAATTACAGTCAGTATGACGCTTTTCTCTTCTCGCAGTTCATTTTTATTTGCATTTGTTTTTTATTCAGCAAGCTATTGTCTCTTTTGATAAAGTCCTAGATCCTAAGACATTGTAATAGCTTTCATAATCATGATGTGCCCTGCCACATGGCATTAGCGATCATGGCCCTCCATAGGAATCTATCCCTTGTTGCTGCAAGTACATCTCCCACCCTCCCCATCCTCAGCCACCCTGCAAGCCTTGGGTTTACCTGGTGTTCTCTTTCCCTCCAGCTTTCCTGTTGTGACCAGGTACTCCAATTTCTCTTTCCTCATAAAATGTTGTATACGTGTTGCTTGTGTTGATTGTACAATTGTCTTTTTCTAATCTTCTTTATTAATGATCTTTTGTGTCTATCTCCTTCAAGACTTTCTCGTTTGTTTTCTTTGCTGTCCATGGAACTCTCACATTCTTGTTAGAAACCACATTTCAGGTGTCTCTATTTTGTTCTGGCTTCATGTGTGTGTCTTTAGTCTGGTGAATATTGCCTCTGTCTCTCTCTCTCTGTCTCTCTCTCTCTCTCTGTCTCTCTCTCTCTGTCTCTTTCTCTCTTTCTCTTTCCTCTTTCCTGTCATTCTTTTTGTTTTCTGCCTTGTTTCTTTGCTTTCTGTCATTTCTTCCAATCATTTTCTGCCTTGTTGTATGCGTTCTATAAAGCTTTACATAATATATTATGTCTGATGATTGGGTACATATATTAAGTGCATTTTTGGCTGTAAGAAAATGGAATGTGCTGAGGCAGTGCTAGGTAATTTAGGTCTATTTTTATATGTTTTAGTGCCCTTAGTTATAGTTATATTCGTATTTAAGTGTAATTTTTTAAATCCCCTGTGTGATACATAGGATGGAGTGGTCAGCGCCAGGGGCATAGCCTTAGATTTTGTGCGTGAATGCATTGATATGTGCACTTAATGTTCTTTTGCAGGTGTTCTTTTTCCTCCAGTGAGGTATGGTTTACATTTTGAGATGGCTATAGCACTGCTATGGCTCTGTGTAGTTGTCTGGGCTTTAACCAACAATAACAATAACAATCCAGACCACGGCAGCACAGGCAGGGAGAGTGGTAGAGACACTCCAAATTAACAGCATGGTTCTATGCCAGGGTTCCTGTCTAACTCCTTACCGCCAGTTTCATCTCACTGTGCTGGCTTCTGGTACAGGTGAACAGAAAAAGTGATGCTACCAGTTGCTGTGGTGTAGTGGTTAGTGCAACGGACTGCCAATTGGAAGGTTGTGGGTTCGAATCCCCATCAGTCCATTCAAAAATATATCATTGTGGGGGTTTTTGGCTCTGACCAGCTCCTACCTAGAGTTGGGCGTGCTATGGGCTCATTGGGAAGACTGGAACCACACAGTCGAGTCTCATCCACTTCACGGATGCGTCATTGAAGGTGTTGCTCAATTCTTCTTACCAGCACCGCACGTGTCTGTATCTCAGGCCTGGTTGATGCCAGGACATATTATGATAGTAAGAATACAGCCCTGTCACGAAGTCTCTATCCTAGATGGAGCTCCATAGCATCATGATTATCATCCTTATCGACATCTATCATTGCATTGTAAAAACTGTGCCAGCTTCTGTGGCCATTAAGGTGGCGTAGAAAATGGGATGGGAAAAGAAAAGATGAGCACAAAGGTAACCTCCCTCAGTCTGGTGATCCTAAATACAAAAAAAGAAAGAAACAGTGATGCTCACCCAAGGTCATGGTGACTTTGAGAAGTATAAAATCTGGATTCTACGTAATATTTTTTGTATATAAAGGGGGAGATTATTTGAATGGTTAGCCCATCTTGTGGTCTTGTTTCTCTTTACCGCCTTCCCAGCCTTTCATGCTACTCCTTCTCTCTCTCAGTGCCTGTTTATGCCTGTTTCCTTATTCATTCTATGGATAATTTTATCGTAAATCCTAGCATCAACCAGCCCTGAGAGATTCAGATACCCACAAATGCCTATCAATTAACATGAGGAAGAGAGTTCTTGAATGTTACATAGAACCGATCATGTTATATGGTTGTGAAGCGTAGACAGTCAACAAGCAAAGCCAGAACAAGATTGAGGCAGCCGAGAAGTGGTTTCTAAGAAGAATGTTGAGAGTCCCGTGGACAGCAACAAAAACAAACAAGACAGTCTTGATGGAGGCAGACTCAAGAAGATCATTCGTAAGGAAGATTAGGAAAAGACAAGCAACATTTATAGGAATTTCATAAGGAAAGGGGAATTGGAGCACCTTGTCGTAACAGGAAAGCTGGAGGGAAAGAGAGCAACAGGTAGACCCAGGGAAAAAATATTGGACTGACTTGCAGAGTGGCTGAGGACAGAGAGGGTGGAAGATGTGGTCGTCGCAACAAGGGATAGAAACATATGGAGGGCCATGATCGTCAACGCCATGTGGCAAGGCACTTGGTGATGATGATGACGGTGTAGATTAGGAAATTTGAGCAACGGTCTCAAGTACGTATTCACCAAGTGGATGAGACTCAACAATATGGTTCCTTTCTTCCCAGTGAGCACATATCACGATTAACTGTGGACAGAAGCTGGTTGGGGCCCAAACAATAACACAACGAATTCTTGGACTGCTGGGGATTTGAATGCATGACTTCCCAGTCAATTTTTGAGACTGTTATTTGTTTGACTGATAATGGTCTGTGTTGGTGGTGGTGGTGGTGGTGGTGGTGGTTGTGGGGGTGGTGGTGGTGGTGTGTGTGTGTGTGAGTCTGTCTGTTTGTCTGGTCTGTCTGTCTGTCTGTGTCCTCCGTGTGTATAAGTGAGTGTATGTGTATGTATGTGTATGTTGTGTGTGTGTGTGTGTGTGTGTGTGTGTGTGTGTGTGTGTGTGTGTGTGTGTGTGTGTGTGTGTGAATCTGTCTGTCTGTGCCCTCTGTGTGTGTGAGTGTGTGCGTGTGTGTGTATCTGTCTGTGCCCCCTGTGTGTGTGTGTGTGTGAGTGTGTGTGTGTGTGTGTGTGTGTGTGTGTGAGTGTGTGTGTGTGTGTGTGTGTGTGTGTGTGTGTGTGTGTGTGTGTGTAACCTGTGTGTGTGTGTGTGTAACCTGTGTGTGTATGTGTAACCTATGTGTTGTGTGTGTGTGTCTATGTGTGTGTGTATCCTGTGTGTGTATGTATGTGTGTGTATTCTGTGTGTATGTATGTGTGTGTGGGGGGGATCGAGTGTGTGTATGTATGTGTGTGTGTGCCCTCTCTATGTGTGAGTGTGTGTGTGTGTGCCCTCTCTGTCTATGTGTGTGTGTGTGTGTGTCTCTGTGTGTGTGTCTGTGTGTGTGTGTGTGTGTGTGTGTGTGTGTGTGTGTGTGTGTGTGTGTGTGTGTGTGTGTGTGTGTGTGGTGGTGTGTGTGGATGACAACTTGGGTCAAGGGTCACTCATTAAAAACGATTGAGCGTACTCTAGCTCAGTATCGTGTTTGTATGTGTGTGCGTGCGTGTATATATATATATATATATATATATATATTATATTATTGTGTGTGTGTGTGTGTGTGTGTGTGTGTGTGTGTGTGTGTGTGGTATGTGACAGACAGAGGGTGGATGACGGCTTGGGGCAGGGGTTACATGCCCCACTACCCTCCTGCTTTCTCCCTCTCATTTTGAGTGTGCTTTGTGCCCCAGTTTTGTTCGTAGTTGGGTAATTGCTTTGGTGACTGATGAGAGTGCGAGCCTTGGTTTGATTCTTGAAGCAAGACTTGGAACCTTATGCATGTCATTATTATTGTTCAGTGTCATCTTTGGATGATCGAATTGTTGGTGTGGCTGGATGGCCTTGTTGGTGGAGCAATGGACTCAAAATCTTTATATCTCGAGGTCAGTTGGATGGTTGGTTGGTTTGGTTCAGTTCTTACGTCGGCACCTACCTCAGGTGATATGGCAAATGGGGATAACCGTCTCAGATAAGTGGGGTAAGGGGGACTTATCTAATCCTATAACTGACTCCACCAGAACAACAATGATGTTAAGATAGGACAGTGAGAAGGCCAATTTTAATGTAGTGCATCCCGGGATTTGAACCCACAACCATTAGCATGTGAATCCGATGCTCAAACCAACTAAGCTACTGGGGCCCTCTCTCGAGGTCAGTACCTGCTTGTGACTTATATACTGGCCTGTTTTCTGTGCCTATCTGCATGCTCTGTCATTGTGGTGGTGTCACATTTGTGCTTCATAAGTCACGTCCCCATCCCCACCCCCACTCCTCACCCTTTCCTTTCCAGTTTCAAGACCTTGCTAACGTATAGGGATCTGGGCAGGCACTGGGAGTCTGCCAGATAATTGCTGGCAGATTTGAGTGGAACGCGTGCGGAATTATCTGCATGTGATGAATCACTCCTGAACAAACTCCTGAGTCCTGTCTCCTTGCTTGATTAACAAAGACTGGCGTTGTGCAAAGTCGCCTTTGAGGTTGTTCCTCGTTTGGTTTGAGCGTAGTCCGTGTCCTACTCTTCAAGGTGGATGTTCAGACATGTCCTCTCCCAAAACGCCCACCTACATCAAGTGCGATATGATCAATGATATCAAACTAAACCTAGACAGGATGTTGGGTCCTGGTACCTCCATTGCAACACGCTTGTATAGACATGCAAATGACATGCAAATGTGCCCACTAGGTGAACCCACAGTGGCAATGTCCCTTCAAACACCGACAGTCAACAGAAGGAAATAGACCTCCGATATGTGAGAGCTAGACATACAGAGCTGTTAGAGCCCTGTGTGTACACATATTAAGCGTCGTTGGAATGCACTGTCAGTTTGGAACACAGGTCCTCAAAGTATGGACAGTGCACATGGTTATTTGTCTTGGTCATGGGCCTCTGGAGCATGGGTGTGTACGTATCGATACCAGACACCGCAATGCCATGCAGTTATAAATTCTGTTTTATGTAAAAGCGTATTTTCTATTTTGAGTTTCATGTCAAACGACTGGGACACCTTTCGTTCAATATATTGTTTATCAAAATTTTCCCCAAATTGTATCATATGACGGCACATCTATAAAATGAGTTCAGTGTTATCTTTAAAACCAATCAACAACAATGATAACTTTCTGGTGATAACTTTTTCAATACGATTGAACAACATCAAAGATCACAATAACAATTTAGCCATGATCTTCCTAGTAATATTTACTAAAACTATACATGATTCATGATATCACAATACGATTAATCATACGGTTCAAAATAAAAACAAATGAGAGAAACGCTTACTTAGGTCATCTGTTAACTAAACAAAAATAATGTTTATGGTATTTATTAATGTCACTTTTCTGCTTGCATCATACAAGCCAAATGCAGTCCTATACATTTCCAGAAATAACATGACTCAAATTTTATTTGAATTGTTCATGAACATCCAAAATGTCAGTGCTTCTGTTCACTTTTTGACAAAAATGTCCACATAGAGCACATACAGCAGCATAGTGTTTATGTCCAGACCTTTTGTGTTTGGTATGTACACTTGACTGTATACATAAACCAAGTTTGGGACATGCAATGAATTGAATGTGTGATCCAAGTTTGGAACATGCAATGAATTGTATACGTGACCCAAGTTTGGGACATACAATGAACTGTCTATGTGACCCAAGTTTGGGGCATACCATGAAATGTATATGTGACCCACGTTTGGGGCATACCATGAAATGTATATGTGACCCAAGTTTGAGACATAAAATGAACTGTATTGTGACCCAAGTTGGGGGGCAGGCAATGAAATGCATATGCGACCCAAGTTTGGGACATACAATGAACTGTATTGTGACCCAAGTTTGGGACATACAATGAACTGTACATGTGAACCAAGTCTGGGGCAGGCAATGAACTGTATATGTGACCCAAGTTTCGGGTACACAATGAAATGTATATGTGACCCACGTTTGGAACATACAACGAACTGTATATGTGACCCACGTTTGGGGCATACAATGAACTGTACACATGTATGTGACCCAAGTTTGGGACATGCAATGAACTGTACATGTGAACCAAATTTGGAACATACAACGAACTGTACATGTGACCCAAGTTTGGGGCATACAATGAAATGTATATGTGACCCAAGTTTGGGACATGAAATGAGCTGTATATGTGACCCAAGTTTGGGACATGCAATAAACTGGCTGTGTAACCTAAGGTAGGAATACGCAATGAATTGGATGTATGACCCAAGAATAATAATAATAATTACAATATTTATATAGCGCAAAATCTTGATAAAATCAAATCTAAGCACATGCAATGAACTAAATACGTGAGCTAATTTTGGGACATGCAATGAACTGCATATTCGATGCAAATCTGGGACAACTGTATATGTGACCCAACTTTGGGACATGCGATGAATTGTATATGTGTCCATTTATGACCTAAGTTTGGGATATGCAATGAAGTGTATATGTGTCTATATGTGACCCACGTTTGGGACATACAATGAAGTGGATATGTGTCCATATATGACCCAGGTTTGGGACATGCAATGAAGTGTATATGTGTCTATATGTGACCCAGGTTTGGGACATGCAATGAAGTGTATATGTGTCCATATATGACCCAGGTTTGGGACATGCAATGAAGTGTATATGTGTCCATATATGACCCACGTTTGGGACATGCAATGAAGTGGATATGTGTCCATATATGACCCAGGTTTGGGACATGCAATGAAGTGTATATGTGTCTATATGTGACCCAGGTTTGGGACATGCAATGAAGTGTATATGTGTCCATATATGACCCAGGTTTGGGACATGCAATGAAGTGTATATGTGTCCATATGTGACCCAGGTTTGGGACATGCAATGAAGTGTGTATGTGTCCATATATGACCCAGGTTTGGGACATGCAATGAAGTGTATATGTGTCCATATGTGACCCAGGTTTGGGACATGCAATGAAGTGTGTATGTGTCCATATGTGACCCAGGTTTGGGACATGCAATGAAGTGTATGTGTCCATATGTGACCAGGTTGGGACTGCAATGAAGTGTGTATGTGTCCATAATGACCCAGATTTGGGACATGCAATGAAGTGTATAATGTTATCATTATGTGACTAGTTTGGACATGCAATGAAGTGTTATGTGTCCATGTGTGACCAGGTTTGGGACATGAAAATGAAGTGTATATGTTGCCATGTGTGACCCAGGTTGGGACATCAATGAAGTGATATGTGTCCATTATGACCCAGGTTGGGACATGCAATGAATGTATATGTGTCCATGTGTGACCCAGGTTTGGGACATGCAATGAAGTGTATATGTGTCCATGTGTGACCCAGGTTTGGGACATGCAATGAGTGTATATGTGTCCATGTGTGACCAGGTTTGGGACATGCAATGAAGCGTATATGTGTCCATATATCATCAGCGGTGACTGTAGGTATTGTCATCAGTGGTCAGTGTGTGTATTATAACAAAGTCATATAATATTATTCACTTTTTTTTATTTCGTACTAGCTTTTTGTGTCCTTTTATAGAACATAAGATCAGAAATAATTTCTCTATGCAACAATGTTAAAACACCTTTATCATCAGTGGTGACTGTAGTGTATTATCATCAGTAGTGATTGTAATGTATTATCATCAGTGGTGATTGTAGTGTATTATCATCAGTGGTGATTTGTAAGTATAATCATCAGTGGTGATTTAATGTATTATCATCAGTGGTGATTGCAGTGTATTATCATCATGGAGATTGTAGTGTATTATCATCATGGTGACTGTAGTGTATTATCATCATGGTGACGTAGTGTATTATCATCAGTGGTGACTAGTGTATTATCATCAGTGGTGACTGTAGTTATTATCATCAGTGGTAACTGTAGTGTATTATCAACAGTGGTGATTGTAGTGTATTATCATCAGTGGTGACTGTGTATTATCATCAGTGGTACTGTAGTGTATTATCATCTGTGGTGACTGTTGTGTATTATCATCATGGTGACTGTAGTATATTATCATCAGTGGCGACTGTTGTGTATTATCATCAGTGGTGACTGTGTGTATTATCATCAATGGTGACTATAGTGTATTATCATCAGTGGTGATTGTAGCATATTATCGTCAGTGGTGATTGTAGTCTATTATCATTAGTGGTGATTGTAGTGTATTATCATCAGTTATGATTGTAGTGTATTATCATCAATGGTAATTGAGTGTATTATCAACAGTGGTGATTATAGTGTATTGTCATCAGTGGTGATTGTAGTGTATTATCATCAGTGGTGACTAGTGTATTATCATCAGTGGTGACTGTAGTGTATCATCATCAATGGTGATTGTATAGTATTTTCATTGGTGGCGACTGTAGTGTATTATCATCAGTGGTGACTGTTGTGTATTATCATCAGTGGTGACTGTAGTGTATTATCATCAGTGGTGATTGTAGTGTATTATCATCAGTGATGATTGTAGTGTATTATCATCAGTGGTGACTGTAGTTGATTATCATCATTGGTGACCATTGTATATTATCATTAGTGGTGACTGTAGTGTATTATCATCAGTGGTGATTTTAGTCTATTTTCATTAGTGGTGTAAAAAATGTAGTATCATCTGTAGTGATTCTAGTATAGTATTCTATGACTGTAATCTATGAATGAGTCGCTTACCGACACAACTAACTGCTCACTAGTCACCGTGAGATTCCAGCCATTTTAACAGTTTTGCTTCGTTGGATTTCCTACGCTTTTCTGCTAAAGTGTTGAAAGTGTACATGAAGGGATTTAGAGCAGAGTTTAAGGGCAGTACGAAGATAGCCATGGCCACGTTCACTTCTCCAGGGATGGGAACGTCAGCCACAGACAACATTCCACACAGTCCAATGGGAAACCAGCACATGAAATCTGTGACAGCCACACTGACTAACCGTCGAGCTATAGTCATGTCACGTGACACTTTGGTCGTGTTGGTTGTCAATGTGTTCTTCTGTATAGACCAGTAGATAAAGGCTTGGCCTGCTGATATAAATACAAACAACACAAAATTTAGGATGATTAATATGCTGAAAGAGTAAATATGTCCTTTAAAAGTTCGTCTTGAAACTGATAGTGGAATACAAATACCAGTCTGGCTGTAAAACTCCCAGTGTGATGCTACTGGAAGTAAGGGCAACAAGGCAAGGAACCAGCCAACCAGCCAAATGATAGAGCAAGCCACAATTGCTGATGTTCTCTCAAATCGCATAATGCTGAATGGAAAGGCAAGCACAATGAAGCGATCAAGCGTAATAAGCCAGATCATCAGTGCTGACACTTCACTGGACAACAGAGATAGAACTCCTGCCCCTTACAGGCCACACTGTTCATCCAAGTGTCATCATAATGAAGATATCTACCTCGGAACAGGTTCATCAGCCACACCAATAACGGCAATGTAGACTCCCATAAGAAAGTCAGCCATGGTCAGGTTAGTGACAAACACACTAAAACCACTTGGAGAGTTTCTCTTGTGTGTACACAAACGTACAACAAAACAGAAAATGTTACCAGTCACTGACAAGCAGCTGATCAACCAGAGAAACACTCGATATGTTCCTGATTGTAGTAAATCTTCACACGATGAAATGTCGTCTTTTGGAGCGTGGCAGCAAGACTCATCAAAATAATGTGGAAGTATTTCTTTACAGCATAGTTTGTAATTCAGTGTTGATATGGCATGTAGAGATGACAGACTTTTGAACACGTCAGATGGAAATGTTTTCACAGGACTACCTTCCATGTGTAGTTCAGCTAAGTAAGGTGTAAACTGGAAACCACTAGAAGTAATAGTATGTATAGTACTAAAAGATAAATCAAGTTTCTTTACTCCCCGGAATTCTGACAAGACCTGAGTGTCAAACACTGTGAGAATTGTATATGAAAGATCTATCATGGTTAGTGTCGTTTGCAGAGACTCTGATGAGGGATTATTGTACAATGAAGTCAGAGGATTATTGGACAGGGACAAGGTTCGTAGATTTTGTAAATAAGCAACCTGAGTCATGTTGATACACTGCAGTTTGTTTTTACTAAGGTCAAGAAACCTGAGATTGAACAAGTGTATGAGGGGTAAGATGGTGATGGAACACTGTGCAAGAGTCAAATAAATAAGATAGATATTGTCACTGACATCGGACAGATTCATACCTGATCCTGTGGCATCCAAGGAGCGGAGCTGAGGGAAGAGTGATGCAGAGAAAGACTGAGAGCACAGAAATGTCAGACCTTGACACAGGCATTCCTCAGGACAAGTCACACACGACAATTCATCATCATGCATTGGGCAGTGAGGCCAGCCATCACATAGGTGATCATTGTGTGTACATATTGTGGATGATTTGCATCTGAAGAATCCTGGACACTTCATTGACTCGCATTCCTCTTCGTCCTCGTGGTCAATACAGTCGTACATTCCATTGCATCTTGTGTAGACAGGTAAACAGTCATTGTATACACCAGGACAACGATAATGGGTTTCAGGACATGACTCGTTAGACATCATTGGAGTTGAAATAAAAGCTCTGATGCCATCAAAATTGATTAGTGCAGGAGATGGAAAAAGTGAGTAATGAACGTAGTCTCTCGCCCGCAACTTTCCACACTTTCTTTCATCTGATTTGTCCTGGCAATGGAAGACCCGGTCACACACATTGTCAAAGGACACACACTGACCATTACCACAGGCAAATGTCTTGACACAAGGAGGATGTTCACAGAAGGACTCATCACTCTGATCCTGACAATCAGTCTGAAGTCACATACCAGGGTGTATGACACATTTGTGATCTTATCATCACACACAAAGGTAGGAACGGATACATGTTGCTCTGCAGTGTCAACTGTTTCCTGTTTGTGTGATGAATGAGTTTTAAAAGTACAAGGTGATCCATGCTCCTGGTTACAAAGACCAAACTGATGAGAACCACACAGGACATGTGTCACGTGACCATCAGGACATATCGTCAGAGACGGTTGTTGTGTGAGCTGCACAGATCCCGTACTGGTCAGAGTTATTGCTTTTGAAAGGTGAAGGTATTCTGTTGTGGTATTCTTCTTATATTCACAGAACGCTCTCTGTTCCACGTGGCTTTGTTCATCACAGTCATTGATGGTTTCTGTTCCATAATAAAGTAAAAGGCACTGCTTCCCATGGGGAACTAGATCATTAAACCTGGGCAGTTTATAACCATGATAGACAACGCTTCTGTGCTGAGTGACGATACTGTTTCGATATATATTATCCAAAGTCATGTCTCCAATATACTGATCACCAAAAACATACACGACATCTTTTTCTAGACAAGGAAAATATTTTGATTTTGATTTTTTGTCTATCAGTTGATACCACGAAACTCCACAACTGGGTAGCCCTACTACACCTCCTAGTGACTTACAGTACTCTCTAGCTTCTTTGACGTACTCTGAAGGTTTGTACAAGTGTGGGACTGACCCAACACACCTGTAACAGCGGTTACATAATAAGGCTCCATCCTGACAGCCAGGATTGTTAAATACACAGTGTTCTGATATATTCCTCCCATCGTCACACCCAGTCTTCTGGCTGATGCTGAATACTGAAAAGTCGTTCACAGAATACTAGAAAAGACATTATCAAGTAAGGGAAAGGACATCACAGGGCATAGAACAGACATTACAAAATTGAGGAATTGGCCTCATAGAACAGTAGAATAGGCCTCATGGAATAGTAGAAAAGACTCCACAGAACACTGAATTCAAGCATCAGAGTACAACAGACCATTATATAATAGTACAGTAGACCATCACAGGACAATTGACTATCACAGAATAGTACAATAGGCTAAGACAGAATAGTACAATAGACCATCACCGTATAGTACAATAAACCGTCACAATACAATAGACCATCACATAATAGTACAATAGACCATCACCATATAGTACAATAAACCATCACCAAATAGTACAATAAACATCACAGTACAATAGAAAAATCACATAATAGTAAAATAGACCACCTACAGTAATAATAAACCTCTACAGTAAACAAACCATCACATCATCATCATCATCATCAGGTGCCCTGCCACATGGCGTTGGCGACCATGGACTTCCAACCATCTCTATTTCTCGTTGCCCCCAGCATCTCCCCCACCCTCTTCATTCTCAGCCACTCTGCAAGTCCGTCCAGCATTCTCTCCCTGGGTCTACCTGGTGCTCTCTTTCCCTCCAGCTTTTCTGTTGTGACCAGGTGCTCCAAATCCCCCTTCCTCATAAAATGGCCTATAATGTTGCTTGTCTTTTCCTAATCTTCCTTGTCAGTGATCGACTTGTGTCTGCCTCCATCAAGACTGTCTCGTTTATTTTCTTTGCTGTCCATGGTACTCTCAACATTCTTCTGAGAAACCACATCTCGGCTGCCTCAATCCTGCTCTGGCTTTGCTTGCTGACTGTCCACGCCTCGCATCCGTACAACAGTATTGGTTCTATATAACATTCAAGGACTCTCTTTCTGATGTTAATTGATAGGCATTTGTTGGTAAGAATGCTTGTCATCTTCTTGAATGCTGTTTTGGCTTGGCCGATTCTGCCAGCTATTTCCGATGTGCATCTGCCGTCTGATGAAATGACCGTTCCCAGGTATTTGAACTTATTAACCTGTGTCAAGGTTGTGCCATTTGCTGTTATTTTGCAGGAGGGGATTTCATGTTTTATACTGATCACCATGACTTCAGTCTTCCTGCTGTTTAGTTCCAACCCCTTACCTTTGCTTTCTGTTTCTAGTATATTCACAAGGTTTTGTAGGTCCCTTTCATTTTCTGCAATTAGCACGGTGTCATCTGCATACCGAATGTTGTTTATCATTTTCCCTCCAACCTTTAATCCAAGGTCTTCTTCTAGGTTTCTCATGATGTTTTCGCTATATAGTGAAAACAGATCTGGTGACAAAACACAACCCTGTCTGATTCCTCTTTTGATGTTTTGAAAAGAGCTTATATTCTTTTCTATTCTCATTGCAGCTGTTTGTTCCCAGTACATATTCCTGATTATTCGTAGATCTTTCCATCGACATTGAGTCTCTTCAGTTGGTTGATCAATTCTTCATGTCGTACCTGATCGAAAGCCTTGCTATAGTCAACAAAGCATAAACACAAATCCTTATTCATCTCAACTGACCTCGCTATGATAGTTCTTAGGATGTATATGGCATTAATAGTTCCTTTCCCCTCCACAAATCCACACTGTTCTTCTGCTATTTCTCTTTTGATTCTATTCCTTGTCCTCATCATGATTATTCTTAAGAGGATTTTTGTTACATGACTCATCAAACTGATTGTGCGATAGAATTCGCAATCTATAGCCCCTGTCTTCTTTGGAAGTGCAATGAAAATTAATTTTGACATATCTTTGGGGATTTTTCCAGTGTCATAATTTCATTTAGGAGGACTGTTATTTTTTCTATGCCAAATTCCTCCAGGGCTTCAATCATCTCTGTAGTAATGTTGTCTGCTCCTGGGGCTTTTCCTGGTTTCATCTTTTTCAGTGCTGCTCTGACTTCATCTTTCATTATGGGTGGTCCTTCAAAGTTCTTTTTTATAATGTGTTCTTCGTTTCTGTCATCCTCAAAAAGTTCTTTAATGTACTCTCCCCATCTGTCTAATACCTTGTCTTTTTCCATGATAAGCGTGCCATCTTTTGATTTTAAGCAACCAGTTGATGTGCATGTATTTTTTTTTCTGTGGACAATTTCTTCAATTCGTCTGTACATACCCTGAGGATCCATTTTGTGTCGTTCTTCTATCTCTTTGCATTTTGTGTTCAGCCAAGCTCCCTTAGCTTCATTGCACCTATACCTGATTTCTTTGTTTATCTTCCTGTATATCTCCTCGTTTCTCTTTGCCTTCTCCTTTTCTCCATCAGGCCCAAAATTTCATTAGATATCCAGCTCTTTTTTGCTTTTCTATTTGCCTTAGGGATTTCCTCACAAGCTTCATTTATAGAACTTCTCAACTTTGTCCATTGTTCCTCACTGTCACCAACGTCTTCCAGAGCACTGAATTTGTTTTGAACATGTATATTAGATTTTTGACGTATCATTTCATCTGTCTTCAAGAGTCCAAGGTTCAGTTTGATGTTGCTTTGGTCTGTTTCCTTTTCCTCAATTTCAGCCTAAATCTTCCCACTACCGGATTGTGGTCACTGTTGCAGTCTGCGCCTGGTAGTGTTTTTGCTGGGAGTAAAGAATTTCTAAATCTTTTGTTGATCAGGATGTAGTCAATTTGATTTTTGGTATTATCTCCTGGACTCATCCAAGTCCATTTTCTTCTGTTAGGCTGCTCAAACAAGGTGTTTCCTACTATGAACTCATTCATCTGTGCCCATTCTACAAGCTTCCCCCCTCTTTCGTTTTGTGTACCAAGGCCATGAGGTCCAACTATATCCTCCACCCTATCCTGTCCCACTTTAGCATTAAAATCTCCCATTATGACTGTGACTTCCTGTGATTTACATTGGATCTTGGCTATCTCTAAAACTTCGTAGAAGTTATCGATGTCTTCCTGAGTACTTGCAGATGTTGGTGCATACACCTGTATGATGTTGATATCAAAAGGTTTCCCTCTGAATTTGACCAGTAAAACTCTGTCAGACACTGCCCAGTATCCTTTAACTGCTTTTGATTTGTCTTTGTCCATTATGATGCCTACTCCTCTTTCATGTGAATTACCACCAGAGTATATCACTGTATATTCTCCTGATGTTATCATGCCTGCCCCCTTCCATCTCATTTCCCCTAGTTCTAAAATACTGATGTTAAGCCTTTCCATCTCCATTTTGATGTTGTCTAATTTACCTTTCTGCAACATTGTTCTGATGTTCCATGTTGCCACCTTGGTGTTGAATTTAATCTTGGTTTTGGTCACAGTAGCTGGCTGACGGTCTGGTGTCACCTGCGCCGCATGACAGTCCCTACTGGACGAAGGTGCTCCACAGGAGCACCTATTGACGTCGTTAACTTTCTTCTTTATTCTTCCTCTGTCCATGGATTTCCTGGGGAAAAGTACGATGGTGGTTTCCCCTTGCCTTCCATCGGTTTTTTATTTTAGGGTTGACTCCCTTAGCCTTACTCTCTCCCGAGATGTCCACAAGGCAGTGGAGCTATTTACCCATAGCTTGGGGATCTGGTTCGTGGGCACCAGGGCGTGTCCACACGCCGGTGGGCCTGCATGCCTCACGTCTGGAGGCCAGACCTCCTCCGAGTCCTATGAGATTCAGCCTGAGTCCGTGAGGTGCTCAGTTACCGCCTGTCGCCACGAGGAGGCACAGCGTAGGGCTTGCTGATGGAGAGGCTATGTACTGACAGGAAGAGACTTACGCATTGCTCTTCTTTTCGCACAGCAGTGCTAGCCAGCGGTGCAGGCCGAAGCCGACATACTAGACGCATCACATCTGCCAATATGACAAACCAGCACAGGACAATAAAACATCACAGCACAACAAACCACCACAGTACAATAAACCATCATAGTACAATAAACCGTCATAGTGCAATAAACCATCACAGTACAATAAACCATCATAGTGCAATAGACCACCACAGAATAGTACAATAGACCATCACAAAATAGTACAATAGACCATCACAGGACAATAGACCATCACAGAATAGTACAATAGACCAGCACAAAATAGTACAATAGACCAGCACATGACAATAGACCACAAAATAGTACAATTGACCATCACTGTACAGCACAATAGACCATCACAGAATAGTACAATAGACCATCACAGCACAGTAAAACAGTGTATTACAGAAGAGTACAATAGACCAAAACAGTATGATAGACCATCACAGTACAGTACAATAGACTGTCACAGTACAGTACAATTGATCAACACAGTATGGCACAATAGACCATCACAGAATAGTACAATAGACCAGCACAGTATAGTACAATAGACCAGACCATCACAATACAATGGACCATCACAGAATAGTACAATAGACCATCACAAAATAGTATGATAGACCATCACAGTCCAGTACTACAGACCATCACAGAACACTACAGTGGACCATCACAGAAAAGTAAAATGGACCATAGAACAGTGCACAACAGGCTGGGCAAACATCTTTTTACAGAAAAATGAGAGTATGCTATCCCCTGCATGTCCTTGAGGACAGAGGCAGAGCAGGACACAAACCACACCTACAGGTCTGCAGGAATCTCTGGCTGCTGCAGGAGGAGATGTGGCCAAAGCTGACTGCCCTCGATGAGAATCTGTAGGAGCCTGTAGATGTTTTACAGACAACAGCCAATTTTGTCTGGGGAGCTGGTCAACAGGTGTAATTTCAACAAGAAAAATATTCAGTAGTTTGGGGATTTTATTATGTGTTTAAACGGTGGCAGTGACTCAGTTGGTGGAGATGCTGTTGTTGCCACAAGTTGTACGGGCTGGGAGGGTAGGCACGAGTGAGGACCTTTTCTTTTGTTAGTCAGTCTGTCCAGTTGTTATATCAACGATGCGCCTGAGGTGGTGCCGATGCAACAAATTACGTGACAAGAACAAGACGTGACGTGATACCAAGACAACTAGTACAAATAACATGCAGTCTTAGAACAATACGAAATCCAAAACAAGTGTGACTGCCCGCGTTCAAGCTTGACAAAGGCCAGTTGTATTGTATCTGCATTAGTTGTATTGGTATCACGTCACGTCTTGTTTTTGTTACGTAGTTTGTTGCATGCCTAATGTTTGTATCTGGTGTTTGTTTGTTTGTGATCTTACACTTGTCAAAGGCCAGTTGGCCCAAAACTTTGTGCCTGTTTTGTCTTGTAATAAATACGCGTTCTTATTCTTTTTTCGTGTTTTTTGTTTGCTCAACATTTCACAAAAATTTCTACACCATTGATTTAAGTCTGATTGGAAAAGTTCATCTTTTTAGTTTTTTTTAAATGACTATGAAAAGTTCTACACCAACATGTACCTAAGTTACTAGGAATCTCTTAGAATATCTTGACATGTTCTAATTTCTTATAAGCATAGTAAGTCAAAGTCATGGGCTAGTGTTTTACAAGACTTCATATTCTTTTTCTTGCACTAGCAGAGTTCCATGTCCATATCCTGAAATAATTTTGAAAGAGTAGAAGTGCATGGTAGTAGAAGCAGCATCGCATATACTATTGTTGTTGCTTTATTTGTGCTGATATTTTACTGTCTAGCTGATATTTTACAACTAAGAGGAATGGACGGCGTCTCCAGGATTTTTTTTTTATCTGTGTGGATTTGGTGGTGTACTTAAAATATCTATTATGGTTTTCATGATCGTGTTGTGCTGAGACAATCATCAGGTTTGATGGTTGACTTATGTATCTGTTTAGCTTTACTATGCTTTTACAGCCCTGGAACTACCCAGAATAGTCTGCTGCTTAGATATAATTAACCCTTTGACATCCACAACATATCTACCAACTGCAAAACCTTAACTCTGACTCCTTCATCCTATCCATCAGCTTCCTGCAGGAAATTGGAGGATAGGGTAAGGGAGTCAAAGGATCAAGATTTTGCTTTGCTAGCATGGTTGACAAGGCAGGATGCTGGTGGACAGGATGCTTGTGGACAGGATGCTGGTGGACAGGATGCTGGAGTCAAAGAGTTGCAGCAAAGTTTTTATCTTCCTTCCGTCTTCTGTGTCAGTACCCATGGGTCACTTGTTTGAGTGGTTCAGTACACCCCCAAGCTCATTTAAACTAAAGACATCATAAAACTCAGGCATAAGAGTCACAAAATGGGGATAATGTTCATAGTGTCGTGGTATATAAGAATAACGTTGATAATTGTATGAAGCTCCACTGCAAACTGAGATGGAGTTATTTTGTGATTCATACGGACCAATATTTACAGTTCGACAGCCACCAGCCCCTTGAACACAAACTGGGAGTGATTCGAACCCTTACCCACAGAGCTAACACCATATGCAGTACCCAAGAGGCAAAAGACAAGGAGACAAACCACCTGAAAAAAGTGCTCACCATCTCGGGCTACAAAAAGTGGGCCTGGAACAGCCCGGGAGGCAGGAAATCCAACACCGCATCCCAACAGCCAGTGAAACAACACCAGCGCAAGGGACACATCACCATCCCATACGTAGGAGGTGTGAGTGACGCTCTGTCCAGAAAGATCAGAAAACTGGGGGTGGCTGTACATTCCAAACCTTCCAACACCATACGCAGCCAGCTGGTCACCCCCAAGGACAAAACCAGCAAACTCGACAAAGCTGGCATTATATACAGAATAGACTGCCAGGACTGTAACCAACATTATGTCGGTGAAACTGAACGCCCCCTTCAGAAGAGACTAACAGAACACAAGAGGGACTCTTCTCCAGTAGGAGCTCACCTACACGCCGAAAAACATCAATTCAGTGCGGACAATGTCAACATCCTGGACAGAGAAAATAAGTGGTTCCAGCGAGGAGTCAAGGAGGCCATCTACATCGCAGCCACCAACCCCCCGCTCAACAGGGACCGGGGCCGTTACACCCTGCCCCCGGTGTACCATTCTCTGATTCGATCTCGTGAACTGGGTTCATCCCATGTTCGCGAGATCTGAGTAGAGATTCACGCAGACAGCATTAGAGCGCTGACGAAGATGGCGAGAACGCCATCGAAAGCTACGGAACTGTGAGTAGCGATTTTTACACTGTTGGGAGACCTTGTTCTTCAAAATTGGTAGCATTATATTTTGTGATTGTTGTTGTTGTTTAAAGCCCAGCCAACAGCGCAGAGCCATATCAGAGTTATAATTGAAAAACGCATGGAAAAGAAAATTAATTGCATATATCATGCATCTGCATGCTGACCACTCCATGCAATTGATCACCAGGGGGATTAGAAAAACAAACTTGAACACAAATGTAAACATAACTAAGGACACTAAATCATTTATAAAACTGGCCTAGATCACTTAAAACAATAGCTTCTGCATGTCACATTTCCTTAATACCAAACTGCACTAAATACATGCACCCAATTATCAATCTTGAGAGAAAGTATTAAGGTTCTATAGAGCACATACAAATGAACGGATAGGCAAGGCAGAAAACAATAGGAAGAGATGACAGAAAGCAAAGGATCAAAGCAGACACAAAGAGAGTGAAAAAAGAGGAAATTCCTTGCTCTGAATTTCCGGAGGGTGGGAATACTATATATACTGAAGAGAGCCCCAGGCATTCCCATGAAGGTGACAGAGCTGTACGTTGATTCCTTTTCAGATGTATCCTGGTATCAACTAGGCTTGTTAATTACATGCATATCTAGTGTTGTTCATTAACTTTAAGCAATCCCTTTGTTGCTACATCCACGGAATACCCACAACTCACTCAGTTTCAACCAGTCTAATGTATAAACTCCCAAAATGATTTGGACTTCAGAGATTCAAACTCACCAACACCCATTGCTGAGTCCACTACACTTCTACTTCACTGACTTCTGTACTGTTTTCATCTTGTGTTCTGTGTCACTGACTTCTGTACTGTTTTCATCTTGTGTTCTTTTGTTCTGCTGTTTCACTGACTTCTTGTACTGTTATAATTCTTGTGTTTCTTGTGTCCACTGACTTCTGTACTGTTTTCATCTTGTGTTCTGTGTCACTGACTTCTGTACTGTTTTCATCTTGTGTTCTGTGTTCTGTGTCACTGACTTCTGTACTGTTTTCATCTTGTGTTCTGTGTTCTGTGTCACTGACTTCTGTACTGTTTTCATCTTGTGTTCTGTGTTCTGTGTCACTGACTTCTGTACTGTTTTCATCTTGTGTTCTGTGTCACTGACTTCTGTACAGTTTTCATCTTGTGTTCTGTATCACTGACTTCTGTACTGTTTTCATCTTCTGTCAGCTGTACCAATCACCTGTTTGTCAGTCTGTAATCAATATCACCAATGTGATTGACGTGTGAAGCTGAATCACAAATGACCATCTGACATTCTTCCTCATGAAACTAGTCCTAACTGAACAACAAAGGTATTGTGATGTATATGAATCGTTTTGTTAACCAATTTTACATTACAACCAACTGTATATTTTATCACTCTCTTGTCGCCACACAACAAACAGCACCATATTTAGAATCTCTTCACTTAAAGATGGGGTTAACTTTGTGCATTCTTTCAGCGTGCGTTTGGGCAATATCTTTTTCAAGGAATCAAAATGGACGAACACGTACGTTATTCTTTCCTTCTGTGTGGCTACATTGATAAAATCTTTATTTTGTTATTTTTCTTTCATTTTGTTAATTGCTGACAGTCGTAATTTGAACACGTGCATTACTTTTTCTTCTTGTTTTTGTTGTCGTCGTTGTGTTGTAATAGTCCACAAGTACAGAAACGGACTGCATGCTGAATTGAGTGGTAACATGAACACAACCATGGCTACATGGACCTCCTTTGATTCAGCACCACCAAACAAGGCCATCACATTAGTCAAACCAAGAGAAAACCAACACACAGCGTGGATAAAGGATACTTTCACCAAAAATTTGACTGAAGTATAAATTTGCCTTTTTGAAGGATCAATTAGAACTTGATATTTGGATGTACACCTGGAGATGATGACTTGACCGGCCACATTTGCAGAGCTCAGAATGCAGTTAAATACTAAAGTAACTGAGAACCATCTGAATTGTTGATTACACTTATAGCAGTCAAACAAAGCCAGATGACACAGACCTGACTGATCTTCAAGACCCCAGCTTGACAGTCCAGGAAGAAAGGGCACCATTGAGAACAGTGTTCCAACAAGCCACGTTACTGCACATGCTGCAATTGTTGAACATCGATTAAATCTCCACGTGGTCAAGGGGAAGTTAAGGAGGATGACATGATCCAGGGTGATGAGCCAGAGAATCAAACTTGAGACCGCGCTGGACAAAAGTGAAAGAAAACCTGCCATCTGACAAGTGATACTTTTGGTCCATGTCTTTTCAAAATAAACATATTGTTCAATGAAGAATTCGTTGACTATTGTAATTACATTGGTGTGAATTCCCATGCATATGCTAGATATTTTGAAATTCGCAAGGAAAGGGATAACATTCCCTTTAGAAATGTTCTTTACGGCAAACAGAATCGTAACACAAAGTAAATTTCCTAAAGTTGCAGAGACGCTTGCAACCCAAAACAGAAGTCTGTGCGCTTCAGTGGGTAACAAATTTGTACAGGAAGAAAGCGTAGGTTTTTCAGTGAAACATTTTATTTTATTTGGCAACTTAGGAAGTTGATCAACGCAACAAAATCTGTAGTTTGTTGAAAGGACAGTTTTCAAATGATTCAGATCTGACAACAGATCAAAACGAAAATTGTTGACAGGATTCTCTCTCATGTCCAATTCACTCAGGCGTGGTATATGTTTGAAGCCTGTAGACCCAATAGTTTGGATGGCAGAGAAAGACAAATTCAGATGTTGCAGTTGAGGTAACCATACATTTAATTCACTGTTAAATATTTCCAGGTGTGTTCTTGAGACGTCCATTTCTCTCAGCGAGTAAAAAACATTGAATGGCTCACTTGCCAGTGACGACAGAGGGTTGTTTGCTAAGATGAGAATTTCTAAATTAAATATTTCAAAAAATACGGACAAATTGACACTTTTCAGTTGGTTACTGGTCAGATCAATGTATTGTAAGTTTAACAGCTTCACTTTTGGTATATAGACTAAAGAACAGTGTGAAAGACGTAGCCAAATAAGATATTCGTTGTCACTGAAATTAGTCAGCGTCATTCCAGAACCCTTGGCGTCTATGTAGCGAAGGTGAGTGAAGAGGGAGGCAGAGAAACGCTGAGGACACAAAAACGAGTGACCTTGACACAGACAGCCTTCAGGACAAGTCATGTCTTTACACAACCGTTCATCATCCCTTTGTGGGCACTGAGCCCAGCCATCACAGAGGTGATCTTGATGCACGCAGACTCTTGATGACTGACACTGGTACCAGCCAGGACATGTAAATGTCTCACAGTCCTGTTCATCCTCTCCATAAGTACAGTCTGACAGTTCGTTACAACGTGTGTAGACAGGAAGACAGTACAGCCAGTCCTCTGTACACTGGTAATGAGAGTCAGGACAAGTGTCATCACGTTGCATCACCTGCTGAGTGAAGTAGCCTGTACCATCAAGATTGATCAGAAGCTGATACTGTTTGAGTGCCTCTTCGTGGCCAAACTGGGAGGTGTCCTCACAATTGAGTTCATCGAAATCGTCTAAACAATCAGAATGCCCATTACAGAGCTGGCTGTGCCATACAGTCTGGCCATTGGAACAGTCAAAGCCATCGTGAGAAGGATGTACACAGAATGACTCATCGTGGTTATCTGGACAATCCTGTCTAAAGTCACACACCAGAGAGTAAGGGATGGCAGTGATGTCATCACCACATAGAAATGTGGCAGTGGTATGGATGGTTCCTTTTTCAGAAAGATGTGGTGGATTGATCTTTTCAGCATTCGTGTCCATGAAGACACAGTGCTGTGGATGTTTCTTCTTCCTTTGATGATACTTAGGCATGCATGATAAAAACAAGTGTGTGATATGACCATCTGAACACTCAAACAAAATCTGTTGTGACTGTGTAAAGAGTGTTAGAAGTGGATGCAAGTCAGATAGTTCAACTGTTTGGACAAGAGTCGTATTTCTGGACTGCGATCTTGTTTCACAAATCACGTTTCTATTCAAACAGTTTATATCTGACCGAGACTCTCCTAAGTATAAATGACCCAATGTGGTAACACACAACATGGTTGGACGTCGGCTTGGGATAAATGATGGACCGCTGGAAAAATCAAAGTTGTAGATCACTGTTTTGTCGGACCATGTACGAAGCTTGCTGTACATAACAAGTACAAAGTTCCAACCAGAAATACTGAAGTTCCATCCTGAAACGCAACCAATGATTACATTAAAGCGATGTTTTTCTGCAAACATTTGTAGAAAATCTTCGTATTCCTTCATTGTTTTTGTTACAGCCAGTTTTCCACCCAACTTTAGACATATACGCTGTGCTTTTTCTTGACTTGTTTCAGTAGCAGGTCTTATATAATGAAAACACTTGTTACGTGAAGCCACCAGACCTCGACAACCAGGACTGCTGAAAGGACAGTGTTCTGTTTCATCCCGTCCATCTTCACACTCAGATTTAAGGTTACAGTCCAGGTGGTGCTGAAAGCTGGAATAGTGATCAACAGTGCAGTTGAACATACCGTTGGAGAGTGTTTGAGGATGATTAGTTTCTCGATGAAAAGAAAAGAACAGTTTCTGGGTACCTGCGATATAGGTAAATACGACGTCTGATTTCAAATTGAATGTACAAGCAAGTTGTGGGGTAGACACGTGCTGGTGTGACGTATTTATCGCATACACGTGCAACTTTGTCCAGACTTGAGTTCAGCTCTGTATAAGTCAGTTCTATGCAAGGATAACTGTCTTTACGTGTTGTCTGCATGCTGACCATGATGACGTGACCAAGAGGTGCTTGTAGTTCGGCAGAAACACAATCATTCCGGCGATAGATCTCTTGCGGCAAAATCATGTACCCGGAATGTGTTGATGTATATTTTATGAAAAAACCGACCTCTTTAATTGCCTCCAATCGAATTTTAACCTTTGGGAAGTTTATGTATCTGAAATGCAGGCCGTTTGAAAGTGAATGAATGGTTTGTTCTTTGGTTGAATGAACATTACATATTGCTTCAATTGAATTGTGCGGAAAGCGACGAGCTCTAATTCTTGCACACCACGGAATGGGTTCGCAGGAAAATGTTAATCTTTGAAGGTGAGCACGTACAAACATACCAGGTGGTACCTCAAGATTCAACAGACAGTAAAGAGAGGAGTTTTCACAAATCCCGTATTTTATCCCTTCGTAACGTGTATAGTCCGGTAAATACTTACACTCTGATGCGTTGACCTGTTCTACTGTGATGTTGGTTTTGTTATACAGATACTCTACACCTGGGCACATGGCACTCATCTTCTGTTGACCATCTGTGTTGCTGATGTTGATGTTGTTTATGTTGATTTGATGTGTAAGGATATCAACGTTGACCATGAGTACTATGGACATTAAATGAAACATCAACACATACACAAAGGACTGTCCGGCCAATGCATCAGGTCTGGTAGGTCTCGAAAATGACACGTCACCCATTGCGGTTTCCCCTACCACTCTCCCTAAATTTGTGATTTTCGTCAACACTATATGTGCAGGTGGTCCATTCTTTGGTATTCTGATTTTGAGTGCGTTCATTCCCGTCCGATTGTTAATATTGTATTACCATAGCAGTTTTGAAACTGCGGTCTCCTTTTTCTTCAAAAACTGAACAATACCATTTGCGCTTGTCCACACAGAATACTGCACAGCTGTGTCCTAAATCCAGAAGCTTGGGATCTTTTATTGTTGCACATTTGCTGTTGCACTTTACACAGAACTGTCTGGGTACCATAAGAAACACAATATTAACAATACTTCTGATAGAGTACAACGACAACAATAGCTACTACTTCTCGCAATATTGTTGCTGCTGCTGCTGCTGCTGCTGCCTGCTGCTGCTGCTGCTGCTGCTGCGTTGCTGCTGCTACTGCTGCTGCTACTTTCTCTGGAAGCAACTCTATTGTAAGCAATTTTGTTCTCCAGTGCCCCCCAATAGGACAAAGTAAATGAAAGCACTGATGAGCTGGCAAAACGAGGTGTCACAATGGATTGACCATGTGAACCTTGGGCTGCTCTTCTCTTTAAGAGCACGTCGCCGCAGTGCAGCGCAACCCCCCTTTTTTACCAAGACTTCAGAAAGGCAAGGTTCATTGGCATTCAAGTGAAGGGACCTGGGAAATTAACCTATCAAGCAGAGGGACCTGGGAAATCAACCTATCAAGTGAAGGGACCTGGTAAATTAACCTATCAAGCAGAGGACCTGGGAAATCAACCTATCAAGCGGACAGACCTGGGAAATGAACCTATCAAGTGAAGGGACCTGGGAAATCAACCTATAAAATGGAGGGACCTGGAAAATTAACCTATCAAGTGGAGGGACCTGGAAAATTAACCTATCAAATGGAGGGATCTGGAAAATTAACCTATCAAGTGGAGGGACCTGGGAAATCAATCTATCAAGTGAAGGGATCTGGGAAATCAACCTATTTCTTCAAAGTTTTATACTAGCACAGCCAGGCAGAAAGCCCTGCTCGTTATGATTTTGAACTGCTGTGGGATCTTTAGCATACGCAGGCCAGAAAGCACACAGACCCGACTCGTTGTCGTCGTTATTGTTTTTTGTTTCGTTCTGTTTGTTTTGTTGTTGTTGTTATCATTTTGTTGTTGTTGTGTTGTTTGTTGTTGTTGTTGTTGTTTTTGTTGTTGTTGTTGCTGTTATTGTTGATGTTTTTTGGGGGGTATGAGTTTCAATTGTTCCTTATGTGTGGACGTCACAAATGCCATGTGAAGGAGAAGATCCAAAACGATCATGGCATAGGCCTTAAGCCTACACACATGCCCTTTATGTTGGCAAAGGTTTTAAGTCCTACCTTCTATGGGTTTTATGTCTTATATGTGTATCAATCTGTCACTAAAACAATTACGTTTACATTATAATGACATGTGTATCTACATCATCATCATCATCATCATCATTATCATCATCATTAATTGCCTTGCCACATGGTGTTGGCAATCATGGCCCTCCATATGCATCTGTCCCTTGTTGCTGCAAGCTCATCTTCCACCCTCTTTGTCCTCAGCCACTCTGCAAGTCCTTCCAATATTTTTCCCTGGGTCTGCCTGGTGCTCTCTTTCCCTCCATATTGCCTGTCCTTTCCTAATCTTCCTTATGAATGATCTTCTCGTGTCTGCCTCCATCAAGACTGTTTCGTTTGTTTTCTTTGCTGTCCATGGAACTCTCAACATTCTTCTTAGAAACCACATCTCGGCTGCTCAATCTTGTTCTGGCTTTGCTTGTTGACTGTCCACACCTCACAAACGTATAATCATGGCCAAACAAAGGAAAATGTGTCGGCTATCTACAAGTGGTTAAAAAATCTGGCATGAATGAAAATACGTATCTCACCAACGTTCTATGTAATCATATCTGAAAAAAAAAAGAAAAAAAAAGAAAGAGCATAGCCTAATCTGCTCACCAATGTCATTAAATTAATGTCTTTCTTACCGTAATTCTTCCAGTCCTTACAGCTCCCCTGAAAACAATATAAAAACTGAAATGAAAAATTGAAATATGAAAATAAGAACATGAAAATGAAAAATTGAGTTAAAAGATAAAAGCAAGCACACGTACACACTTACACAGATATATATATATATATATAGAGGGAGAGAGAGAGGGAGAGAGAGAGAGAGAGAGAAAAGAGAGAGAGAGAGAAACACACTTGCACACACACACATGCACACGCATGCACACACACACACACACACACACACACACACACACACACACACACACACACACACACACGTACGTATACTAACATGCATATAACAACTACTGTCGTCAAGCAATGCTGAAGCTACCTCTGAAATCCATAGTGGAGGAATACAAAGTTGGAAAAGCAAGACTGTTGAGCATGCTGGAGGAATCGGAGGACAATATCGTGAGAGCAGTTCATCCAAAGCTGAGAACTGGCAGAAAGTGGAAAGTCCAAGAGGCTGTAAACAATGCCAAGAGAAACCTCAGCATCAAAGAAATAATTGGACACACGCAAACCAACAGACAGGGACTGGGAGCAACAAAAATGCAGTGGTGGTCCAAAGCCAAAGGGAAGGAAAAAAGAGACATGATCATACAGGAGTTGAAGGAAGAAGAAGATGTCAAAAGAGTGCAGAAGGCAGTCCAGCAAGGTCAACAGGGGCAATGGACAACATGGGACAGTGCACTCCAAAGAAGTCTCAGCTGGAACGATATGTGGCACATGGCTCCTCTAAGGATAAGCTTCCTCCTCAGATCTGTATATGACCTGCTCCCCTCGAATGCAAACTTAGTGAAATGGGGGAAAGCAGACGACCCAGCATGTCCGCTCTGTCAGAAGAAACAAACAGTGGAACATGTCCTAAGCTCTTGCAAAGTAGCGCTAGCCCAAGGAAGGTATACATGGAGGCACAATCAAGTTCTGAAAGTGATCACAGATGTGGTTAGCGAAAAAACCATGACCCCAAACGCACCAATTGCTATGACAACGTTCTACAAAGCAGGAGGGAAACAGGTCTGGCCCGAAAGGGCTATGACAACCAGCACATTGCCAAAGGGTCTTCTGGATGGAGCAGTCGACTGGGAGTGTACAGCAGACCTCCCAGAGTGGAGAAATTACCCAGATGTCATCAGCAAGACAGGCATGAGACCAGACATCGCTCTCCACTCTGACTCCTCGAAACAAGTGATTCTGATAGAACTCACTGTGCCATACGAAAGCAGAATGGAAGAAGCACATATCTACAAGACCGAAAAATACGCCGGTCTTGCCAGCACCCTGAAGAAAGCAGGTCTGCGGGTCAAAATCTTCGCCATAGAGGTCGGGGCAAGAGGGTTTGTGGGCACCTCCGCTTATGATCTCATGAAACAACTCGCCATTTCTGGGAAGAAGAGGACTAGAGCCCTTAAAGCGATGGCAGAGGCAGCAGAAAGGAGCTCAAGCTGGATCTGGGCAAGGAGGAACCAAAAAGTGAACTTCATAAGGATTAAATTCCCTACAGATGATGTGTGCCCCGTTAGCACATTGGTAAAACCGCGTACCGCAGTTCTGAAGCGCAGAATCGCCCAGGTTCGATCCCCGGCGTGGGGAAAAAAAAAAAAAATAGACAACAGCAGAAGGGCATCCAGGAGTCATGACCTGGATGTGGCCCGGCCCCCCGAGAGTGTAAGGAATTCAGGGCCGAAACACTTGTCTAAAGGGGGTTACTTCTCTGAAGACCTTCTGTTGTCTAGCTCTCCCTAGAGTTTCTTTCTACCTGCACATGGTCAGTCCATTGACTTCCGGGAATAGTTCGGAGGACATTCGGGAAAGACCGAAGGACACTGGGAAAGACTAGATCTGCGGGCTTTGTGGGTTGGCTTCCCACCTTGCCTTTGATAACATGCCACGAGTTTTCCAAATGAAAGATGCTCCCAGGATTCACCGAAAGGGGGAGAGAATGATGAATCCATCGGCACTGACTCCATCACGACTGGAAACGCACAACGGACCATGATTAATGACCAGTTGGAATTTCCGTGTGCGTGTGGAAGGAGATTCACCACCAAACGCGGCATGAAGATCCACAGGACAAAAATGGGCTGTTTGAAGACACATACGAACCAGCAGCAGCGCACTGCGATAGCAGGTGAGACGTTGGATGACCAAGGCCAGGAATTAAACCATAGTGCCAAGGACATCCACGCTGACGGTTCTGATGCGGATTTTGCACAAGCTCTTAACGCCAAACGTGGAAAACTCAATTTGCCGCCTGCCGGTGCAAAAGAACAATGGGAGAAATTAGATGAGGAACTTGTCCTTAAGCTGAATGCGCTAATAGGGAACAGTACGCTGGAACACAAACTTGACACATACGGAGACATCATATACTCTATCTGCAGGGACACTTATGGAGTGAAGCAGCCAAAGACAAAAACGCCTCCCCAGAAATCCAGAAGACAGCAACAGATGGAGAGCATCCGGAGGGAGAAAAGGAAGCTTAAAAAGCGAATGAAAACTGCCTCAGAATTCGAGAAGCAAGGGCTCCTGGAACTCTGGAAAGATCTGAAGGCCAAACACAATGCTCTCAGCAAAGTGGAATCAGCAAGGCGAAGAAAGAGCAAAAAGAAGAAGACTCAAGATCGTTTCTTCAAAGATCCCTTTGACTTTGCAAGAAAGCTGTTTGAACAACCCAAATCAGGGACTCTCACAGTGGGCAAGGAAACCCTAGAGCAGCATCTCAGGGAAACATATTCCGATTCTCAGCGCGAGGCACCACTTGAAATCCAAAATCTGGTTTGGCCTGCAGCGCCAGAAGGAAAATTCAATAACAAACCACCAACACTGGATGAAGTGAAGAACGTAGTAAAGAAAGCCAGAGCCAAGTCAGCACCTGGACCAAACAGAATACCATACCTGCTCTACAAGAAATGCCCAAAAGTGCTCGAGTGGCTCCACAAGATGATTCGATCAGCATGGAGGAACCAGAAGATCAGCGACCAATGGATGAGAGCTGAAGGAGTGTACATTCCGAAGGAGCAGAACTCCAGCAGCATCAATCAGTTCAGGCCAATATCACTTCTGAACGTCGAGGGGAAAATCTTCTTCTCTGTTATGGCAGCAAGATTGACAAAATACCTGACTGAAAACAAGTATCTGGATATGTCAGTCCAAAAGGGAGGCATACCAGGAATGCCTGGATGCTTGGAACATGCCACGTTGATTTGGGATGCCATCCAAAAAGCAAGAACAGAGAAGAGAGACATTGACGTAGTTTGGCTTGATCTGGCGAATGCATATGGATCAGTTCCACACGATATGATCCAGCTGGCTCTTGAAATGTATCACATCCCAGAAAACATCCGAACAATGCTGAGGAAGTATTTCCAAGGGTTCTCAATGCGGTTCTCTACCAAAGAATACACCACGGACTGGATAGACCTAGAGGTGGGCATTGCAATGGGCTGTGCAATCTCTCCCATACTGTTCGTGTTGGCAATGGAAGTCATCTTGAAAGCTGCAATGAAGAGTTCAGGTCCAGTGAATCTGGGAGATGGATACCAGATGCCTCCTCTGAAAGCTTTCATGGATGACACAACAGTCTTGTCCACGGATGAGGAAGAGACACACCAAATCATAAAGCAGCTGGATGAGCTGGTGGCCTCTTCAAGAATGAGGTTCAAACCTAAGAAATCCCGAAGTCTCTCACTGCGAAAAGGAAAAGTGGCAGATTCAGTCAAATTCATGGTAGCCAACCAAGCCATCCCCACTGTCACAGAAGAGCCAGTAAAAAGTCTCGGAAGATGGTATGATGACTCCCTGAAAGACACACAAAGGGGATGTGAAACCAAGCAAACAGCAGAAGAAGGCCTGAAGAAAATAGATAACTGCGGACTGCCAGGCAAATACAAAGTCTGGTGTCTACAGTTCATGCTGATACCAAAGCTGCTGTGGCCACTGCTAATCTATGACATTTGCACCAGCACAGTCGAAGCAATGGAAGCCAAAATCAACAAATACACAAGAAAATGGCTCGGTGTCCCACCTGGTCTCACTGATGTTGCATTCTACTGTCGTCAAGCAATGCTGAAGCTACCTCTGAAATCCATAGTGGAGGAATACAAAGTTGGAAAAGCAAGACTGTTGAGCATGCTGGAGGAATCGGAGGACAATATCGTGAGAGCAGTTCATCCAAAGCTGAGAACTGGCAGAAAGTGGAAAGTCCAAGAGGCTGTAAACAATGCCAAGAGAAACCTCAGCATCAAAGAAATAATTGGACACACGCAAACCAACAGACAGGGACTGGGAGCAACAAAAATGCAGTGGTGGTCCAAAGCCAAAGGGAAGGAAAAAAGAGACATGATCATACAGGAGTTGAAGGAAGAAGAAGATGTCAAAAGAGTGCAGAAGGCAGTCCAGCAAGGTCAACAGGGGCAATGGACAACATGGGACAGTGCACTCCAAAGAAGTCTCAGCTGGAACGATATGTGGCACATGGCTCCTCTAAGGATAAGCTTCCTCCTCAGATCTGTATATGACCTGCTCCCCTCGAATGTAAACTTAGTGAAATGGGGGAAAGCAGACGACCCAGCATGTCCGCTCTGTCAGAAGAAACAAACAGTGGAACATGTCCTAAGCTCTTGCAAAGTAGCGCTAGCCCAAGGAAGGTATACATGGAGGCACAATCAAGTTCTGAAAGTGATCACAGATGTGGTTAGCGAAAAAACCATGACCCCAAACGCACCAATTGCTATGACAACGTTCTACAAAGCAGGAGGGAAACAGGTCTGGCCCGAAAGGGCTATGACAACCAGCACATTGCCAAAGGGTCTTCTGGATGGAGCAGTCGACTGGGAGTGTACAGCAGACCTCCCAGAGTGGAGAAATTACCCAGATGTCATCAGCAAGACAGGCATGAGACCAGACATCGCTCTCCACTCTGACTCCTCGAAACAAGTGATTCTGATAGAACTCACTGTGCCATACGAAAGCAGAATGGAAGAAGCACATATCTACAAGACCGAAAAATACGCCGGTCTTGCCAGCACCTGAAGAAAGCAGGTCTGCGGGTCAAAATCTTCGCCATAGAGGTCGGGGCAAGAGGGTTTGTGGGCACCTCCGCTTATGATCTCATGAAACAACTCGCCATTTCTGGGAAGAAGAGGACTAGAGCCCTCAAAGCGATGGCAGAGGCAGCAGAAAGGA
>JAPXFY010000023.1:22823188-22863868 GCA_030674185.1 Monoplex corrugatus | reverse complement strand
CTTACAGACACACAAGCACACTTACACACTCCCACATAAGTACACATACGTACATACCCAAGCAAGCAAGCACACACACACACACACAAACACACACACACACACGCACACACACACACACACACACACACACACACACACACACACACACACACACACACACACACACACACACACACACAGAGTTTTTCTTCTAACTTGCACATTCACTTTTATGGCAGGAAACTACTCAGAAGGTTTAAACCACAATCTCTTTAACTACAATCTCACAAATTACTTTAAGATTCTTTGGGAGGGAGTCTCTACCGTGTACACTTAATTGTTGAAGAAAAATCGGTTTTGATCCTTCTTGACAACATCTCCTCCACCAGCCACGCAGCTACATTTCCACCATACTTGCCTGTCTGCTCCCTAGCCACAGTCAAAAATACACTGAAGGCGAAATATTATCGTAAAAAAACAGCTTGAATATGTCAAAAGCAAATGTACAAAACTAGTTACAGATTGGCTCCTAAATATTTAGCAAATTACCCCGTGCCAAACACACCACACAGTAGCAAGAAACGACTGTTATCTTCCAAGACCAAATTTAAACATATTTTACCCTTTGACTCCCACACCCTGTGCACCAGCACCCTGCACTGTCAGCCATGCCATCAAAACAAAAACTTAACCCTTTGACTCCCTCACCCTATCCATCAGCTTCCTGCATGAAGCTGGTGGATAGGGTGAGGGAGTCAAAGGATTATGTTTTTGCAGTTGGTGGACAGGGTGCGGTAATCAAAGGGTTAACGAAAGCATCTCTTTTTCTGGTACGTATCACGTCTGTTCTCTTGTGTCATGTCAATTATTTCAGTTTTCTGTTCTCTGGCTCAACTGCTTTGTCCGTCACATGCCTCCAACGTATCCAGACTTCTGCAACCCGTCTTGCTCTTAGTAGAAAAAAAGACGTGATCATGTTACTCCCTTGCTTCACGTTTTCCACAGGTTGCCCTTTTTCTCAAAGATTTTCCTACAAAATCAATCTGTTGTGCTAGAATTGCACTTACTTATTTTTGTGACTACCTCCAAATGTACACACTGCCCTACCTCTCCGTTCCGTTCTGACGTTGCTTGCTTATAGATTTGTCGATACAGATATTCCACAGTCAGTTGCAGCTTATTTTCCGCGTTTGGTCCATTCAACAGGAATGAGCTTTCTTGTCTCTTCAACAGTCACATACTCTGTCTTCTTTTAAGTCTAACTTGAAGACGTATCTTTTTGTCCAGCAGTGATTTCCCCCTCCCCGTGTCCACCTCTACGTTCCACTCTTCTTCTGTCCTTCCCCTCCTGCTATACGTGTGCTTCGTGCCCTTCAGTTTTTGTTATTCTGAGTGAATGTTTTAATGAATGAGATTGCGCTTTCGTTTCATTTGTGTATCAAGATTTGGCGCCTAGTGAGTATCATTATGATTATTATTTGTCATAACACATAGCCCACCAGCATCAATCACGCACAGCACTGAATAGTTTTTAAACAAAAGCACTACAAATATTGCTTGAAGCAATGTAAAGAATTATTCTATCTAAACTTCTGTTCTAGTTGTACACACACTGTACTATTAAAACTTCTGGTCAGTCTCACTACAATCCCCCGTCGGGATGCTGGGGGCTCTTTCAGTATAAATAATATCCCCACCCTCTGGAAAACCTGTGGTAGAAATTTCCTCTTTTCTATCACTCTCTTTGTTTCTACCTTGTTCCTTTACTTTCTGTCATTTCTTTCTATTATTTTCTGCCTTGCTGGTCCATTCACCTGTATGTATTCGATAAAGTCTAACATACTTTTCTCGTAGGATTGATAATCCGGTACATGTATTAAGTGTATTTTTGGGTCTAGGGAAATGATATATGCGGAAGCAATATTAGGTAATTCAAGCCTGTTCTTATATATGTTTATATGTTTTAGTGTTCTTAGTTATGTTTAAATTTGTGTTCAGGTGTGTTTTTTTAAATCCCCTGTGCGCTAAATTGGATTGAGTGGTGAACTACAGGGGCATCTCCTTAGATTATGTGCACGAATGCATTGATATGTTTACTTATTTTTCTTTTCTATTTGTTTTTTCCTGTTGAAGTATGTATGTGTTTTGAAATGGCTCTGATATGGGCTCTTATCTTTCTACATTAAATGAATCTCTCTCTCTCTCTCTCTCTCTCTCTCTCTCTCTCTCTCTCTCTCTCTCTCTCTCTCTTTCTCTCGTCCTTCCCTCTATCTCTCCGCCGGCCTCTCTCACCCTTGGCATTTCATTTAGTCCCTTTTTATCCACTGGACGAGGCTGCAGGGAAGTTTTTAGTCCTTTTCTTATTATCCATTGGTTGGTGTCTGTTCGTGATCGTGCATTCACGCTTGACAAAGGCCGGTCGGCCGAAAATTTGCGCTTGTCTTGTCTTGTTGTATTGAATATGCGTCCTCTTTGGTTTGCTTGTTCTTCTGGTTCCTGTTTGCTTGGACGCTGGCAGTCGCACTTGTTTTGGATCTCTCTCACCCTGTCTACATTTACGCATAGGTCTCTTCTTATCTGCTTGATCACGCTAACCCCATGAATTTTTATGCACACCCTTTCGCCTCATACGCGCAACGATATACATAGGTTATCTACGTTATTTGTAGCCTGATATACAACTTTGTTTCTGTGTGTAAGTGTTGTGTCAAACATGTATACAGGCAGCCATTTCATCATCAACGACCCCTTCACTCTCCCACCTCTGCTGTTTGTTTTTGACGCTGTCTTTCTTTCTTCTTTTCTTTTTTATTTGTGTGTTTTGTATTTATTGATTTTACAATTCGTTTGTGTCTTATTTGTTTAATTTTGATCAGTGCGTTTTGCTGCGATACTTTTGATGCTTATGTTCTATGAGTAAAATAGCGAGGAGTAGCTAGAAGACATGTCTAGTGGGACCTAATATTATCATCTTTGAGTAATAAAGCGTTTTGAAGTTTAGGAATGTTTGCTCCTGAATCTCTTTCATCACTGGTCCAATTCCTGCATCAGTCTCGCAGTCCATTTCCACCACTGCTTGCTTCCGTAAATCCCGAAGCGATTCAGTCGTTGCCTTAACTCCATTCCTCTCCTGGATCACTTGAAATTATTCATTATATCATATATTATTCCCAGTCATTCCCAGCAGATCATAGTTCAGCTGCTTTTCTTTGTGATTAGCTTATAATAAAACATTACGTGTATTGACAGGAAAGCTTGGGACGTGGATTCACAAGCTTGGAGAAGTGGTGGCAAATCCCGACCAGCAGTGTCATGATTGGTACTACAGGAACTTGGACGTGAGCGAGGAACGCTCGGCAGGTTTTGCGCTCTTACCTCAGTGCCCGTGCTCTCGACGAGATGTGTGGAGAAGAGCCACATTCTCTTGGACGTATAGCAGGTCTGAAAAATCTGGTAAAATTGTCTGCTACAGATTAACGAGGACTGCCAGTCGACGTTTGTACCCGTACAGCAAGGTAAGCAACCCACATCATAACACACATCAATCATAAAATTCATGTGGATCCAGATTTTTGTCACTCTCGCTTCCACTGTGTTTATCACCTTGTCTTAACTGTCAACAGTTCTGTCCATTTCCCGCAATGATTCGTGAATTTTAGCGATTATGTTTGCATATCCCACATCTGGTTTGTTTACAAACTGTTCTGTCTTACAGAGATTTTTGTTATTGTCGCTAGGTTAAACATCAGTCACACTGATACCTGCAGTACATGTCAAGTTCTTATCTCCTGTCTGCATCAATTTTCATTTTACCCTTATCCTCACCACCCACATGCACGCCTCCCTCCTCTTCTTCATCGCTGTCAGCAGTTATTATTTTCATCCAACTCACTGTTTTTGGGAAATGCTGTATTCAGGTTTAACTGTCACTGTGTATCTGTGTCACAACCAGGTAAGGCAAAGTGATACACCACAAGCTGCGACTCCTGTGTTGAAGGCGAACCGCTCGGGTTTCGGGGTAATCACGTTTGAATGTGTAGAATTGACAAACTGTAATGATGAAGTATCTGAATCAAAGGATAAGTACAAAGTGTGGAAAAAAGTAAAAGAAATGAAACATGTCATACACTGCCAAGCTACCCAATCAAGTTTAAAGACAATTTATTTCCAAATTCCTTTGAAAAAGGTAACGCCTTTCTTAATCTTTTTTCAGACAATAGCCGATCAGTTAATTTAAAGTCTATTAATGGTCAACACAGAATAGAACAGGAGAAAAATGACATCTATGTTGATCCAATTTCTAAGGAGAATCATTATATCAATTCTCCCATTCAACTGGACGAATTCATGGAAACTTTGGCGTCTTTTTCATCCAATAAATCTTCTGTTGGTTTAGATGGTATTTCTTATCAGATGCTAATTCATTTGCCTCTTAAGTGGAAGGAATTATTACACTCATTTTTCCAAAAATGTTGGTTGAATGGAGCTCTTCCAAAACTGGAAGAAGTCCATGATAATTCCCATCATTAAGGAAGGGAAATCAAGGTCACTCATTGAAAGTTACAGACCAATAGTTTTAACTTCTCATGTTGGGAAACTGATGGAAAAGATTATTCAGAAGCGTTTGTTCCATTATTGTGAGCGAAATATATTAATCCACCTCAATAGGCAGGATTTAGGAAAGGGCGATGTACAACAGATCATTTAGTAAAACTTACAAGTCAAATCAAAAAACAATTTTCTCGTAGAAAAAGCACTTTGGCTACGTTTTTTACGTGAAGAAGGCTTACGACACTGTGTGGCATTCAAGACTGCTTTATAAATTGAAGAGCATTGGTGTAACAGGTAAAATGTATTTTTACATTAAAGACTTTTTATCCTGTAGATCAATGTGTGTATACTGTATACTCATTTAAAGACATAGACATGGGGATCCCTCAGGGGTCAATCATAGCCCCCATCCTGTTCAGTATACTTCTTTATGATTTATCACAACATTTGTCGAAGAACACTAATGTTGTACAGTATGCAGATGATATTGCCATAATTATGGATGAATACCACTCTTCGAAAAAATACAAACAAAAGAACAATCACCCATGTACAAAAGCTCTACCAATATGATCTTGATAACCTGAGTAATTACATGAAAGACAATGGTCTGGAGTTATCGAGTGAAAAGACTTATCTTATGCTTTTTAACAATGGTGAAAACCCTAAAACTCTCCCTACGTTATCGCTGGACAATAATCCACTTGCTTATAAGCCCGCCGTTAAATTTCTAGGAGTGTACATAACACGAAAGTTGAATTGGAGACATCATATCGAATATTTAATTACAAAAGCAAACAAAAGACTTAACTTCTTAAAAATAGTCAACAGACAATCCTTGAACCAAGACACTCAAACTATGTTACACCTAGCGATTTCTTTGGTTCTATCGAAACTGCTCTATGGACAACAGGTATATTTTACTGCCTCGAATACACTCTTAAAAAAAATTACAGAGTGTAGACAGCAAAGCTATTCAATTGGCTCTAGGTGTGCCCGTTCATACAAACACAATGAAGTCTTATAAAGAAAGTAACATATTACTGCTTACAGATCAACGTGAATTAGCGGTGATAACGTATGTTATTAGAGCTCTGGCCGTAAAGAACTCAGTTAAGGATGAATTACTATACACCTCGGAAACTGACTATCCTCAGAAAGCTCGAAAGGTGCATACTCTTCAACCTATACGAAATTTTGCAGAAGTCCTCCTGAGCGAAAACAATATTGATATAAATAACATTCCAGTAATGTAGATAGAAAGAAACTCTAGGGAGAGCTAGACAACAGAAGGTCTTCAGAGAAGTAACCCCCTTTAGACAAGTGTTTCGGCCCTGAATTCCTTACACTCTCGGGGGGCCGGGCCACATCCAGGTCATGACTCCTGGATGCCCTTCTGCTGTTGTCTATTTTTTTTTTTTTTTTCCCACGCCGGGGATCGAACCTGGGCGATTCTGCGCTTCAGAACTGCGGTACGCGGTTTTACCAATGTGCTAACGGGGCACACATCATCTGTAGGGAATTTAATCCTTATGAAGTTCACTTTTTTCGTTCCTCCTTGCCCAGATCCAGCTTGAGCTCCTTTCTGCTGCCTCTGCCATCGCTTTAAGGGCTCTAGTCCTCTTCTTCCCAGAAATGGCGAGTTGTTTCATGAGATCATAAGCGGAGGTGCCCACAAACCCTCTTGCCCGGACCTCTATGGCAAAGATTTTGACCCGCAGACCTGCTTTCTTCAGGGTGCTGGCAAGACCGGCGTATTTTTCGGTCTTGTAGATATGTGCTTCTTCCATTCTGCTTTCGTATGGCACAGTGAGTTCTATCAGAATCACTTGTTTCGAGGAGTCAGAGTGGAGAGCAATGTCTGGTCTCATGCCTGTCTTGCTGATGACATCTGGGTAATTTCTCCACTCTGGGAGGTCTGCTGTACACTCCCAGTCGACTGCTCCATCCAGAAGACCCTTTGGCAATGTGCTGGTTGTCATAGCACTTTCGGGCCAGACCTGTTTCCCTCCTGCTTTGTAGAACGTTGTCATAGCAATTGGTGCGTTTGGGGTCATGGTTTTTTCGCTAACCACATCTGTGATCACTTTCAGAACTTGGTTGTGCCTCCATGTATACCTTCCTTGGGCTAGCGCTACTTTGCAAGAGCTTAGGACATGTTCCACTGTTTGTTTCTTCTGACAGAGCGGACATGCTGGGTCGTCTGCTTTCCCCCATTTCACTAAGTTTGCATTCGAGGGGAGCAGTCATATACAGATCTGAGGAGGAAGCTTATCCTTAGAGGAGCCATGTGCCACATATCGTTCCAGCTGAGACTTCTTTGGAGTGCACTGTCCCATGTTGTCCATTGCCCCTGTTGACCTTGCTGGACTGCCTTCTGCACTCTTTTGACATCTTCTTCTTCCTTCAACTCCTGTATGATCATGTCTCTTTTTTCCTTCCCTTTGGCTTTGGACCACCACTGCATTTTTGTTGCTCCCAGTCCCTGTCTGTTGGTTTGCGTGTGTCCAATTATTTCTTTGATGCTGAGGTTTCTCTTGGCATTGTTTACAGCCTCTTGGACTTTCCACTTTCTGCCAGTTCTCAGCTTTGGATGAACTGATCTCACGATATTGTCTTCCGATTCCTCCAGCATGCTCAACAGTCTTGCTTTTCCAACTTTGTATTCCTCCACTATGGATTTGAGAGGTAGCTTCAGCATTGCTTGACGACAGTAGAATGCAACATCAGTGAGACCAGGTGGGACACCGAGCCATTTTCTTGTATATTTGTTGATTTTGGCTTCCATTGCTTCGACTGTGCTGGTGCAAATGTCATAGATTAGCAGTGGCCACAGCAGCTTTGGTATCAGCATGAACTGTAGACACCAGACTTTGTATTTGCCTGGCAGTCCGCAGTTATCTATTTTCTTCAGGCCTTCTTCTGCTGTTTGCTTGGTTTCACATCCCCTTTGTGTGTCTTTCAGGGAGTCATCATACCATCTTCCGAGACTTTTTACTGGCTCTTCTGTGACAGTGGGGATGGCTTGGTTGGCTACCATGAATTTGACTGAATCTGCCACTTTTCCTTTTCGCAGTGAGAGACTTCGGGATTTCTTAGGTTTGAACCTCATTCTTGAAGAGGCCACCATACCTTCCATACCTTCCTGGGAACTTGAAAAAGCTAACTTTGACATAGACTACATAAATCTCAATAAAACAGAAGAAATAAATATTCTAGTATCAGAAGTCAAATCTCATTTAACTACATATTATCCTAATCACCTAAAAATGTTCACAGACGGGTCTGTTTTAGATACAGCTGATAGCGGAGCTGGATTCGTCATTCCTGCCTTAAAGGTACAAAAATATTTTTACATAGGTAAAGGCTTCTCTATTTTTTCATCAGAATTATACGCAATATTGATGGCTCTTAACTATATTATTAGCCTCTCATACGATATCTGCAATATACTATTGTGTGTTGATTCTAAATCAGTGTTACGTAGCTTGAAACAAACAGAAAATGTAATACGAAATTACATTATATGTGAGATCAAACATTTGATACATTGTATTTCATCCAGTGGTGTTGGTATAATTTTTTGCTGGGTTCCGTCACATTGTGGACTTTATTGGAATGAAGTTTCGGACAAATTAGGAAAAGACGGTGCATCCAATAATGCAAATACCGTAACTTTCCATAACATACGACTGTCAGTTCATGAACTTGGTTCTGTGTTAGAATGTTCACTTTATACAAATTGTTCCAATACCCAAAGCCTGATACCTAACTGCCCCAGACAGCTAGCGTCCTTGATATACAAACTAAGGCTTAACTCTTGGAAAACAAAATATACACAGAATGTATGTATTTGTTCAAAAGCATTATCTGTCCACCATCTGCTCTTTGAATGTCCTATTTTACTTACGATATATAGAAATAACAATCTCGATTTTTCATGTACTGACTCTAGAGATATCCTTTACAACAAAAATAATGATATTATTTCGGTAGTCCAGCTGATTCTCAGATCCCCTGTTGGCAGATTGTTATGAAGAGTTAATTAATTGTTGTCTGTTATTGATTGACACTGTTAACTTAATGTTCTGAATTTTTAATTGTTATTGTTCCCCTTCTTACATTCAAACTATCACTACCCCTTCCCATCCCCCACCCCCTTTTTTTCTCTCTCCCTATGTATGTGTGTGTGTGTGTGTGTGTGTGTGTGTGTGTGTGTGTATGTGTGTGTCTAAAATCACTATTGTGAACAGATGTTAAATAAAGATTCCTTCCTTGACAAACTGTCACCATCAGTACAGTAAAACAGGCTGAGTGGGGTAGGTAGAAATAGGCCATGTTTTTTTCACGGTTCTGTTTGTGTGCTTTGGCCGTTCTCCACTCTCTCTTAATTTGTAACGAGCCTTTTCTCCGGTACACAACGTGTTGAATGTGACATAGTGTGACAGAAGGCTGGCCAGAACTCAAACCCAGGACGACTACTGTTTGGTTACCTCTGCCCTCAATTTTAAAAGAAGACAGAGACATTACCTGAAATAGTGAGTTTTACATGTTTTCTGGCATAAATGGCTGTCTTTGCACCGGCATGGAAAGGTACTTCTTAAACTGAAAGTGACAGTTTCTTTAACCAATCGCTAAGTGTGCGTCCTGTAGGCAGCTGCATAAGGAAGACAGCTTGTAGATAAAAATGAGAGAGAGAGAGAAAGAGAGAGAGAACGAACGAACGAACGAACGAACGAATGAAAAATTTATTCAAAAGGCCTTGGCCACATTTGAAGGGGGAAACATTATCATAATCATATCAACACACAAGCTCAACTCTATTGATTCAGAAATGTATCTCGAAGTTTAAATGCCTTGTATAAATAAATAGCAAACTGCTTTACTACAACTTCGTTTTTGGATGAGAATAACATTATCAATCTAAATAAACATGGTCGTCTAAAAAAATTAATAGGTATAAATTTCTCTCTGAGCTGAATCAAATGTTGACAAACCAAGGTAAAATGTAGTTCATCTTCAACATCCACATTACAAAGTGGACATAATAAATCATTTTCAGCAACTTGCCTGTAATAAAAGTGATGTTTCTTCAAATCAGAAATTCCAAATCTAAACTTGGTCATAACCCTCTTAATACGCTTATCTATTGGTAATGACAAATACAGTGGGAAGCAATGAGATGGATTAATCAAACGGTACATATTGTATCTGTTACTATCCTCCATATTGGAATGCCACTTTTGCCATTGGTTGTCAATTAACCTATCACGAAGAGAGCGTAAAAACACACCTTTACTTCCAACACCCTGATTAATCCAAGCATAACCAAATCCATTTTCAAATAATATCCGTCTGACTTTTGATACCCAGTTTGCCTTTCCTCTTTCATCTAATAAGCAAAGCATGTTATAAGCTTTTTGGGGTAACCTAGATCGGTTCATTTGAGTTAGTCTTATCCAATAGCGAATGCATCTAACTGCTGAAAGAATATGCAAGGGATATCTGTTAGTCTCACCATAAACAAGATTATTTGGTGTTCTTAAAGATACTCCCAGAAACTTTTTGAGCGCAAATAAATGTACTTTTTCACAATGCGTAACTGCAGCATCTAGCCCCCATATTTCTGCACCATACAATATTATCGGTTGTATTTGAGAATCAAAAAGTTTAATAAACAAGTGGAAAGAGCTATTGTTTAACCTCCTCAAATTCTGCATGATGGATAATAAACCTCTTTTACCTTTAGCTGCGACATCTTTACAGGCAAAAGTGAAACTTCGACGAGTCGAAAAATAAATACCTAAATATTTGTACACATTTACAACAGACATCATAACACCGTTGAAAAACATCTTTCCCTTGCAGCCAGATATCCACCTTTTCTGAAGACAACGATGTTGCTTTTAGACATATTAACTTTTAACTGAAGCCGAGAAGCAGACCTGTGTAAGCTATTCAACTGTCGTTGAAGACCTGTTACTGTTTCCGCTAATAGCACAATGTCATCTGCAAGAAGCAAAATAAATAACTCTAAGTCTAAAGCATCATTCAAAAAACAGGCTCCATGACGACCGTTTTCAGTAACTTCTCTAGTAACCTCATTAATGAATAAAGAAAATAAAATAGGACTACATACATCCCCTTGCTTCACAACAGTTGTACAGTTGATACAATCAGACAAAGCACTTCCACATCTCACTCTTGCCTTAACACTTTCATGCATACTCATAACACATCTAAACAGTTTTTCATTAACGCCAATTTTTAACAAAATAGGCCATAATAAACTTCTGTTGATTGAATCAAAGGTCTTCTCAAAATCAATAAAGGCAACATAAAGTTTGCGATTTAATGTAAATTGCTTTTGAACAAGTGCATCAGTCTAAACATATGATCTATAGTAGAATAATCTCTCTTGAAACCAGCTTGAAATTCCTCAGTTATAGTATTTGCTTCGACCCATTCTTGCAGTCTACTGTTGATTATTGTGCTATACACTTTACTAGTTATGTCACAAATAGATATGCCCCTATAGTTATTAGGATCATTAACATTACCTTTTTTATAGAGAGGAATAACAATGGATTCGGACCAGTTCTTTGGGAAGATGCTGTTATCAAACAAAAAGTTATAGAATGTCACAAGAAAACCAACAACATGATCACATCCAACAGCATTTTTCAACAATTCACCGATGACTCCATCTAGACCAGCTGATTTGCCATTTTTTAATTTTCTTAGAGCTACTAGTACCTCATGTGTGGAGATTGGTTCATTTAAATGCTGTATTTCTTCATTCGCTTCATTTTCTATTTCTTCTAAATTATCAATATCATTCGAAACATCTTTCTGCAGCAAGTCTTTAAAATGCCTAAACCATGTTTCAATACATACTGTATTACTAGACTGTTTTCTTTTCGAAGAAATCATACTGATGGTGCTCCAAAAGCCTTTCTGGTCATTCATTGAGTTTACTAACTTGTCTATCAAAGCCATATTGTACTGCTCTTCCTTAAACTTTTTAACTTATTGTATTCACGTCTTGCACGGCAATAATTATCTCTATCATTTGCAAGTAAAGTGCGTCTGAAAGTTTGCAACAAATTTCGAACTTTCTTCTTTATAGTAACACATTCCTTGTCAAACCAGGGACTCGCTTTTTTATGCCTACCGATAGTAACACTTTTTTCATGCACTGTACTGCGTCTTTTATACAAGAATTAAACAAGTCTAGAGCAACATTTATATCAGAGTACACCATGTCTCTAGCTGTCTCTAGTCTTTCATTTAGTTTCCTTGAACTTAAATTATGAGTATATGTTCCTTGAAAATCTTCGTCCCAAACAAGCTTATCCAATGAATGCGAAAATTCCTCTTTTTGTTCCAATACGCAACCGCTACCTTTCAAGTAAAACTCTACAGGCATGTGGGTAGACTCTATACGATCTGCAACCTTAAGATGACAACAATCAGCTATACTGCTATATAAATCACAAGACATGATAAAATAATCATTAACACTGCACCAGAATCAGAAATAAACGTGTAACGTCCATTAGAATCCCCATGGCACTCACCATTTAAAACATGTAAATCAAAAACACTGCACATGTTCAGTAATAGTTTGCCATAATTATTCAGTTTGTCATCCTCAGAGTGCCTATTTGTATACACTGGCTGACTGTTCAATCCCAAGATGGAATCATTATCATGATCTCTGCATACATGGGAAATATTTGCAATTCTGCTATTCAGTCTCCACATATTAAAACGAAAACATCATCAGACTCAATCAAGAAATCACACAGAAAATCTTCTAGCAAAGAAATGCCATTATCACAATCAAAAAATGAATAATAAGGTGAACCTTCTGGAGGACGATACGTGCATACAAACAACACATCTTTCTCTGTACCAAACAAAGATTTATTTATAAGAAAAACACACGTATTATGAATATTGGTTTCAATTTCCTTAACATATTTACATAGATTTCTTTTAATGAGACATATAACACCTCCAGATCGTTTCCCCTGCATAGACAACTTCTGAGCAGGTTTATAAAAGATTTCAAAATCAGTGAAGCAATTGTTATGAAAAGTATCAAGAAATGTTTCAAGAATGCAAACAAAGTCAAATGATTGAATGTAATTAACAAATTCATTGTTATGTAACTTTGACAATAAGCTGTCAACATTCCAACTAACAAATGAAAATGAAAATGAACAATTTATAACATTTTGTACAAGGGACTGAACCCCATGGTCAACCACACTCTGACTGTCAGTGTTACGCCTCACAGTTGCTACACTTGGCCTATCTAAGCATGTTTGGCTTGACACATAGCCAGGTGAAGCGACCACCGAGTTAACAACATCGAGTGCGCTGTTAACATAATTTGCACGTGAAAGTGACGGCTCACTATAACTGTCAAACTGAACCGGGAAAACCGGTGCTAGGGCAATTTGTCTACCCTCAGCAAAATCTGTCACAGGCCGGCTACATCCCTATCTTAATTCTACCAGATTGTTCTTATCATCTAAATAGTACTTCTTGCCATCAACAATGAAATGATCATGCACAAGCATTGCTCTTTTGCCCTCTTCTCGAGCTTTTTTGAGATGTGGTGCTAACAGTTTCCTGACATTTCTTACTCTCACAGTAAAGTCTTCACTAATGAAAAGGGTTGTTCCTTGCAGCTTTTTTCTGGCTTTGAGAATGGCTTGTTTTTGTTTATAGAATGTGCAGCATGCTATGACTGATGAGTCCGGCTTGGAGTTAATGCGATGCACGCGCTCAAACTGAATGTCATCAGACAGCTCTAACTTATCAGTGATAATGTCTTTCAGCACGTCTTCACACTGATCACTAGTTTCATTTTCATGCCTCATCATACCGTGGATGACGATGTTGTTCCTCCTGGAACGTCCCTGCAGGTCGTCCACCTTCCTGGCCAGGTCCTGGTTCTCCTTCCTCAGGTTCTGCACCTCCTCCCTCAGCTTGCCCCACCTCCCCCTGCAAATTCGTGTACTGACCATGCAACATGCTCACTTCTTTCTTCACATCGTCCATTTTCTTGTACAGATCATCACGCATGTCGTCCATCTTCTAGTTCAGGGAAACGTTCATGGAAGTTAATGTAGCCATAATGTCCGAAAGAGATGGGAGTTTGGGACTGACCTTGGGGCATGGAGTCTTGGGGTGATCGAGGAGAAGAAGTAGTACTAGTCTTCTTACCGTAGCTCTGCATTCTTGTCTGTCGTGTGCTGGTAGTCTTGCTGCTCTTGTCATTGTCCACAGGGCCTGGATGGGGTGTGAATGTCTCCTGCTCGTTATAAAAGATCACAGAAGACAAATTGAACGAGGAGCAAACCTACTGTGACACCGGCCTGCAGGTTGCGAAGTCTCAAATGTCCGCACAAACACTTTTCTTTTCAGTCGCCGATACATAAAATTCATGTACATGGGCAAGAAACAGCCACATTTCGCCCTGAAGTCGAGGTTTTCTGCTGGCATGGCTCTTCATACAACAGTCTGCAAAAAATGGAGACTTAAACTGGTGTAATACGTCATACTGTACAGAAATTCGGCACACCACGTAAACGTCGACTGTCCTTCTCAAGCCGCCATGTAAACCCCCCGAAAGAGAGAGAGAGAGACAGAGAGAGAGAGAGATTTGTTGTTTTAACGCAGAGATAATACTCGTAATTTATAGTCCTTCGTGTTGTGTCAAGTAACTATTTCTGAAGCTTTTGTTTAAAGCTTTAGGTAGTAATGAAATTCAGAGATTTGTGCCATTAAATGAGACGCTTAATTCATAGTTTGGAAGTCTGTTTCTTGAGTTTGTGTAGTATGTTTGACCCGGGGTATACAGTTTTGTTAAGTATTTTGGGGCGGATATGTGTACATGTTCGTACATTTGTGTATGTTTCATAAACTTATAATGGTTTTGTGTGATAACATGTCCATTTTTGCCTAGTCTGTGATCAGAGAGCTGTCAGTTACTAGAAGTTCTACTGCTCTTCTGAGAGAAAGAGAGAGAGAAAAAGAGAGAACGTGAGAGAGAGAGAGAGAGAGAGAGAGAGAGAGAAATAATGGGCTTATTTTTACCATCAGGAATGCTGCTATGGATCTGAATTGAACACTCCCTCTTACAACCAGCTGATCGAGGACGCGCCCTATGCAGGATCTGCCCTTGCCTTCAATCCTGCCTACTGGGCCTTACGAGAGAATTACCAGGATGACCTGGATGGTCATCAAGCCTGCTGCCTAGAATCCTCCACTGTCAAGAATTGTAATCTCTTCTATTCTCTGAGGCCTATAGGGAAATGTCGAACCAACATACCCTTCAGATTCTGTAAGTAGACGCCATCAGCTGGAATGGGTACAAATGATAGCAGCGTCTGCTGTCTGCAGAAGGTGTATGACAAAATATTTAACTAAGATAAAGCTTAACAGTAGTGTCCATGATGGTGTGTTGATCATGCAAGGATTTTGCGTAATGTTTGTTACTAAAAAGTTCATTGAATTTTTACAAAGTGTCAGTCAATGATCAAGTTGATTATTGATGTTTTACATCAGAAGCTCATGTCAGTGGCAGAATCAGTTTATCTTAATTGGTGATGAATGGACATATTTTCAAGTAAACCTACTAGGAATCTCAAGCAGCTCTTCGAGGTCTTGATACTCTGTCAGTGATGTATTACCAAGTGCTGGATTTCGTGTTTATTTTGTCCAGTGGTCTAAGAACATCGCATTTGTTTTCTACAAATTGAAATTACTGTATTTGTGCCCTGTCCTGTCCTGTGCTGCCCAGACTTGAGTATGCTATTGGCTCATTGGGAAGATTGGAACCGCACAGTTCACTGTCATTCACTTTACCAACACTGCAGGTGCTATATCTCCTAGGCCTCACTGATGCCAGGATATACTGTTAAAGTAAGCGTAGAGTACAACCCTATACTGCAGTTGCAGTCCTAAATGGAACCCAGTTGTATCATGATCGTCATCCCCATTATCATGAAGCCTTTACTCACTGTGACTACTTTTTGCCTGACCACTTGTACTGGGAGTTGTTGTGGGGAGATGAAGCCAACCGTCTGCAGTTAAACGAGAAGCCTGGTGTACAATCATTTTGCATTTATGCAGTGTGCTTGCAACTCAGTCCAGCGCTGCCATGGTTTTCCATTGGCACTGAAGTCCGAGCATCGGGTAAATTGAAACCTGAAGAGTTGGCTTTGACTGGCATACCAAACCAACTGATCCACTATTGTGTGATGTACACGTGATGGTAGACAGAAGTTGTTCCAGCCTTCTTTGGGATCTCTTCATTTTAATCATGTTTCTTTTGATCTTGCATGCTGTTTTTCTAAGACATTTTTAAGACTCATTTCACAGGTTGTGATCTATCTCTCAGAAGTTTTGTTTGATGTCTACCTAGACATTAAGGAAAACATGGCACCGGTAAGTCGGTGTGTACACAAAGATTGTACTGATAACTCTTGCTTTTGTTTCCATAGGGATGCTTGGGTGTTTAAGAAGGGTTGAAAAGAGGTAATTCACAGCGCTTGTCTTTTGGAATCTGTTTCCAATTTTTGGTCAATAAGCTTCCAGACTACTTGATTTCTGTACTTTGCTGAACTTTTTGCCGTTTGATTCTGATGTCTAGTTTGTGTTCGTCCTACTGATATGACTTCTGTCTTGCCGGTGCTTACTGTCACGCCATGGCTTACACAGCTGTTGTTTGTCTTATCCTTATAGTTACACAACCGTATCATGTCATAGTTCATCATCATTTGGTCATCAGCGAGTGATAGTTTATTGAGAGCTTCTGGTTCAGGACTTGCACCTTGAATAATTTTATCCATGTAGACAGCAAACAAGATTAGTTGATATCCTGTTGACCACATGGATTGCTTGAAAGTAGTTGGTTATTCCACGAGAGGTCCTTACAGCACTGTCACTATTTGCTCTTATGTTGTTGAGTACCTTGCGCTCAATCTAAAGGTGATACGCAGTTGTTTCTGGTATTCATATGATTTCTTGCAAAGTTGGAGAAGTTCGGAGATAGCATTTGTGTCACTGTAGAGGCCCAATTGTAAATTGTATTGTGCTCTTGTCTTACTTACCCTGCCAATAAAATCGCCATTTGCGGTCATATCTTCATCACCCGACACTTTTGTGATGTTGTCTGAGAGTAGTTCAGAGACCGTGTCCTCTTTCTTTTCAGCGTGTGTCATTGCATGGTGTCTATATTTAGAATAAAATTTGTGGTTTTCCTCTCTTCCCTAATTTTGATTGTCATAATTCTCAAAGAGATGAACTCAGTTTCAAATACATTTTTGCTACGTTCTGGTGTGGGCGAAATTGTACACCATAAAGGCCAAGTTAAGGCCACTTCTATACCAAAAGAAAAAAAAGCATGGCATGAATTAGTTTCATTATTATTCTGTCTTTTCTTCAACAGTCTGGTATTTCCATGACATACATTATGTGCAAGTTTTTTTTTTATTATCTCTGATTGTTTGTCCTTCAGAAAGCAGTCCAGATGTCGATTTTGCTTGATCTAACTCGTCCTTTTCCGTAACCAGTTGTTTTTTTTTTATCTAGATCTGTCTCTTTCATTTTGCTTATATTTTATTAAGCAATTATTACTTTACTACAGGCTTGCTAGGCCTGTCATAGTTTCACCAAGGCCGTGTTTGTTGGATGACCTGTTATTTCGCCTACGACAAGGACAAATGATTGGACTTTGGGAAACATCAGCCATCAGAACATCATGAAAACTGTGCCGGGCTTTGTGGCCATCCATGCCCTGTGGGATGTTGGGTGTTAGTGGTTCATGGGGCTGTCTTCAGAAGGTTGTGTGGTGGTCTCCTTGCTCTGTCTCAATCCCCTACTTAGCAGTTACTGTTGTTCGTGTACGGTTTTGCAAGCAGTGTTAGTTGAATTCCACCGGTGGTCTATTAGCATTGCAGAGTCTCCTATGGACGGTGGTTTCCTGGTAGCTTAAAATCATTGGCTTGTATGTGAGGAGGTGTGTGTGTGCATGTGTGTGTGCGCATGTGTGTGTTGTGTGTGTGTGTGTGTGTGTGTGTGTGTGTGTGTGTGTGTGTGTGTGTGTGTGTGTGTGTGTGTGTAAAGAAATAAAGACAGTACATACAAACAACAGAACATGTCAAATTCGTTTTTCATTTGTTATTCAAAAATATGAATCTGTCTTATCAAAGGCCCTGGATATATTATAAATGCAGGAGAATGGGAATGTGGGATAGTGCGTGAGCATGCAGTTACAGTGGGACAACAGTATTGACGAACCATGTGCTTGCCTTCATTTATTTTCCTGCACATTACTGACTTCCATCACGCGCTTAGTGCTAGTACCACAGTCTTGTGTCCTGTTGTCAGTTTAGACATTTCTATATTAACTATTTTCAAGTCTGCAGAGTAACAAACAGTGGAGTCCGTGACCTTAATGTTCAGTTTCTCTGCTTTTTTTTTCATGCCATAGACACAGTGGAATTTGTGGTCTCAGATTAAGTTTATAGATTTATTTTCATGCCCTAAACTGACCTTTGTGCGATGATGAACATATTTTTTTTACAATACTTTACTTTTCTTGCCGTCGTACATTCAGGCGTTGTGAGAAGATACAACTTTCTGTCCACTGCCAGGAAGGAAGGAGACTTAAGCGAGGATCACATTTCTGGCGTGAAGGATCTCTGTCACTGACTCACTCCTGCTTTGCCTGGTTTGTCATCTGGCTCTGCTGTCCGAATATTTCGACTTGTAGGCACGTTGAGCGGGCTGGTCTGCATGCATTCGTATGACGTGCTTGAACCACTTGATCTGCTGTGTCTCAATGTATTGTAGGACCAGTGTTACTCCAAACATCTCTCTTATTATGTCATTTCTGATCTTATCCATTCTTGTCTTGTTGGCAGCTCTCCTTGATTAAGCATGGTTTTGTAAGGGACTGTCTGGCATTGGTATATAAGCGTAGAAAGGAAGATGACATTAATAAGCTTTGCTTTTGTGCTCATGGAGATGCTGGGGTGTCTCAGAAGAGGAGCTAGTTGATAGCTGACTGCGTTTGCTTTCTGGCAGCGTGTCACTGTCTTTCTTTCTAATCTTCCATTCTCTGCAAAAATGCAGCTCAAATACTTATATTCTGTTGTCTGCTTCAGCTGATTATCGTTGATGTTCATGTCTAGCTTGTCTGGTATTCTGTCATGGCTGTTGTCTTATTGATGTTGATGCGCATCCCGTAATTCTCACAGTTGGCATTTAGTTGGTCAGTATGTTTTTGAAACTGGGACTTGAAGCGGTGATCATGCATAGAACAGCTGCAGACGTTATGGACTGCCTGACTTAGTTGATAAAACTCTGGTTTATATAGATCTGATATATCGAGGTTAATCTTAGTTGTCAGCGTACACACTGGTCCATTCATTGTTTGTCTCAATACTTAATAATATTCGGAGAGTATCAGCTTAGTACAACACAGATCCAGTTCCTGTCCCAATTTAAAGCCATGCTGTTGCCTGGAAGACCGTGAACGAAATAAGTGGTACAAAAAGCTGCAACAGAGCTAAGCTAAAAGCGTCTAGCCAAGAAGCGCGAGTAAAACTGTGGCAACACACTTCCAAGACCTACTCGGGAAACCTCCAGACATCTCTGAAGAAGAAATAACTCCAGTCTTCACGGAGGAGCTGAATATCAAGAAAGGGCCGTTTACATTGGACAAACTACTGATAGCAGTGAAAAGCATACAGTGTGGAAAAGCTTGCGGACTCAATGAGATACCAGCAGAAGTATGGAAAATAGAGGAATTTCACCAGATACTGCTGGAATGCTGTAACTACGTTTATAACCAAGACCCAATAAACAAATGGACAAAAGGATGCCTGCTTCCTTTCCCCAAGAAAGGTGACCTCGGAATCACAAAGAACTACCACGTAATCACATTAACCGCAATTTCTGCAAAGATCTACGACCTCATGCTCCTAAATAGGATAAGGCCGGAGATAGATCCAGTTCTGAGGAAAAACCAAAACGGGTTTCGCCAAAACAGATCGACATCTTGACAAATACTCACCATCAGACGTATATTGGAAGGCATCAAAACCAAAAACCTCCCAGCTGTTCTATTTATCGACTTTTCCCAAGCTTTTGGTTCGATCCATCGAGGAAAGATAAAGGAGATTCTAACTGCATAAGGACTACCCAAGAAAACAGTAGATGCCATCATGATGGCTGTATGGTTCGCTCCCCTGACGGAGACACAGACTTCTTCAACATCACTGCTGGAGTCCTTCAAGGAGGTACGCTTGCCCCCTAGATTTTCATTATCTGTCTCGATTATGTGCTGAGGAAAGCAGTGGATAAGAACAAAAAACTCAGCTTTACCCTCACAGAACAGAAAAGCTGACGCTACCCTGCGGTAAAGATAACAGATGCGGATTACGCTGATGACCTGGCTGTTCTCGCACACCTTCTAAAGGATGCAATATCTCTCCTTCACAGTGTCGAAAGAACAGCAATGGAGATCGGGCTCCACCCCACGGCGTTGCACAGCCCACTGTTTAGTTGAACTCACTCACTGAGCCACCGCGAAAGACAAAACAGCTGCTCAATGCCAAGGGAACCATACAAAGCGACGGTTTGCCCTGTCAGTGCCAGCATTAAGCTGCAAGCCACTGGCCGCGGTAAATTGTAGTGTCTGTGGTTCTACATCATTTATGTCTGACTCATCACAGCTATAAGATTTTCGATAAAACCGACAGAAAGTACTCTGTCTGAAGTTTACAACGAGTACAAACACACCAGAGAAAGGAGAAAGTAATCTGCACTTAAGAGGTGTTTACATTCATGCCATGCTACAGACTTTTCAACAAGTTCATGCTCTGACAACGAATAAAGCTTCAACTTTCATACATGCTGTGTGATGCGTGGAGCAATTCTGACCATTCATACTTAGCATTATTTAAAGTTCAGTCTGGCCACTACTGGTATCACTCACCACAGTCCGGGTCCGCGCAACATGTGCGCCACAGGCGGCGGGTAATTAGAGTCACTCTTCATTTGTCAGGAAATGCTTCCCTTAGGCAGCGGTGTTTGTACTCCAGTGTACGTACACACATGCGCGCGAGCGCGCACACACATCTTTCTTTATACACTGCACTGTCAGTTATGTTGCTGGCTGTGTGTTTTATAGGTGTATGAAAATAATCAACAACGCAATGAAATTGGTGTGTTATAACAAGTATACGTCTACTTACATTTAGCTATCTATATTTTTTTTTTTTGTGTCCAGATTAAATTGCTCTTTTCTATGGCAGACTTGATATTGTTTAGTGTTATCTCAGATGGAGAGGATGCTTGTTTCACAGCACGCAATCTTTTGTAGCAGTTTGAACAAAACGTAGCTGAGTGAAGAATGCCGTCTGTTTCACTGGAAACAATTATCCGGAAAAATGTCATGAAATCTGGGGCGTAGATCTAGTTTTTGCAAAATTTTGCAGGTTTTGTCTCGCGATCATTCTTTGATCTCTCACCACAGATTCTGCATAGTGCGTTCAGTCTCTCAAAGTGAGTTCTTTCAGAATGCTTCTCAGCATCCATAATGTGCAACGTTTTTTTTTTTCCACAGGCACAAAGTGGTGTATAGCCTACATCACACAGTAAAACACCAACCAGCCTAAGCCTTGTATGTTTTTTTCTCTACACAATAAGAAGCAAACACAACTAAACTAAACACACACAAAATGGGGCCAGAAAACAAAACGATGATGGAAATAAGTTAAAGAAAATCACAGAAAGCAGATGAAAAATCCAAAAGCAAGAACAAAGACCACTTCATTTACTCTCACAGACTACGTGTGAGTGGGGTCAAGTGTGACCTGTAGGCCTACTCACATTCTTTCGCTTATCTATCTCAATGCCCAGAGTGCCAGATAGCTGCTGCCAGCAGCACACACTCAGTCAGTGCCAGTAAATTATGTGGTCGTTTTTATTTTATTTTATTTTATTTTTACAACACAGTAGGAACTGGGACCTCGACTTGTGTACTACGGATGTAATCAGCAAAGATAGCTGGATTAAAGAAGCGCCATTTGAGATCTGATAAAATCCGCATGAAAATGAAATCAGGCGGGAAACACAGTCACTGACAACACATTTTACATAGGGGAAAGAGAAGGAAAGGGTTGCAGCTGTGTCAGCCCCTGAGAGGAGGGACGGGACGGACGGCGTTTCTGGCAGAAACTAAACAGGCAAAATCTGCCCATTTTCGCTTGCCGTGACCCCAATGCGAACAAAACAGAGTCTGAACTAAGATGCATCAGAATGCATGAGAAGTCGCGATGGAGATACAATCAAACAAGTTCAAGCTTTAAATACCTGGGCAGCTACCTTGACTCCACAGAACAAGACGTCAACACCAGACTCGGAAATGCTTGGGGCGCTCTAAATCAACTGGACAAAATCTGGAAATCCAATCTACCAGACAACCTGAAAAAGAACTTCTTCCAAGTAGCAGTAGAGTCTGTTTTTACATATGGCTCAATCTCGTGGACCCTAACAACGACATTCGAGAGAAAGATTGATGGAGCATATACACGAATGCTGTGGGCAGCCCTGAACAAATGCTGGGTTTTCTGCTTCCGGTAATGGAGTAAGACGTTTTTTCGTCCAGCTCTGATGTTGAAAACGAAAAAACTGGCTGTCCCATGTCCTTATCCCTTTCTCATGGCCTAAACATCTTCGAGGGCGCGAAATAGGCAGTTAGCCACTAACGACGAACATCTCCAGGTAAAAGTAAAGTGCAGAAATAACCAAAAATCGACTTTCGGTATTATCACTCACCAGTCAGCCATCTTCGTGAGTACTTTCGGTTTATTATTGAACACTACGGATTTGTTGATATGACCAGAGTATGGTATGAACAGCTACAACAACGAGTGACATCACTAAATCATCGTACAAACAGGCTTTAGAATTGTTCAAATATATTGTCTCTTAGTGTGCTAAAGAACTTTTCTCTTTGGAATCATGGAATTTTTTGGAAGTGCCTGAGCCCAAGACAAACTCTTAGATGGTCTACAAGTGGAGTTGTGACTCGTCCCATATACAGTCAATAGCGTTAGAGTGACGTGAGTACTCCGGCCCATCCACCAAAACCGCGACACCAAACCGAAACCAGTGCAAGTGCCATTCTATAAATGCGAATCCTGAATAGCTGATGTGAATAGTGCCAGCATCCCTTCACTCCAAACTGAGACTGAGACTGTGAGTATTGACTTCATGTTTTGGTAATGATGTATCCACCATGGCGTGTCGAACCAGGCCCCCAAGAAAGAACTGTTTACGACCAGAAAGTACTTTTCTGGCCATACTCACCATGTTTCAACCTGTGAACATTGTAGTACTGCTCCTACTTTATGCTTATACTAAGTTAAAGCATCCGGACTTCTACTCCATGGCTAGATTCAATATCCATATTACATTCTACTGATATTGCTTCCCAAATGTCGTGTGAAACATTACCCTCCCATCTGACACTCACCATTCCGATGAAGAAAAAGATAGAAACCAGTCCATGTTTAAGTACCCATGTGGCACATGCGACCGCCCAGTCACCTGGGATTAGCAAGGCATAGCTTGTGAAGACTGTGGACAGTGGTTTCACACAACATGTCAAAGCCTGAATTCAACCTCCTATGACAATCTATGTGACCCAGAAAACAGAAACGTTGTGTGGAAATGTGTTATCTGCGACTGTGCAAATTACAGCTCCACCGCTTTTGACCTGTTCAGCATTGAAAAAACAGCCCACGCATCAGCCCTACAAGACATATCCGACATCGAGTCTTTCTTCCCCCTCCATACTTCTACTCCTATTAGAGCGAACAGACAAAACGAACAACAAAAATCGCCCCTTGCGGTTCCTAAACATTAATTGCCAGTCTATTACTGGTAAGGTCCCCGTTCTCCAAAATCTCCTCCTCAGCACAAAACCTGATGTTGTCATAGCTACTGAGACCTGGCTTGACGAGGAAGTGAAAGATAGTGAACTGTTTCCTCCCAACTATCAAGTTTTCAGAGCGGATAGAAACAGAAGCGGAGGAGGTGTTCTGATAGCAGTCAGTAACAGCTTAACCTGCCATGAGGTCCCTGAGTTAGCAGTCCCGGAGTGCGAAATCATGTGGGTAAAGATCAAACTCATGGGTGCAAGACAGCTCCTCATCGCTGCATACTACAAACACGACACCAGTGACGCAGACAGCCAAGACAGATTTGAGGTATCTGCCCGACGAGCTGTAGCCACTGGAGCTCATATTGTCATTGGAGGGGACTTCAACTTTCCAGCCATGGACTGGACCAACGTCAGACTGAAGTTTACCTCCAGGTACCCAACCCTCCACCACAAGTTCATAGACACCGTTCAAGACCTTGGCCTGGAGCAGATGGTGAACTTTCTCACAAGAGGAGAAAACACCCTTGATCTGTTCCTTACCAATCATCCCTCACTAGTTCCTAGGGTTGAAAGCATGCCAGGACTCTCAGACCACGACATCCCATACATGGACTTCCAAATCCATCCAGTCCATCAAAAGCAGACCCGACGGCCTGTCCCACAGTACAACAAAGCTGACTGGCCAAACCTACGTTGCGCTATCAAACAGTTGTCCAATGACATTACGTCAAAGTATAACGATAAAAGTGATCCAGAGGAAGTCTGGACAGAGCTGAAGGAAAAGCTCCACTCAGTTGTTGAGGCGCACATTCCAGTCACCACCCTCCGACCAAAGAACAGCAAGCCATGGGTGAGTACAACACCAAGAAGCTGATCAGGAGGAGAGACAGACTCTATAAAAGATGGAAAAAGACTGGAGATGAAAAAATCCACCGCGAAGTCAGAGCCCTCAAACGCCAAGTTCAGCGAAGTCTACGAAGAGCCTACTGGTCCTACACAGAAAACTTGATTACTGACAGCCAAGGAACAAAGCCTGGAACGAAGAAATCATTCTGGACATACATCAAGTCCCAACGCACGGAAGCAGCCAGTGTCTCTCCACTGAAAGTAGCTGGCAAGCTAGTCACAGAAGCAAAGAATAAGGCAGAAGCAATGAACGAGCAGTTTCAGTCAGCATTCAACAGCAAACTATCCTGCTCACCAGAAGAATTCAAATCTTGGACTGGCATGAGCCCAGAGCCTGAAGGACCCACATGTGACCACATCTACATCTCAGTAGCAGGAGTCAGAAAGCTGCTAAAAGGCCTAAACCCAAGCAAAGCCCCTGGACCAGACGGAATCACCCCCCGCCTCCTAAAGGAAATTGCGGATGAAATTGCCCCAGCTTTGACGCTTCTCTTTCAGTCCTCCATCAATACAGGCATTGTCCCAAAGGACTGGAAAACAGCAAACGTCTCTCCAGTGTTCAAGAAGGGTGAACGATACAGGCCTGAAAACTATCGCCCCATCTCCCTCACGAGTGTCCCATGCAAAATCCTAGAGCACATCGTTGTAAGCACAATCATGGGATTTGCAGAGGCAAATAACATCCTACGGGAGGAACAGCACGGTTTTCGGCGAGGCAGATCCTGTGAAAGTTAACTGTTGGGGCTTGCGAATGAACTATCCTACAACATGGAGAAGGGGAAACAGTCAGACGTCATAGTGATGGATTTTTCAAAAGCCTTCGACAAGGTATGTCACTCCCTTCTAATCCACAAGCTCCGACATTACGGGATCACTGGCCAGGTCCACGAGTGGATCAAGAACTTCCTGGCAAACCAACAGCAGGCGGTGGTTGTTGATGGAGCTTCTCCAAAGGCCGTTCCAGTAGAGTCAGGAGTCCCCCAGGGATCAGTCCTGGGCCCTGCCCTTTTTCTCCTCTACATAAACGACCTCCCTGAACAACTCTCCTCAACAGCACGGCTCTTTGCAGATGACACTCTCTGCCACAAAACCATAACTTCCCCCCAAGACCAAAGGAAGCTACAAGATGACTTGGACCACATGGCGGATTGGGAAACTAAATGGAGGATGTCTTTCCACCCTGACAAGTGCCAAGCCCTCCATATCTCCAGGAAGAGAAACACACTGACTGGCGCGTACCATCTCCACAGCCAAAACCTCAAAAGAGTAGAGGAGACAAAGTACCTGGGGGTCACCATCTCCCAAGACTTCAGCTGGGACACACATATCTCCAACATGACAAACAGGGCAAACAAGACCTTAGGTTTTCTCAGGCGAAACCTGAGAGTGGGTTCCATCAACATCAAGGAAACAGCCTACAAAGCCCTGGTTCGTCCCACCCTAGAATATGCCTCATCAGTCTGGGACCCCTACACTACTAAAAACATTGAAAACATCGAGAAGGTCCAACGCCATGCAGCTCGATGGGTTATGAATCGCCACCGTCACACTTCAAGTGTCGATTCCATTTACAGTGGTCCACCCTAGCAGACAGAAGAAGAATAGCAAGGCTGACCACCTTCTTCAAATACCATCGAGAAGAGGTCAGCATCAACACCCCATTCAGGCCCACACCAAACACCCCAGCATGGTCGACAAGACAGTCACACAGGGAGACGTATCTCCTCCCTGCCTGTAAAACGAACTACAGGAAATATTCATTCTTCCCGAGGACTGTCAGGGACTGGAACAGTCTACCCCCCGAGGTTATCTCTTCAGCCTCGGTGGAGTGTTTCAAGTCCCGAATCTGACCAGCCAGCCCCCCTTCCCCCATCCTCTACCACCACCTCACCCCAAAGCCAGTTCTACTTACCAGCGTCCTAGCCAGCGGAAACCCCCAGTTTCTATACACATCAGAACCATCAAAACGATGATGGTGGATGTTCCAAGAAAGAAGAAGAAGAAGAACAAAGACTTATATGGGAAGATCCCACCAATCAGTAAATCAATACATCAACAAAGACTGCGCTTCGCGGGACACTACTGGCGTAGCAAAGAAGAACTGGTGGGGGATGTTCTACTATGGAGACCCAGCCATGGCAAACAAAGACCAGGACATCCAAAGAAGACCTTCATCGACCAACTGATGGATGATACGGGCTGTCAGTATGATGAACTACCTACTGCAATGTCTGACAGGGAAGGATGGAAGAAACGTGTCATGGATAGCCGAGCAAGCTCGACATGATGATAATGATGATTACGGAAGTCTAATGCACGCTCAAGGAATCCTTGATGATGAACGGTAGATGGCAGTGTAAGTAAACACATATAGAATTGTCTCGATGTAATGACTCCATCTTAAACAATCCTTACATCTTAATTTCAAATCCGACTTTAAGTGTGTTTCTATTGTCACAGCGAGTGCTTTCGTTTTTAGAAATATGCCACAGATGTGACATTTTCCATTGCTCTTTTTTGGGTGGTGGTGGTGGTGAGGGGTTAAGACTGTGCAGTCTCCACTTCATTGCTGTCATGAATTTAAACTCGGCCTTTTGCAGCATGGATGTTTGGAGATCCCCACGTGACAACGTTTGATGGCACACGATATACGTTTAACGGCTGGGGCGAGTATACCATGGTATCCATACGTACAGTAGAGCTCAATTTCACCCTTCAGGCTCGCACTAGCTTGGCACAAACAGAGAATGGCACCACAACCAATGCCACAGTCTTCACCGCCTTTGGTGCCGAACAGGACAGTGTCCGAGTCTTTGTGCAGTTGGATCCCAACAACAACGATTGTAAGTGCTCAGTCTCGTATGGTAATGCTGATGCAAATTTTCACGCATTCAGAATATTTTTGTATATAATGTTATCGTTCATACATTGTCTGTGATGGTTTGACTTAGGATTGTAACTTTATAGATGATTTAATGCTTTTGTGTGTTTCTCTCATTTGGCGTCTGTTACTGCTCATGTCGATGGTGGATCTGTCTAACATGAAGCCACACGGGAACTCAGGATAGACACGATATATAAGTATTGGCAATCTCTTCTGAACCACTCAAACAAAGGCCTTGACGATAGTGCTGAGCAGTGATGTGCCTCTGTAATCATCAAAGTCACCCCAGGCTCCTTATTTTTATACAGCATGATGATGTATGCATCCTGCATGTTATAAGGAACTGATCCTTCCACCCAGCACTAGCATAGTAGCTCACGAACAGGCTCAGGAACACAGTTTTTCCCGTACTGAATTATTTCAACAGGGATGCTTTCTTTGCTTGGTGCCTTCCCATGAGCACAAGCAGAGTTCGTTCTCTGTTAGGAGTATTTCCAGCTCACTGATGATGGGCAAAATGAAAATGTTGGCAAGGGCTGACTCGGTGATCACGTTCGTAGTGGAGTGTATTGTTCTGGCAGTGTTCAACCTATCTGTCCATTTTCTTGGCACAGTCTCGATGACTTCACCGTACATGGATTTGAACGGAGCGAGTGTGCCCAAAGGCTTTCTTTTCTTCATCCTGTTGTACTTACCTTTAAGTTGCCACTTTTGTCGCACGATTGGATGTTCAGAACCCAGCCAGTAGTTGTTTGCACTGCATCTACCTGTTCGGTGGGTGCTATTTTATTGCTGTTTTCAGTTCAGTGATATACTTTTCTGATGCATCTCTTTTATAGTTAATCAAAGCTAATCTGTTGGTATCGATGACAGGTACCATCTCAGAAAGCTGGGCCTCGAAGCAAATGTTGGTTTTGCTTCTCTTTCTCCCAAGGGACGTCACCTGCGATGTTGTAGACGGTGTCACTAATGAATTTTCACCTCTCCTCCATGTTCGTGGTTGCATTTACTTTGAAAGCCTTTTCCAGTTGATCTTTGAGGTCTATTTGAAGCTGTGGTTTAGCTGCCCCAACAGTTTGGATACATGGGTATTCAGTCTGCTTGATGTGGTTTGTTCTCTTTGATTTTCAGCCAGACCATGTGCACACTATGGGAAAGTCTGTGTCACAACTGGCATTGCAGAAGCTGCGTGTGAGAAGCATACTGTTAAGTGCAGCTCTTCTGGTTATACTCATGTCCAGACGGCCAATGTCTGGAACTTTGGTGTCTCTAGGACAGTTTATGGCAAGGCTTTGTTTTGAAGAACGAGTGGTGTTGTACAGTTTGCAGTATGAGCAGACTCCAGCAGTCTCTTGCTTTTGTATTTGTTCATCTTGACAATGCCGAAACGTCTGAAACGATCTGGTTCTGAGATTTGGTTGAATCTGACTCTAGCATTAAAATCGCCAAGCAAAATGTTGTGCTCAGATTGTGGAATCTTGCCGAATTCTGTTCTCAAAGAACTGATCTTTTATTACTTGAGGGGAGCACAGTGTTGGGGTATAGACACTTAGGATGTTGACATTGCCTGACAATATAGAAAAAGCTGAGGGAAAAGTAAGTTCTCAACTGCCGTTGGGTGGGACAATCATGCATTGATTGCAAGGCCAACACTATGCAGGTGAGATTCTTTGGGGTTTGCCCTGCCAGAAGAAAGTATTAGTCTTTTTTCCTGCAGCATGTGCTGCAGCAAGCCTGGTCTCTTGCAATGCCGCTGTGTTGATGTCCATCCTTCTCATCTAAGAGTCAATGATTGCCGTTTTCTGATGTCGATGATCGACAGCAAGTCATCTGAGAGGTTAGGCACATGGTCCTGACATTCCAAGTGCCCAGTCGAATGATTGATGGTTTCTTGTTTATTTCCTTTCGTTTGCCTGATGCAGTGATAACTGTCCGTTTTTGATGAATTCTAAGCACCAAGCAATCACTGATGTTGACAGGCAGTGGCAGTTCAGTACCTTGTTGTCCAGAAACAGCCGGATTGAATTGTGTCGTAGGCAACTTGTATTGTTTGTACCTTCTTACACTAAACCGGTTTGGCTTGCAACTTGTGTCTCATGCCTTCTGTGCTGATTTTACTGCATCGCAGCAGCACCAAATTGACCTCTCTGAGATACAGGTCTGTGCTATGAGTAATCGGTATGGAGATTTTGGGCTGCCCACACATTAAAATCCTTCTCTTGGCCTCATTGATGTGGTCCAAAAAATACTGGGCAGTACATTTGATATATGGACTTGCAGAGTGGCTGAAGACAGAGAGGGTGGAAGATGTGCTTGTGGCAACAAGGGACAGAAACATGGAGGGCCATGATCGCCAACGCCACGTGGCAAGGGACTTGATGATGATGATGATGACATTTGATATTGTCTTGGCCGCAGGAGCTGCCAGGAAGTGGCATAATACACCATCCAACCGTATTATGGGCTGCAGATTGTATTTTTGTAAGGTTTACTCGATAGCCTTCGCTTCTCCTGAAGATACCCACGGTACAGTGGGTTCCAACTTTATCTGCCCACTCTCATCTGCCTTTACATTCATTGAGAATTTATCTTTGTCTGCCTGGTTGGCTGTTTGGACGTCCAGCCCATGTCATGCATTTGTCTGTACATGGTTGCTAGTTCGTGGGCGTCACAGTATATCCACACGAAGCTAGGTAATATACACCACACGTTGTTCAGTTATACTGCCAGGAACCCAGTCGCACTATGACGTAACAACCTTTGTGAAAACAAACAGATACCACGAGTTGGTTTTTGTTACAGGCACAGTAATGTAGGAGAGACCATATGCAAATACGCGGCACTTTATCACACCAGGCCTCACTACCATCCACCTCAGTGTCCTTAAGACAAAAAAAAATATAGACTGAAAACGTGAAGGAAAAAACAGGCGCACTATTACTGCATCCTTTTTATGGCTAAGCAGAAAAACAACTGCTGGCGATCTCTAGCAACATAAATATCCATAATAACATTCTTCAGTTCCCTAGAAAACATAGGATGACGAATCTGACTACAGACCACATTTTGTATTCTAGTCATACATTTCGATTATTTTTTCTGTTAACTCTTTCACCGCCAAGTTTCCCCAGAAACTGCACTCCTCAGTGCCATGTATATTTTGGGCAGCCAATTTTGCTGGGCAGTATGCATTTTTAAAAGCTTATATCTCAAAGACTATTAAAGATTTTCACTTACTTTTTTTTGCTGTGAAAAGGTTAGATGTTTTATTTACATATGAATGCTTGCTTATGTTTATATGCTTGATTGATTGATTATTCCACAGATAATCTTATTGTAAAGAAAAACAAACTTTTTTTTTCACACGGTTTACTAGATGTACTACTGACCTTATTTCGTGAGTTGTGCGCCAGATATTATAATAAATGAGGAAAAGCAATAGAAAATCTACTCACAAAGTCAGCTGTCTGCTTCTTCTACTCGGAGTGGTAGACAGTGCGTGTCGATTTGCAGCCATTTTGGAGAGAAACGCTTTGGAGGAAAAGTGACGTAAATTCCGACAGTAAACAAAGCCACACTTCGGCCTTACCGCAGAAGAACTAGGTCGCTGGGTAAAGTTTAGAAATAGCACAGTCGCCTGCATTCACCAGTGGAGCTGACAGAAGCTTTGTACCCGTGTGAAAAGTTATCGTTTAGCATGACCCCTCCAAGTCGCACAAATGCGACCATGGCGGTCGTAAGGGAAGTCGCTTGATTGCGACCATGGTGGGAAAAGAGTTAAGTACTTGTGTACAGGTCATATAGCTAATCTTTGCATATCGATATAAATTAGATATCTAGAAAGTAGGCAAATGTGATAGGTTTTTTAGTTGGGTTGAGTTCAGATGATAAATGAACTGTTAATACAAGGTGTGCTAAGGCAGTTCAAAACAAGAATGAGACTGAATATTTCAGTGTTTAGATTTGGCATATAGTGTTGTGTTCATAATGGTATCAAATGTATTGAATTATGAATATAACACAAGGCTGAAAGAAAAAGGCAGAATATCCCTTTTTCCCCTGAAATGAAAATTGTGTATTGATGATATGACTCCCTGTCCACAGCCTTGATCATATATGGAAACACAACAGACTACAGCACAGATTTCCGATATCTGGATAACTTTCAGCAGGAAGAAGACAACTTTACTTTGATCAAAAGCAACCAGAGTCTTGTGGTGGAGTTTTCTTCAGGTTGGTTTGCTTTCACTTGAGCACTTGTCTCTTTAGACTAGCAGTAGTGAAATATATCTCCTGTTTCCCAGAGGGAACTAAGAGGAGAGTTGAACTGATTAACATAACCAAGTCGTGTTTTGCCTGTGTTTATCTGTCTGTATATCTCACAGTCTCTTTCATGTTTTTTCTGATCTATTTATTTTAATGTGTTGTGAATGGTTTGTCTAGAGGCTAGCATCGCTCCACTTACTGCCTGTACGTGTTTGTTAAAAATTGATATTTGAAGTATCCCATCTGATATTTGAAGTATTTGATAGTGCTTGTCTATTCACTGAACATGCCATGTATACACACGTTCTACACAAAACCAGCGTGGAAAACCAGTCACCAAACTGTGTACTTGATAGATAGTTACAGATCGAATCCATCTTCTAGTTTAATACATATCATTTGAGTTGTATTGAAGTATTAGATTCATGTATAAGAAATCAGTTCATCTCTGTTGAAAAATATCACCAGTGGTCAATATCCACAGAAGCACTGAACAGTATAGATCTTGTGGAATGTTGTGGAGCTTATTGTGACTTCATACTTATCGACAATCTAGTAGTATGTATTTTCACTTCAGAGAAGGATCCTTACTGTCGGTCTAATATGTAATTTCACATCAAGAGAAAGATTTGATCTATGAACAGAGGATTTTTGTTTATTTCTAGGCATCATCCTGACTATCAGCATCAGCTTGAAATCGCTGGACTTGTCCATGGCTATGCCACTTGAGTATCAGAACATGACACAGGGCCTGATGGGAAATTATAATAGCATCACAAACGATGACTTCATCCTTCCCAATGGCACCATTCTTAACGGCAACCTTACTGAGAGACAGATCTTCGAAATGTTCGGCCAGCATTGTACGTAAATCCTCTACTCTTAAAACTGCCCTAGCTTCTGTTTGTCTGGGTTTTTTTTTCTGAATGTGTGTGTGTGTGTGTGTGTGTGTTCGTTCGTTATTTCTTTTAACGTCTATTCACATATGTGCTTTTAGACGGGAAAAAAAAAAAAAAAAAAAAAAAAAAAAAAAAAAAAAAAGGTGCGTAAGGGATGAATGAATCTATGTAATCATGAAGGCATTGTATCAATTAAGGTAACAATTAATGTAACATCAAACAAATTAACGAACAAAAGAAAAACAATCAGAACATTATAACAGTCAGGCTTCATCGGATTTCTCGGGGCTATGTGGGAGTTACAGGTATAAAACAGTTGGGCTGAATCAAAGAAAACGACCTACAGGACTGTGCAGTAAACGTCTAGCAATGTGTAAATACAGAGTGAAATCAGTATGTTTCTGTTTTAAGTTTGTAAATGACGCAGGGAAATAAGGTCGCATTCGCTGACAACACAAAAGGTGATCAACTGTTATAAAATCACCACAGATACATTTGATGGTTTTACTAAATTTAGTTCGAAGTGAATTGAGAGTTAATCTGTAAGCTAAAGTTATCTCTTGTCTTGTAAAACCCTGGTAAGTTACCGAGAAGGGGCGAAGGTCACATTGCGCTTTTACTTTGTTTTCTAATATAGCATTCATTTCATGTTCAGACAGTGGTAAATCAAGTTTAGTACAGCCAGCCCTATTCATTGCTGCATTTTTTGCTATTCTGTCGACCCGGTCGTTAAAAAGGATACCACAGTGTGATGGGATCCAACAAAAAGTAACCTGTGTATTATTTGTTATTAAACAATGAATTAGAAATTTTATCTCAAATATTAACGAACTATTTACTTTATGTTCGCAACATTTTAAGGATTGTAATGCAGATTTCGAATCTACACATAATAGGATACTAAACAAAGTTATGGGTAGATCTACTATATATTTCAGTGCCATTAGGATGGCAACTAATTCAGAAGTGAAGATTGAATGTCCCTGTCCTAAAGAGTAAGCCTTTTCTACTTTAAAGTTAGGAATTAGAAAGCCAGCGCCTGCTTTACCATCATCTAGAACAGAGCCATCTGTGAAGATTTTTAAGTAATGTGAATATTTTTTATGCAGATGTGACAGAACATCAATTGCTAACAAGTGTGGATTAATATCTTTTGTCAGGTCAGTATCAGTGTAGTTGATATCAAAAATAGCATTGGACAGTTCCCAGGGGGGTAGAGGACAACATATCATTTTATGTGAAACTTTGTTAGGTAATACGTGAGAAAGTTTGAAGAGCTCATTTGTGTAAGTGGATATTGTTTCTTGTGACTTTATTGTTCTTGCTCTCTTGGGGAAATGGATGTCAGACCGAATTTTAAGTTCCGTACTGGCATAATTAGCTACTGCATTTGCTCTAACTATATATTTAGCAGTTGATAACTTCCTCCAATCTTCCAAGGGAAGGATGCCAGCTGTTTTATATACTTCTTGTGTTTTTGTATACACCGGTACCCCAAGAGCACATTTAATAGCTTTACTATCTAAGCTTCGAAGTTTTTTCAAATAGCAGTTTGGAGCTGAAAAATAGACCTCTTGACCATAAGCCAACTTAGATCTGACTAAAGCTGTGACAAGATGTAACAACGTTTTAGTGTCCTGTCCCCAAGACTGTTTACTAATAATTCTTATTAAATTATAGCTTTTCATAGCTTTACATAACAAGGCATCAATATGTTCTTTCCACTGTAAACTAGAAGTCAATTGTACTCCCAGAAATTTCACGTGAGTAGTATATTTCAGTTCCTCATCACCAATTTTAAACAACGGTACTTCTTTCGGACTGAGACCATTATTAAAAAGCATCATGTGTGTTTTTTCATTGGATATTTCCAGACCGTTAACTGTCAAGTAAGTGGAAATATTATTAATTTCATGTTGATAGAGCTTTTTAATGTATTTTATTTCTCTCAAGGAAGTCTTCCTTTTTAACGAAACATTCATCCAGATCGCTATATCATCAGCGTACTGAGCAACGTTTACATTGTTTGAGACTTGAGTTGGTAGGTCATAGATCAAAATATTAAATAATAGAGGAGATATTACGGAACCCTGAGGAATTCCCATGTTTACATATCGTTTTTCAGAGTATGTATTACCTATTTTAGCAACTATACTTCGGTCATTTATAAATGTTTTGATAAAATTATAAAGATTACCATTGAGACCAATATGTTTAAATTTTAACAAAAGTTTCGCATGCCAGACTTGATCGTATGCTTTTTTAAGATCAAAGAAGGTAGCTAAGACATTTTTCCTTTTAGCAAACTGATTTTTTATTTGAGTTGTTAACTTAACTAAATGGTCTGATGTTGATCTACCTTTTCGAAACCCAGATTGATTGATAGGTATTATATTATTTTTCTCACAAAAGTAACTCAGTCTATTCACTATAATTTTTTCCATTAGTTTTGAAACATGGGATGTAAGCGAGATAGGTCTGTAACTACCTGGATCTGAAAGGGGTTTATTAGGTTTTGGTATTGGTAACACAATCGAAGTCTTCCAAATGTCAGGTAAGCTACCACTTTCCCAGCATTTTAGTATGATATTGTGTAAGTATTCAATCCATTTCTCTGGTAAATGATTTAAAAGGGTATATGAAACGCCATCCAGTCCTACAGCCGATTTTTTGTTGTTCAACGAGAGAAGGGTGTGTGTGTGTGTGTGTGTGTGTGTGTGTGTGTGTGTGTGTGTGTGTGTGTGTGTGTGTGTGTGTGTATGTGTGTGTGTGTGTGTGTGTGTGTGTGTGCTTTCAGTACAAGATTAATTGTCATGTATATTCGTGACAACTGTATGCAAATCACGTAATTCTCCGTTTTAGTATGCCATGCCCTGGTACAGTCCTGCTCATGTTCTATATAGGTGGCAGCACGTACAGCTGCAAGAACCGTCTGACCCTGCAGAAATCAAAAGGGGAGTGCAACAGGGATGTGTTCTATCACCCTGTTTTTCAGTCTATACACAGGAGTACATAATCAGAGAATTCAGTGACATCAAAGGTCTTACAATCATAGGGACCAGCACCAACAACATCCGATATGCCGATGATGCTGCATCACTGGCAGATGATGAAGACAACTTTCAAAAAACTGTAGACACAATGAAACTGTAAAGTAATCAAAAAGGCCTTAATATGAATTTGAAAAAGACAAAGACAGTGGTGATGAGCGTATCAGAAAATAATAAAACGGCATGAAAGCAGACGACCAAGAACAAGAGCAGGTTCAAAATTTCAAGTATCTTGGACAGGCGATAAATGAAGAAGGCAGACGTGAACAGGAAGTCTTATAAACAATAATCAATCAGACAAGGGCAGCTTTCATAAAACTGCAGACAATTTTCACATCAAGAGACATCACAGTGAAAATAAAGCTAAAACTTTTGAACTACTATATCTACCCAGTTGTACTGTATGGAGCTGAGACATGGGTGTTCTACAAGGCCATAGAAGGAAAGAGAATCTTTTGATATATGGATACTCAGAAGACTTGGTTGAATTAGTTGGAAGGACAGAATGATAAACAAAACTGTTTTAGAAAATGTGCAAGGAGAATTAACTACCAAAAGTTAAATCGACAAAATTGGCTTATTTTGAACATGTGATGCGACATGACTTTCTCCCCAAATCCATTCTCACTGGAAGAGCGGATGGCAAGATAGCAAGAGGTCGTCCAAGTCCAAAACGAACATGGACAGACAATGTCAGAGACTGGACACAGAAAAGCCTGGCTGAATGCGTCCACTTTACACATGACGGGAGGACCTGGAGAATCGTTACACGCCAACCCTTGGACCACGGGGAGAGCACGTTGAAGAAGAAGTACAACTAATGTAGACAAGACTAGCGGAAGAATATGCAACCAGAAGTTTTGAATATTTCACCACAATTGCTTTTGTGAATCAGACAATGCTGAGTGAGAGAGAGAGAGAGAGAGAGAGAGAGAGAGAGAGAGAGAGAGAGAGAGAGAGAGAGAGAGAGAGAGAGAGAATTGGGGGTGGGTTGTTGAGGTCGGGGCGAAGCAGACATGTCTGTTTTCATCTTGCTTTCTTCCGTAAAGGCTGTACTACTTCACTGGCGTACAAGTCGTTTTATGCAGAACTCTGTCAGAAATTTCTGTCATCCCACAGAATATTCACAGATGGATCCAAGTCTGATTAAGGTATTGCTGCTGCTGCCTTTTGTTCCGCTGTTCCCAATTGTTCATTTTCAAAACATTCCGTATGACAGTTCCGTTTATACTGCTGAATTGACTGCTCATGTTTTGGCACTAAAATTGTGTCTCAATCCAAGCATAAAGGTTTCCTAATCTTTTCTGACGCCCTTTCTGTTTTGCAGACAATTGCTTGCCGAACAATCAGTCACCCAGAGCTTCTGAAGTTCTTTGTACTCATTTCTTGTGACAAGTGAAGATTACCACATTGTTTTGGCCTGGACTCCTGGCCATGTTGATATTAGAGGCAATGAAACGGCTGACTGCCTGGCCAAGAACGCCACAAAAGTTGCTTAAAAAGATGTCTAAATCTTTTAGTATTTACACAGATCTGAAAGCCAGAGTACACATTTATGTGAGAAATCTCTGGCAAGAGGATTGGATCAAGCATATGGACAGCAAACGTTTATAAATCCGCCTCAACTTTGCAGAGATTCTCCAATCTGCGTTAGGGAACCGTAGGAAAAAGACAGTGTTATGTAGGCTACACATGGGTCACAGATCCCACAATCATTCCTACTTTTTAAACTATGAAGAAGCACCATGGTGCATACCACGTGACGTGCCGCTGAGTATCAGACACCTTTGTATTGAATGCTTGGACTTGCACGATGTGAGACATAAGCATTACAAGGCAGAATCCTTATGGAACCTCTTCAGAGACGTCCCTTTGGATGCATTTTTCAAGTTTTTAAAAGAGATCAGTAGATTTCATTTGATACTATTCTACAGTGAGAATTTCTTCTGTAAACACATTTTAGACTTGCAAGGATAATGGCGAGCTTGTTTCTTTTTTTTAACTGTCTTTTTACTAAATTTAGTGTTTGCCCTGATATGACTCTCTAGTAGTCGGCTGGAGCATAAACAATATGAACCCGAGCCTCTCCCCTTTGATTTCGCATGCCGAGGCCATAAGTTTCAACCGTCATCTACTTTTTCCAGTCCCACTTCAACATTAAAATGTCCCATTGTTATTGTAATGTCCTGTGATTTACATTGAGCCTTGGCTGTCTTTAATTCTTCATAGAAGTTGTCAGTTTCTTTCTCAGTAGTTGCAGATGTTGGTACACATATTTGGATGATAATGATATCAAATGGCTTATCCTCCAATCTAACTAATAAAATTCGGTCTACATAGCCCAGTATCCTTTGATAGATTTTGACTTGTCACAGTCCATTTTGATGCCTATCCCTTTTATATGTGTCCCCCCAGAATATATACTTCTGTGCTTGCCTCATATTATTATGCCTGCTCCCGTCGATCCCACCTCCCCTAGTCCTAAAATATCGATGTTTAGCCTTTCCATTTCTATCTTGGCATTTTTTAGTTTTCCTTTTTAAGTAACGTTCCAAATTTCCAAGTTGCATTTTGAAAAAAGCATTCTTACCGACAAATTCCTATCAGTCAACATCAAGAAGAGTTTCTGCAGTGTTATATAGAATCAGCATTGTTGTACGGATGCAAAGTCTGAACAATAAACATACAAAATCAGAACAAGATTGAGGTGGCTGAAATGTGGTTTCTGATAAAAATGTTGAGTTCCATGGACAGCAAAGAAAACAAACGAGACAATCTTGACAGAAGCAAACACAAAAAGAACATCAATGAAGACGATTAGGAAAAGACAAGCAACATCTATAGGACAAAGGCAAGAGAAATTTGAGCACCTAGTTGAAACAGGAAGGCCAAAGGGGAAAAGAGCACAAGGCAGACTCGGGGAGAAAAAAATGGACAGTTTTAGAGTTGATGAGGGCAGCAAGGGCAGGAGATCTATTTGCAGCAACAAAAGATGGATTCATTTGGAGGGTCATGCAAATGCCATGCGGCAAGGCTCATGATGATGATGGTAATAATAATGATGTTATCATTATTTTGGTTATTTTTATGTGTGTATATAAATCTTGTGAATATAATAGAAATAGAATGCAAAGGTAAGGGGTTGGAGCTAAACAGCAAGAAGACTCAAGTCATGGTAATCAGTAAAATACACGAAATCCCCTCGTGCAAAATAACAACACACAACCTTGAAACAGGTTGATAAGTTTTAATATCTGGGAACGATCATTTCACCAGACGGTAGATACACATCAGAAATAGCCAGCAAAATCAGCCAAACCAAAACAGCATTCAAGAAGATGAAAAGCATTCTTCCTATCAAATAACATCAAGAAGAGAGTTCTTGAATGTTATATAGAACCGGTAATATTACACGGTTGTGAGGTGTGGACAGTCAACAATCAAAGCCAGAACAAGATTGAGGCAGCCAAGATTTGGTTTCTATGAAGAATGTTAAGAGTTCCATGGACACTAAAGGAAACAAACGAGACAATCTTGATGGAGTCAGACACAAGAAGATCATTCATGAGGAAGATTAGGAAAAAAAACAGGCAACATATATAGGCCATTTTATGAGGAAAGGGGAATTGGAGCACCTGGTCACAACAAGAAAGCTGGAGGGAAAGAGCACTAGGTAGACCCAGGGAAAAAATATTGAACGGACTTGCAGAGTGGCTGAAGACAGAGAGGGTGGAAGATGTGCTTGTGGCAACAAGGGGCAGATGCATATGGAGGGCCATGATCACCAACGCCATGTGACAAGGCACTTGATGATAATACACACACACACACACACACACACACACACACACACACACACACACACACACACACACACACACACACACACACACACACACACACACATATATATGCATATATACATATACATATATGTCAAATATAAGTATTTTGTCTTGTAAGTGAATACACCATTAATTCCTGATACGCAACTGCGCAAGTGATCGCTTTTTAAATTGTTGTCTTGTGTTTTGGTCCTTTCATAATAATCTCATAAACAGTATCATTCTTTGCTTCATATTACCAGAGGATGGTAGACTAACGATTAGATCTCGTGTCTAGGACACTAGAAGTCACAAATGCGACCCCAAATGAAGACAGGGAAATTTGCCCTCCTTCCACTAGATCTTGAGTAGTGGTCAGGGTACTACTTTTTCGGATGAAACGGTAAGTTTAGCGCCAATGTGCAGCACACATCAGCTGAAATAAGATTATCAATACCAGCAAAGATGTTGTTCTGATCTAAATTCCAAAGATGAATGATGCCATGCTATAATGATTTGCTTTCCTTTGACGAGAGCAGCCTAGCGTTGATGCAGAAAAATGACTTCTTGATAGATTCTTACAAGACAAAACAATAGAGTACGATACACTACACTACACGATATTACACTGCACTACACTACAACACAGTACAGTGCCATACAATAAAGGCTGGAATGCGTTCAAGAGAGATTCATATCATTCAGACAGTTTCAAATGTCCCCAGACAATATCTGCCAGGGATTATCTGCAGACTTCTTGAGCCTGCAGAAAACTATCCATGGCAAGGTTTTCAAATGGACAGGAGGTGGTGGTGAAAGGGACATCTGAAATACGAGCACTAACGAAATGATTCAAACGTCATTGATCAAGATGGGCAGCAAACAGGCTAATTTTTATGTTGTAGTTAGAATTGAACTCAAGCCGTCAGACAACGAGCCCTTGGCAAATCGAATGAACAGTCATGTAGTATGCAGTACAGCACAGTACAGTACAGAATGAACAATCATGTATTATGCAGCACAATACAGTACGGTATAGTATAATTTAGTATAGTATGGTATGGTATGGTATGGTACGGTATGGTATGGTGTGGTATGGTATGGTATGGTATGGTATGGTATGGTATGGTATGGTATGGTATGGTATGGTATGGTATGGTGTGTGTGTAGTAGGGTAGGGCAGGGTAGGTGTGGTGTGGTGTGGTGTGGTGAGGTGCGATGTGGTGTGGTATGATATGGTATGGTATGGTATGGTATGGTGTACTATAGTATGCTACGGTATAGTGATAGTATCGTATCGTATTGTATCGTGTAGCACAGTGCAATACAGTACAGTGAA
>JAPXFY010000023.1:22816360-22823088 GCA_030674185.1 Monoplex corrugatus | reverse complement strand
GAATGAATAACAATTTGAAAATGTTGGATAGAAGATTGAAGCAAAGCCATTCTATCTAATTTATCACCGGGAGGTTTTAAAAAAAAACAACCTGTATTCAAATGCTTAAATTTAAGGATACTAAAACATATATAAAATCAGGTCCAGATTACCAGAAATTGCTTCGAATGAATAACAATTTGAAAATGTTGGATAGAAGATTGAAGCAAAGGTATAAGTGATGTCAACTGATCGATAACTCTCAATGGCCATTAAAATGAAATTACATGTACCAGGCAACAGAAAAAAATCTGCATAATAAGAAAATACAAGGAAAAAAATCCCTTTTTGCTGTTCGTCATTGTTGTCACCGTTGTGTTTGTTCCCTATATCAGTATATGTCTTGTATGCCTAAAAACAAAACCAACACACACAGAACACCTGTCTGTCTCTCTACCTGTGTTGCTCACATCTTGGACGCAGATAAATGATATACCATCACCAAAACATTATGGAGCTGGTCTTGCTTATGTGACAAACCGAGGTGAGGTTTGACTCAAGGTAATGAGCTCTGTCATAACCTTCAAGAGTACGTGACAGTCACACACTAGTAATATTAATAATGATGACGATGATGATGATGATGATGATGATGATAATAATAAATGATAAAATATAATAATAATAACAATATAATAATAATAATAATGATAATAATAATGATAATAATAATAATAATAGTAGTGATAGTTATAGTTATAGCAATAGTAGTAAATCATTGTTGTACGGCGCCAGGCACCACAAAAAAAACTAAAATCAACATTTTATGAAAAAAACCTATGTGAACATAACATTAGTAGGAACTTCTGAAAATATTTAAAACCTACGTTTTCTATTGTGACAGTCTACCATCATTCTAAACTGAAGACCAAAACTACCAACATATGCGATGGCAACTTACTCAGCATCCGAAATATCATTCTAACAAGTAAGACACATCATTAACGTGGTAAAATATGTGTCAACACCAACCTTTACAAGTCGTGTTGTCGGCATTCAGTTTAAAGCCTGCTGTACAGTTACAATGGAATGAACCAAGCTCGTTGACACATGTCTGTTCACACCCGTCTGAGTTCTCTTTGCATTCATCAGTATCTGCAACACACACACACACACACACACACAACAAACATTATATATATATATATATATATATATATATATATATATATATATATATATATATATATATATATACATATATATATACATATATATATATATAATTATATATCATCATCATCATCATGTGCCCTGTTGCATGGCGTTGGCGATCATGGCGTTCCATGCGAATCTATCCCTTGTCGCCGCAAGCACATCTCCCATCCTCTCTGTCCTTAGTCACTGTGCAAGTCCGTCCAATATTGTCTCCCTGGGTTTACCTGGAGCTCTCTTAAACTCCAGCTTCCCTGTTGTGACTGGGTGCTCTAATTTCTCTTGCCTCATAAGATGTCCTATGAATGTTGCTTGTCTTTTCCTGATTTTCTCTATTAATGTTCTTCTCGTGTCTACCTCCTTTAAGACTATCTCGTTTGTTTTCTTTGCCGTCCATGGAACTCTCGGCATTCTTCTTAGAGACATTTCAGCTGCCTCAATCTTGTTTTGATTTTGTGTGTTGATTGTCTGCGCCGCACAACCATATAACAGTATTGTTTCTATCTAACACTCCAACTTGTCTCAATGTTGTACCATTTGCTGTTATTTTGTCTGAGGGGATTGCTTGTTTTTTGTTTGTTGTTTTTTTTTTTACTGATTATCATGACTTCAGTCTTCTTGCTATTTAGCACCAGCCCTTTATTTCTATTTATTATTTCTATTAAATTCACAAGATTCTGTAAATCGTTTTCATTTTCGGCATTTACAACGGCGTCATCTGCTTAACAAAGATTGTTTATCATTTTTCCTAACCTCTCTTTCGATATGTTGGAAAGAGCTTATATCGTTTTATGTTCTCATTGCTGCTGTTTGTTCCCAATACAAATTTCTGATTATTCTTAGATCTTTTCAATCAACATTGAGCCATATATATCTAGACCTATATCTATATCTATATCTATCTATCTATCTATCTATCTATCTATCTATCGATCGATTGATTGATCTTTCTCTCTCTCTCTCTCTCTCTCTCTCTATATATATATATATATATATATAGAGATATATATATATATATATATATACATATATATATATATATGTATACATATATACATATATATATATATATATGTATATGTATATATATGATTTTACAGATCCTTGACACTTTATTGCTTCCAGTGAGAAGAGATAGAGAGGGAGGTTTATGTAACATGACAAACCTTGTTTAAGTATTAATTAATATGTTCAGAACTCCGTTTGATTCTCTAGTCTTCTTCGCTGTTTGCTCATCAAGAGCACTCACAAAGTGTAAGAGTACCCAATGGTGCTCGCTCTGTTATCACGACATTTCCCTTTCAGAGAGATGTATAGCTTAATAACTGGCAGATGATCTGCTCAGTGCTTATGACATTGTCACTGGACGTCGGTTTCTGATTTGAAACAAACTGTCTGAAACATACATAACATATACAAAACTGTACACATCTGAAACATACATAACATATACAAAACTGTACACATCTGAAACACAGTAGACATCTACTCATTAAAACGAGCGTGGTATTCAAGACGGTAAACGTTGAACGTCCAATCACAAGGTCCTTGATTGAAGAGTCCAGAACACCTCTGCTTGGTTGTACAGGGTGGAGATTTTATCACTCTCCAATGTCAACATGTGTGCAGATCTGCCAGTGCCTAAACTACCTTCATGTGCATATGCATGCAAATATATCATGTATACATGTTAATCTGTTGTTGTAAAATCTGACATGAGTATCTGTTCATCTGTTGTTGTAGGTCTGTCATGTGTACCTGTTCATCCGTTGTAAAATCTGTCTTGTGTACCTGTTCATCTGTTGTAGAATCTGTCGTATATGTCTGTTCATCCATTCGTGTAGGATCTGTCATGTGTGTCTGTTCACCTTTGTCACGGACACATGCGGTGCTCAACACAATTTGAATGGTGTCTCTTTTAGTTTGTAAGTGGTTTAAAACAGTTGCATCACAACTGCTCCCTCAACTTCTGCGTACGACTCTCGTGGACCAGTTTACTGTGTTTGCCTCCAAAATCCACATTCAGTGGATATCAAGTCTTGCTGTTTGGTAAAAGAAATGTACTGACGCATTCAAACATGCTATGGCAACTGTTTCTATGACTGGTGTCTGGCATTTGGACAAAGGATATGACCCATCTTTGGTTCTCTGGTTGACTGCATATAGTGTGTACAAAAAATGGCTGAACTTAGGGCGTTAAAGTTAGAACACTGCTGTGTGTAGAGAGAGTAGGAGATTACTGTAGCCTTTCTGTGCAGGGTGTCCCTCGCTTCAGAACGGGAGAAGAATTCAATCCACAACTGGGGAGGTTAGCTACGGATCCAACCTTGGTCAACCAAGTATTATCCTTAACTTCATGTATATCTGGCGCAAGTGGGAGCCAGGTCAGCGGTAAACTACCTTTTTTGTTATTGTTATTTTTGTTTAAAGCCCAGCCGACTGCATAGAGCCACATCGGGCTATAATCCCTTTAGAACAACAACAACAACAACAACAAATTCAACAGGGAAAAAAAGGAAAATTAAGTACACATATCAATGCACAATCAGTTTGATGAGCCATGTAACAAACATCCTGTTAAGAATAATCATGATGAGGACAAGGAATAGAATCAAAAGAGAAATAGCAGAAGAACAGTGTGGACTTGTGGAGGGGAAAGGAATTATTAATGCCGTATACATCCTAAGAACTATCATAGAGAGGTCAATTGAGATGAATAAGGATTTGTATTTATGCTTTGTTGACTATACCAAGGCTTTCGATCGGATACGACATGATGAATTGATCAATCAACTGGAGAGACTCAATGTCGATGGAAAAGATCTACGAATAATCAGAAATATGTACTGGGAACAAACAGCTGCAATGAGAATAGAAAACAATGTAAGCTCTTTCCAAAATATCAAAAGAGGAGTCAGACAGGGTTGTGTTTTATCACCAGATCTGTTTTCACTGTATAGCGAAAACATCATGAGAAACCTAGAAGAAGACCATGGATTAAAGGTTGGAGGGAAATTGATAAACAACATTCGATATGCAGATGACACCGTGCTAATTGCAGAAAGTGAAAGAGACCTACAAAACCTTGTGAATATACTAGAAATAGAAAGCAAAGGTAAGGGGCTGGAACTAAACAGCAGGAAGACTGAAGTCATGGTGATCAGCAAAAAAACATGAAATCCCCTCATGCAAAATAACAGCAAATGGCACAACATTGACACATGTTGATAAATTCAAATATCTGGGAACGATCATTTCATCAGACGGCAGATGCACATCAGAAATACATATAGCCGGCAGAATCGGCAAAGCCAAAACAGCATTCAAGAAGATGACAAGCATTCTTACCAACAAATGCCTATCAATTAACATCAGGAAGAGAGTTCTTGAATGTTATATAGAACCAATACTGTTGTACGGATGCGAGGCGTTGACAGTCAACAAACAAAGCCAGAACAAGATTGAGGCAGCCGAGATGTGGTTTCTCAGAAGAATGTTGAGGGTTCCATGGACAGCAATGAAAACAAACGAGACAGTCTTGATGGAGGCAGACACAAGTAGATCACTCATAAGGAAGATTAGGAAAAGACAGGCAACATTTATAGGCCATTTTATGAGGAAGGGGTATTTGGAGCACCTGGTCACAGCGGGAAAGCTGGAGGGAAAGAGAGCACTGGGTAGACCCAGGGAGAGAATGCTGGACGGACTTGCAGAGTGGCTGGGGACAAGGAATGTGGGGGAGATGCTAGGGGCAACGAGAGATAGAGGCAGATGGAAGTCCATGATCGCCAACGCCATGCAGCAGGGCACCTGATGATGATGATGATGATATCAATGCATTCGTGCACATAATCTAAGAATATGCCCCCGGCGTTGACCACTCCATTCAATGTATCACACAGGGGATTTAAAAAACAGACCTGAAGACAAATATAAGCATACCTTAAGACACCAAAAGCACATATAAAAACAAGCATACATTACCTAAAATTGTTTCCGCATATCTCACCTCCCTAGAGCCAAAAATGCACTTAATACATGTACCCAATTATCAATCTTAAGAAAAATTATGTAAGATTTATCGAACACATACAGGTGAAAGGACCATTCAGGCAGAAACTGATAGGAAGAAATGACAAAAAAGTAAACGAACATGGCAGAAACAAAGATGGTGACAGAAGAGAGGAAATTTCTAGCACAGAATTTCAAGAAAGTGGGGATACTATTTATACTGAAAGCCCCCGGCATCACCAAGGGGTTAACTGCCTTTCAAAGAATAAAGACTAAAGATGTTGGGGTGAGATCAATGGGTGATGGGGTTGACATGAAACAAGGTTTAATAGGAAATGGGCACAAAATATCTCCCCACACGTGAACACATTCAACTAAGAATAGGAATAGACTCAAAGTACTTAGGTTAAAAGCCTAGCGAACACAATCAACCAAGAGTAGAACCATGCACAGAAAACATGCACAAAATATATGCCATGCGTACACAGTCAATCAAAAACAGAAGGTGTCACAACAAACCTCGACATCTGCCTTGATATTTGTGGAAGCCATTCAAGCAGCGACAGAAGAAGGAGCCCATGGTATTGTGACAGGTGGAGTGAGTGGGACAGGCATGTGTCAAGTTGCATTCATTGACATCTTCACTACACGTGTCCCCCTTCCAGCCTGCCTGACACACACACTTGCCATTCGTGCTATTACACGACACTGTCCTGATAGCGTTGCACGTGCAGTTCTGAGAACAATCTCGTCCGTAGGTTCCCTCTGAGCATACTGTCAGACAGACGAATCACAGTCATCCATGTACCAGGTGTGATGTTGACCAAGTCACCACATATCATTGTCAAACGAGCATAACAATACTTCAAAGCAAACAAATTGCATCACAGCAGTTTAACAAATCACAGACACACTTAATAACAATACTTTACATACATTGAACAGCTGGGATCCAGAAGCAGTCAAACTTTACAAATCTATAAAGTGTTTCCGGTTCTGATTGGTTGTCAAATTGTTCAAACCCGCTGACTTCAGGTTAGAAGACTATATGAGTGACCTACCAAAAGACAATTTCAATTTCAGTTCCAGTTTCTCAAGACAACGTCTCCGCGCTTGGAACGAGTTCCATATGCACTTATGCCACAGGTGCCATATGATGGAGAAGATCTAGAGTGATCAAGGCGCAAGCCTTAAGCCTGCACATAAACCCATGAGCTGGCCAGGTCCTGAGGTCTTACTTAGATAGTTCTTTAACCTGGGGTCGTAGGGGAGTGAGGTAGCAGAGACCTCAACGTTTCCCGGGGCCAGCACCACGAGGGTGGCACCCATCCCCTCTCCCTCGTTTCAAATTTATATCCATATTCACTTTTTTTTACCAAGACTTCAGAAAGGCAAGAAGGCTAACTGGTCTTCAACGGGTGGGAAGTGAGAAATCAACCTATCTCTCCAATGTTTTATACCAAGGCAACCGGGCAATGCCCTGCTCTTCACGATTTTCAACTGCCGTGGGATCGTTAGCATGC
>JAPXFY010000023.1:22769781-22811260 GCA_030674185.1 Monoplex corrugatus | reverse complement strand
GACGGATCAGTTCTGTGCGTCATCTTCTATCTGAAGAAATCACTATAACTCTCATTTCTGCACTCATTCTTTCCAGACTCGACTACTGTAACTCGCTTCTTGCTGGCTGCCCCCAAACACTCTTATCCAAATTGCAAAAAGTTCAAAATAACGCTGCTCGCCTTGTACGGAAATGCCCAAGGTCAACTCATGTTTCCCCTCTGCTTCGAACTCTACACTGGCTTCCTGTTCGAAAGCGTATTGACTATAAACTTTCCCTCCTATGCCATAAGTCTCTGGCTGGTCTAGCTCCCCCTATCTTTCTGATCTCCTGACTGTTTACATTCCCTCCAGAGAGCTACGCTCTTCCACTGATGCCCACCTATTTAGAATCCCACGCTTCCGCAACAAAACTCTTGGTGAACGTACTTTTTCTTATCAGGCCCCCTCTATTTGGAACAAACTTCCCTTTCTTCTCCGCTCTACCTGTACCCTTTCTTCGTTTAAGTCCAGTCTAAAAACCACTCTTTTTAAATCCTAGCCTGTAGTTCTGTACTCTTACTTCAGCTGCCACCTTGAAATCTGTGCCCGCGCGCGCGTGTGTGTGTGTGTGCGGGTGTGTGTGTGTGTGTGTGTGTGTGTGTGTGTGTGTGTGTGTGTGTGTGTCTATGTGGGGTGTGTGTGTGTGTGTGTGTGTGTGTGTGTGTGCGGGTGTGTGTGTGTGTGTGTGTGTGTGTGTGTGTGTGTGTGTGTGGTGTGTGTGTGTGTGTGTGTGTGTGTGTGTGCGTGTGCGTGTGCGTGTGTTGTGTGTGCGTGTGTGTGTGTGTTTACTGTAAGCGCTTAGGGCTTTTTTTAGATTAAGCGCCATAAATGTTCACTATTATTATTATTATTATTATTATTTCGGGCCTGATAGTGCCATTTCCTCTATTTCGGGCCTGATAGTGCCATTTCCTCTATTTCGGGCCTGATAGTGTCATTTCCTTTATTTCGGGCCTGATTGTGCAATTTCGTTTATTTCAGGCCTGATTGTGCCATTTTCTCTGTTTCGGGTCTGATTGTGCCATTTCCTCTATTTCGGGCCTGATAGTGTCATTTCCTGCTGATAGTGCCATTTCCTCTATTCCGGGCCTGATAGTGCCATTTCCTCTATTCCGGGCTGGATAGTGCCATTTCCTCCTGATAGTGCCATTTCCTCTATTCCGGGCCTGATAGTGCCATTTCCTCTATTCCGGGACTCATAATGCCATTTCCCTTGTTTCGTGCCTCATAATGTCATTTCCTATACTATGGGTCTAAAACTACCAGTCCTTATTTCAGGCCTCATGAAATTTCCTTAATTTTGGGCCTCATAATATCACCATTTCCTTTATTTCGTGAATGATTGTGCCATTTCCTTTATTTCATGAATGATTGTGCCATTTCCTTTATTTCGTGAATAATTGTGCCATTTCCTTTATTTCGGGCTGATTGTGCCATTTCCTTTATTCCGGGCCTGATTGTGCCATTTCCTTATATTCCGGGCCGGACAGTGCCATTTCCTCCCTCATAATGTCATTTCCTTCATTTAGGGCCTTAGTACCATTTCCTTTATTTCATGCCTCATAATACCATTTCCTTTATTTCATGCCTCATAATGCCATTTTCTTTATTTTGGGCCTCATAGTGCCATTTCCTTTATGTCAGGTCTCATAGTGCCATTTCCCTGATTTTGGGCCTCATAATGCCATTTCCTTCATTTCGGGCCTGATAATGTCATTTTCTTTATTTCGGGCCTCTTAATGTCTTTTCCTTTATTTCGGGCCTCATAATGTCATTTCCTTTGTTTCAGGCCTCATAGTGCAATTTCCTTTACTGCAGGTCTCATAGTGCCATTCCTTATCTCAGACCTCATAGTGCCATTTCCTTTATTTCCGCTCTAACAATATCACTTCCTTTACTTCGGGCCTCACAATGCCATCTTCTTTATTTCGGGCCCAATAGTGCCATTTTCTTTACTTCGGGCCTCACAATGCCATTTACTTTATTTCGGGCCTGATAGTGCCATTTCCTTTATTTAAGGCCTCATAGTGCCATTTCCTTTATTTCGGACCTCCTAATGTCATTTCCTTTATTTCAGGCCTCATAATGCTATTTCCTCTAATCAGGGCCTGGTAATGCCATTTCCTTTATTTCGGATCTCTGTGCAATTTTCTTAATTGCAGGCCTCATGCCATTTCCTTTATTGCGGGTCTCACAGTGCCATTCCTTATCTCGGGTCTCATAGTGCCATTCCTTATCTCAGGTCTCATAGTGCCGTTCCTTATCTCAGGTCTCACAGTGCCATTCCTTATCTCAGGTCTCACAGTGCCATTCCTTATCTCAGGTGTCATAGTGCCATTCCTTATCTCAGGCCTCACAGTGCCATTCCTTATCTCGGGTCTCATAGTGCCATTCCTTATCTCAGGTCTCATAGTGCCGTTCCTTATCTCAGGTCTCACAGTGCCATTCCTTATCTTAGGTCTCATAGTGCCGTTCCTTATCTCAGATCTCACAGTGCCGTTCCTTATCTCAGGTCTCACAGTGCCATTCCTTATCTCAGGTCTCATAGTGCCGTTCCTTATCTCAGGCCTCATAGTGCCATTCCTTATCTCAGGTCCTCATAGTGCCATTCCTTATCTCAGGTCTCATAGTGCCGTTCCTTATCTCAGGTCTCACTAGTGGCATTCCTTATCTCAGGTCTCACAGTGCCATTCCTTATCTCAGGTCTCATAGTGCCATTCCTTATCTCAGGCCTCATAGTGCCTTCCTTATCTCAGGTCTCACAGTGCCTTCCTTATCTCAGGTCTCACAGTGCCATTCCTTATCTCAGGTCTCATAGTGCCGTTCCTTATCTCAGGCCTCATAGTGCCATTCCTTATCTCAGGCCCTCATAGTGCCATTCCTTATCTCAGGTCTCATAGTGCCGTTCCTTATCTCAGGCCTCATAGTGCCATTCCTTATCTCAGGCTCATAGTGCCTTCCTTATCTCAGGTCTCATAGTGCCATTCCTTATCTCAGGCCTCATAGTGCCATTCCTTATCTCAGGTCTCATAGTGCCGTTCCTTATCTCAGGCCTCATACCATTCCTTATATCTAGGCCTCATACGCCATTTCCTTATTTCAAGCCTCATAATGCGTTTTTTTATCTCAGGCACATACAATTTCTTTTAATCTAGCCCTCTAACGTTTCTTTATCTCAAGCCTAATCGTAACCGTTTCTTTTATCTCAGACATCGTAACAGTTTCTTTTATCTCAGACATCGTAACAGTTTCTTTTATCTCAGACATCGTAACAGTTTCTTTTATCTCAGACATCGTAAATACATTCTTCTTTATCTCAGGCCAAACAGTGCCACGTCTTTTATCTCACGCCTCAGTGTCATTTCCTTTATCTCAGGCCCGATAGTGCCATTTCCATTATTTCATGCCTCATAGTGCAATTTTTTTCTCTCGGGCCACTGCTATTTTCTTTCGCATGTTTCGTATACAATTTCCTTATCTCAGGTCTCATAGTTCTATTTCTTTTATCTCATGCCTTGTAAGCCCGTACCCTTCACCTCACAGTATTTGATTTGTACAGGTTAGTGACAGGTCTCCTGTACTTTTCTACATTTCATTCGCGTTTTATTTCTTCCATTGCATATTTTGGATCCCATGTCATTTCTGTTATCAGATTTTATAATAATCTTTCTCAAGTTCATAATGACACTTTTCTCGAACCCTATGCTGCCATTTCCTTTATCACGGGTCTTGTAGTCCTCACTTCTTATCTCAGGTCTTGTTAATGCAATTTCTTCACTCAAACCTGATCGCGTTTCTTTACTATTTTTTTTATACTTTTGTTTGTGAATCGGGCATGACTTCGCAAGTTTTTTTACTTGTATTATGCACTTTTACTATGACCGGCAGTTCTAGATGAAAATGCAGGAAGTCAGAGTTTCTTCAGTTTTTCATGGCTGATAGTTTTGGGACTCATTATAGCCGTTTCGTATCTTGGGACTAAATAATGCCATCTCTAATTCAGGCCTCATACTGCCAATATTCTTTATCTCAGGTTTTATTTGTTATCACTTATTTCAGGCCTCATTTCTGATCTTGTTAACGCGATTTCTTAACTTGGGTCTGATAGTGTCGTTTAATCATACCGAATTCCATTCAGCGACTTAGAAATGCCTTTGACGAAATCCAAGTGTTTTTAAGGTTTCTATGTCCGTTGTATATAGCACATCCCTGAAATAATTAACACGCAGGGTCTGGTTGTATGCGTGAAGAATGTTGGCATGTTCTGCATGTTGATAAGGAACTGTCTAAACTCCAGTGATGGCTGTAGACTCGTGCTCGTTTTGTTTTTGTTGTCCGTGTTTTGTTTACTTTTAGTAAGCCTAATTGTTTATAACTCATAACGTTGTCTCTCGTGGTTTTAATTTAGAATGGCGTAAACTGTCATGTGCGCTGTATAGCAGGACCATATTGCAGCACCGTATATTGATTCAAGGGCGATTACACTGCCACACAGACGCAAAATTACATGGTGATTATTAAGTTCTGATCTTATAAGAAACCATCACAGTCCATGGGCTGCTTTTTCTCGTTGCTTTTTGGCACATGGTAAGTTTGTTTAAAAGTCGAGAAAGATAACTATAAAATCATTTTTTTTATTAGGCCTACTTTTATTTGCAATTCTGGCAATAGTCTTTATAAATTTGCGATTCTGGCAATTTATTTTTACGTATTACACGCTTTACAAGCTTCTTTTAAATACGGGCAAATTAAGATGAAAACACCGAAAGTCCAACTTTACCATTAAAGCCACGAATAAGTTTTATCACTTGTCTCTACATTCAGGTGTTTTTTTTCCCCTTGAAATTATTTAATCCATTAATTTTTGTCGGTTTAAAAGCATTGTCTTTTTACTTTGTAGGTCTTCTGGTTCATGTACAACTGTTCAGTTCTTTTAAGCATTGCGGTCATTGCCGTCTTGCAAGTTTAGTTTCAAGTCTCCCGTTTCTTATTAATTTAAAAAGTATTTTAAGAAAATGGGTTTCAGTGCCATTCGAATCGCATTGTTGGAAATATTCCCACGCCATTTGTCTGGTTTCTTTATAATGCATATTTTCCACACTGATCTATGGTCTGAAGTTTGTCTCAAAACTTTTGGCAATTCAGTGGTCTGGTTTTTTGTTCGTTTTCCCGGGTGGATGCGTTGTCCAATTCGTAATTTAGAGCGTTCTTTGTGACCTATTAGTCGATTCTTCTTTCTAGTTAACATTGCTCAACGCTCGTTAAATCGGTCATTTTTTCCCTCCAATTCAATGTTTATAGTCTTCAGCTGGAAGCTGGTACTTGGAGCACTTGCTTTATGATTTACCTGCAAAGGCTGTGCGTTTCAGTGTGTGCGCGCGCCTGTGCGTGTCTACAGGTTATTAACAAAGTATTTGCAAATGTTTCGGGGTAGATTTTTACTTTTCTTTTTTAGCAGTTTCTTATAATTTATGTATTTTAAGGGTTGAATTTAGAATGACGTGAATTGTTTCAGAGATGCGGTGCATAGCAGAACCATATTTTAGCACCGTGTAGTCTTTCAAGGGCGATTTTTTTTATCCGGTCACACAGAGACATTAGATTATTAGTGCTGAGCTTTAGGGAACCATCTCTTGTCATGGGTTGCTTTTTCCTGTTACTTTTTCGGACAGGTGAAAAATGTTAGCAATCAAGAAAGGTCACTAGAGGCTTTCTTTTATCATTTCGTTTGTGATTTAGGCAATACTCGGCTTTTTCTTATTTTCACGTATTATACGTCTTACAAACTTTTAATACGACGGGCAAGTCTTGATGGAAATGCAGTAAGTCAGTTTCTTTTAGTTCGTGACTTTAACGTCGTTATGTTGTTTTTTATCTTGCATCTTTTCCCCACTGATGTATTTAGTGCAAGCTTTGTCTTTTTTGACAATGGTTTTTCATTCTTGTTGATGCCTTTGATATTTTTTTATTTATTTATCTTTTTTTTTTCTTTTTTTTTGTTGGTAAGGATGTGTTGAGCCCATTTCGTAGTTTAGAGAGTTCTTTGCGGTCTGTTAGTGTTTTTTTTTTCTTTTAAATTACACATTATTCAAAACTTAAACCATTCTGTGTTCATTTTCCCCTCACATTCCAGTTTTATAGACCAGTCATGTTGAAGTTCTTATTGCTTATAGCACAGCCTAGCCAACTATTAGTCATATCGGGCTAACCCCACGTCAAAAACGACAACCAGGTTAAGATAAAAGCCAACAGTTAAAACCCATGCTCACCATTAACCTTACAAGTATAGACTTCAGTCGTAAGCTGTTCTTGGAGCACCTGTTTTACGTTTTACCTGTGAAGGGTGTACGTGTGTCCGTTGTCTGCACGAACAAAATGTGGCATACCGACATTTAACTGTAGCATTCTAAATTTTAGTGCAGCGCTCGAATGCCTTATCAGTGCTTCATACATGCCCGGCTGAAGCAATGAAAGAGGAAAATCTCACTAATTACTACATGGATCTGACTGATCTACAAACGTTCATAATTGCCAACAAGTTATTTTACATGCAATAAATTCGTGAGGAGCGAAACTCGGACAGCATGGATATCTTGCAATTTTCCTCGCAGCACCACTCACTCTTTATGACATACATTCTGCTCTGATCGTGTCCCTAATGAAATAACCCCGTTACACCATCAAGACACATACAGGTACTTTATACAATAAGTATCGGGTCCAGTCTATGAATAGTTTGATCTCACCCGTTTGTTTGTTTTTTATATTCACCTGACTTTGGTATGCATTTCATTATCATTTACATTTCTTTGCGACGAGTCAAAATCCCGTATGACAGGATTTCATTTTGGGAAAATTACTTCAATAATATTATACGATGTTACTATTTGTGTTTCTAAACTTAATTCAAAAACTCGAAAGTTAATTTTTCAGTATAGGCCTACATTGCAGAATTTAGACTGAGGTCGATTTACAGTATGGTCCTCTCAATCTGAATGTTTCATTCTGTAAGCCGTATGGCTCCTTTATAATCCTTACTTTCATTCATTACACGTCTCAGTATGCAGACTTTGATTTATGTAGTCTGTCACTCTGAAGTTTCAATCTGCATACATCAATATTCAGATTGTGCTTTATGAACAGTACGGCTGCTTTCTAAACATGTTTCATTCAGTACATCCCTTGGTATTCACTGTGGTTTACGTACAGTACGATTCCTCTCTAAATTTCAACAGTTTCATTCAGAATACGTCTCAGCATTTCGATTGTGGTTTATGCAAACAGTTCCTCTCAAACAGTTCTGTGATACGGAGCCATAGCTTTGTGTATAACATTCTAACAGGTTTACAGGCGCTTCTTTCTGCCTCCGGTTTGACTTCAGTTAGCCAAATAACATACTGGTATTGTTTAATGGAAGCCAACAATTCAATTTTCTTTGCATGGACATCATGCAGTTTTGCTTGTGGCAGCAAATCAAGTTTCAAAATTGTTTGCAGTTTCAGACTTTTTAAAAAAAAAAAGGCTCTACATGACAGTGTATTCTGCTCTGATCATATCACAAATTAAACCAGGCTACCCAATTCAGACTCATACACATAAGTATCACGCCCAGTGTACGGACAGTTTGATCTCTCCTGTTTGTTTTTTTCAATAGGTTTGATCTCTAATTTTTTCCACCGTTTTTGCTTGTTATAATCACATGCCTCCGTTATGCATCACGATTTCTTTTTATATTATCATCATCTTGTCATCTGTATTACTTTGATAAATGAGTCAAACTCCCCTGTGCCACAAACTTCCATTTTGTCCAAATACTCCAATAAAACCATACCATGTGATTCGTCATACTTCTAAACTTATATCGAAAATTCTTAAAACTCGTAACTATTTCATGCAGTATACATTGCAGTATTCAGACTGGATTATGTACTGTAGGGTTCCTCTTTCACTCTAATTAGTTTCATTCGGTATACATTTCGGTATACAGACTCTGGTTTATGTAGGGCCTACAGTAGGGTCTGTCTCTCATTCTGTTTCTATCTGTAAAGATCTCAATATTCAAACTGTGGTTTATCAATAATATGCTCCTCTTTAAGTTTCAAAACAATTTCGTTCAGTATACGTGTCCACATTCAGACTCAGGTTTATGTACAGTACGGTTACTCTCAAACAGCTCAGCTGTGTAATATGGAGCCATGCCTTTGTGCTCAACATTCCAGCAGGTTGACAGGTGCTCGTGCCTGCCTCCAGTTTGACTTCGGTCAGTCAATTACACACTAATGTAAAAGAATCTTTAATACAAGCCTACCGTTCAATTTTCTTATTAAATTTAGAAACTACAAATATATCATTTAAAAGCAAACAGATCATCTTCCATGCTTTTTCTTGTTAAAATGATGGCATGCGCACGCAGGTTCCAAATTGTTTGCAGTATTCAGACTTTTGAAACAGCTCTACATGACTCTATTCTGCTTTAATCACGTCACATATGTAACAATCGGGTTACCCCATTAAGTATCAAGCACTGCAGCCTGGTATGAAAATACTAGATATATTTGTATATTTCTCATGTCCCTTCTCTTTAAAGCCAACTAGTTTTATTGCCTTCAAGTCTAGGTAAAAAAATAGAAAAAAAAATTCGATGAGGGCAGCCTTAGCCCAAATAGCATCATGTCCCACTGAATCCAACTTACAAGTCTTCCTTGTTATTGTTCATACACCACAAACGCACAGACATACACACACATAATGTAGCTTTTGACATCTTAAGTGTAGCATTCCAAGTTTTAGTATAGCGTTCACATGCACTATCACCACTTTACACAAGAAACGCTGGCGCAATAAGAACAGTAAAGTCTCATCTAGCATCGCATGTTTTTTTATGATTTACATATGCTCAACATGACTGACAACAGTATGTTTTACGTTTGTAATAAATGAGTAAGGGGGCATGAATGGGAGGGTGTGGACATCAAGCAACTTGCCTTGCTGCAGTAGTCACTAAGTTCCAAGTTGCTGGCAGTTTGACTATTTAAGGAGCTTTTCATGACTATTTGGCGCTCATGTCACAAATAAAATAACCAGGCTACCCCAACTAGACACATACATGACACACACAAGAATCAGACCCAGTATATTAACAGTTTCATCTCTCCTGTGGTTTTCTGTTTGTTTGACCTCTCCATTTTTTCATCGTGTTTTTGTTTTTATTACAATCACATGACTTAAAAATCATGCCACAAACTTCATTTTGTCCAAATTTACTTCAATAAAACCACACCATGTTATTCATGTTTCGAAACCTATATCAAAAACTCTTCAAACGCTGAACAATTTCTTTTAGTATACATTGCAGTATTCAGACTGTAGATTATGTAGCCTACAGTGGGGATCCTCTCTCGTTCTAAATAGCTTCTATCAATATACATCTCAATATTCAGTACGCGCTTTACGCACAGTATGGCTCCTTTATAACAACAATTTCATTCAGTAGGCCCACACATCTCGGTATGTAGACTCTGGTTAAAGTACAGTAATATCCATTTCTTGCTCTGAACAGTTTCAACCTATATATCTCAGTATTCCGACCATGGTTTATGAGCAGTATAGTTTGTCATCAACATTGAACACTTTCATTTGGAACACGTCCCAATATTCAGATTCTGGTTTATGTACAGTACGGATCCTCTCGAACAGCTCTGTTATATGGAGACATACCTTTGTGTATAACATTCTAACAGCTTGACCGGTGCTCAAGTCTTCAGTCAGTCCATGTTCTTAAATGGAAGCCAACAATTCAATGTTCTTAGCAAATTTAGAAACTGTACAGAATATTGTCTAAAAGTAAGCAAAGATATAACTCAAAAGCAAATGAATCATCTTCCGTGCTTTTTCTTGTTTAAATTATCGTTTGCGCACGCAAAATATCCCACAGAAAATGAAAAACACAGTATTGTAACATATGAACCCCCCCCCCCCCCTACAGGTGACACGGTGGTTGTCACAAGGAAAGTGTCCACTTACCTCCTGTCTACAGTTACTGAGACCTGTCATACAGATTTCCTACTTTTTCAGTTCTCTCACGAGTAGGTATAGTTTTGGTGTATCTTTTAAGGGTTCTGACATTCCAAGTACCAAGGATTGTTGTGCACTATGCCCTTTTCCTTTTTTCTTTTTTTTCTTTTATTTCTTTTTGAAAGTGACGCATCAACTGAACAGTTCTGAGCATGCGTATAGGAAACCAGTTTCTGATGGTTTAAGCTGACCTTGTTATGGCCTGGTGTCTTCGCTATACGGATATTTCCTCCCCCTGGAAATCTTTTGGTCCTAGCAGCCCCAGGAGACCCAGCACTCCCAAGTTTTTTTTTTAACGCTTCCGCCATGAAAACCACTGATCCTAAATGAAACATCCATCTAGTCTGCCACTGGTTATAACTCTAGGTCTGTCAAAGCCCGTTGATTGTTATCGACTCTTCCGCATTGTCTTGCTGTTGGTCATAACGATTCTTCCAATTGTCTGTGAACAGATGTGTGCACTTACAAGAGAGTCTTTCCTCTGGCGAGATCACTCTCAAGATACGAGATCACCCCACGCACATAGTTTAGCCACACTGCCAAAGCAATTCCCAGAGAATGGCGTTGCCAGTACACGAGCAGATGTGGAGAGCAATATGTGAGCTAGATGAGAATGTAGGGCAGCAGGTTGGATAATGGCCATTCCAGGAGATGTGGCTGCCTTTCACTGTGTGGTACTAGTCAAACCTTATCCCCTCTTTCTTGTAGAGTGTGACAATATTTTGTATCTCGTATGTCTTGGGGAACTGATTCCTCCTCCCAACACTGGTAGCCTTCTCTTCTGCCGAAACTACCTAAGGTGGATCAGCACTTTACTGTCCTAGGGCTGCCAACACTGAGGCAGGTGGTAGCTGATCGGGGAGGTATGATGGCTCAGCAACACTGGTTTCCCTTAATTAATGAATCACTTCGGCAGGAATGCCATCTTTGCTCGATGCCTTGCCGTGAGGAAATGAGTCAATTGCCTTGCTGAGTTCATTTTCTGTCAGGGGTAGCTCCAGCTCATTGATGACAGGCAAGGTGGGGACGCTGGCAAGGGCTGAGTCAGTGACAACGTTCTCAGTTGAGTACTGGTTCTAAATAATGCTTGATCCATCTTTCTGTCCTTCTTCTAGGCGTGGTCTTTCCTGACTTCACTTCCTTTGGACTTTAATGTAGCAGTCTTGCTGGTTTGGGGTCCAAAGACTTTCTTCGTCTCTTCATACATGCTTTGTGCATTACCACTTTTGGCGCATGGATGTTCTAATACAAAGTCTGCCTGTAGTTTTTTTGCAGTGCCTAGCTGTCAGCTGGACATTATTTCTTGCTGTTCTTGTTGCAGCAACTTTTTTTTCCTCACAGGTCTCTTTTGCACTTAACCACAGCTACCCTCGCAGCTCTATCCTCTTTGAACTGCAATTTTATTTCTTCAGGTAAGCACAGCCTTGGGGCATACACACTCAGAATGTTCATTTTGTCAGACGACGTTCAAAGGCTGAGAGAAAGAATACGTTGTAAACCACCAGTGGGAGGAATTATCATGGATAGCAGGCTGTTCTTGACTACAAAGACAGCGCCGTACTAACGAGTTTCCGCAGGGGGTATGCCTTACCTAAAGATGGTGTAATCTTCTTTGGCAGCATGCTATCTGCAGCAAGCCTGGTCTTTCGCTGCCATGTCGATGTCCATCTTCCTCACCCTGAAGTTGATGATTGCCATTTTCCTGTTGTTTTGATCTGATGCGGGTCCTCATATTCCAAGTGGCCAGTTGCATGACTGGCGGTTTTTTTGTGTTTTGTTTTGTTTCTTTGGTTTGCCAGGTGCAGTGATAGCTATCTGCTTTTTGATCAGTTTTAAGCTCCAAGCAGCCATTGACGCAGACAGACAGTGGGGGATCAGCACTTTACTGTCCTAGGGCTGCCAACACTGAGACAGGTGGTAGCTGATGAGGGAGGTGACCTCTCCTACCATCTGAGACAAACCGTGACACCCAGCCTCACGTCAATCCGGTTGAACCTATAACTAGTACTTGCTGCCTCTAGTGATGATTTTGCTCCTTTGCAGCCCTGCCAAAGTGACCTCTCCAATGCTGGTCCTGGGCGATGACTATGGAGATTCTAGGCTGCCCAGACTACAGCATTCTCCTCCTGAATGTGCTGAAATGATCCCAAGGAAGTAAGTAAGCAGTTCATTTGGTATCAGATTTGCTACAGAAGCTGTCAAAAAATGTCATAACATGCCATTCAGCCACCATAGGGGTTTACTTCTTAGCCTTCTCTTCTGCCGAAACTACCTAAGGCGGTAGGTTCCAACTTTTTGTGTGTGTCCATCTTCATCTATCTTCACAACCGTTGATACTATTCTTCATCCACTTGGTCTGCAATTAAAAGATTCTGTACGGATAGCTGAAGTAATAATACTATAACCAGGGAAAACCACTAAAGCGACGCAAGGATACTTTCAAGTCTAATATCATTAGCTGTGGCGTCAACACCACCAGTTTGAAAAACATTGCCTGCAACGGAGTCAATTGGCGATCACAGTACGAGCAGGGCAGAATCAGATTTAAACAGTACAGGATACCTGCTATTTAACAGAAGCTGTGAGAATTCATTGAAATGTGGAGAGAATAATGAATCCATCAGCGCCAGCATGATCACAAGTCGAAAACAACATGAACTGTGGTTACAGAAGAAATGGAATTCCTATGAGTCTGTAGAAGAGATCCTCTGCTAAACACTGCAAGAAAATCCACATGACAATAAAAGGCTGTATGGAAACTGATAAATGAGAATGAGCAGCAGGGCAATGCGCCAGTAGATACGTCTTTAGAAAATCCAACCAGGATTTGAACCACACAAAGACACCCAAACCAATGACTTGGATCGGGAATTTGTGCAGGCTCTTTCTTCGCTTGGTGAAGTGATTTTCCGTGTGGCGTAGGAAGCTGGGAGATGATTCTTTGGCTGGTGGTGAAGTATTGTTGCTCTGGTTTCCATGCAACACCCTCATGTGTTTTTATTGACGTTGAACTGCAGCTTAATTGCCGGTTTCAGGGACCAGATAACTGCAGAAAAAGCCCAGAAAAAAATCAGCAAACTTAGGATCCCTTGCAACTAGGTGGGTTGCTTAATAGAGAGATGAAGGCCTGGAGTAAGGCAATAGAAGGCTGTACCATTCTCTTTTGGTCTAGTGACTGGGCTCGACCTGGCTGGTGTGCATTTCGTGACTAAGTTCCAGGGTTTGTCATATCCCCACCTTCCCATTTGGCTAGTAAACAAGGTGACTGTTGATTGAATCCGAATGGGTCATGCAGTGCATGGACACCCACCCCCCACCCCAACCCCGCCCTTGCTTGGGGAAATGGCTACCGAGTGGCGTTTAGAGTAGAAAATGAAGGTTCCGCCAGTATTGAGACATTGTTGTTCTAGTTCTCTTCCAAAACCCTCAGGTGTTTCTTGTAACTTCTGAACATTAAATGGGAAAAAGTTCATGGGAGCAAAATGCTTTTGAAAAAAAGAGTTCTTGAATGTGCCTTACCAGAAAGATGGCATCCTGGCAGTATACGGCTGAGTTGTGGAGCAATTCAGAGAGCTAACGCAAAGCAAAGGGACTTCGATATGGTGTGATTCTGCTCTGCAGATATGTATGGATCAATTCTGCGCAAGATGATTCAACTTGCTCTCAAGACATATCTCTCAAGATGTATAATGTCCCAGAGAACATCCAGGAATTGCTGTAAAAGTACTTTCATTGATTCTCTGCTGTGGTTCTCCACAAAAGTATACATAGCAGACCGGATCAGTGTGGAAGCAGCATTGCAATGTCTTGAGCAATTTCTCCAATACAGTTCTGTCGTTTTGAAGGCAGATGTGAACAGTTCAGGTTCAACAGTACTCAGAAATAAATACCATGTGCTCCCTTCTAAAGTTTCCCATGCTTGACATAGCAGTACCTTCCATTAATGATGAGGAAATACACAGAATACTGAAACATTAGATGAGTTCGTCGCCTCATCCAGGATGTGTTTCAAATCAAAAAAGAAATCACACACTATGGAACGGAAAAATAAGCACAGAGGTAAATTTTACCATAACCAATCAAGCCATTCCAGCAGTGACAGAAGAGCCAGCCAAGAGTCTGGTATGATGATATTATGGCTCTCTAAAAGATACAGAAAGGGGTAAGGAAGCCAAGCAAATGGCAGAAGAAAGCCTGCAAGTAATAGAAATACAAATTCTGTGACTGCAGTCCATGCTGATTCTAAAGGCTCTATGGTCTCAACTGATGTACGATATACGCACTAACACAGTGGAATCGTTGGAAGCCAATAACAACACATAAACAAGGAAGCCAATAACAACACATAAACAAGGAAGCCAATAACAACACATAAACAAGGAAGCCAACAACAACACATAAACAAGGAAGCCAATTACAACACATAAACAAGGAAGCCAATAACAACACATAAACAAGGAAGCCAATAACAACACATAAACAAGGAAGCCAATAACAACACATAAACAAGGAAGCGGGCTTATTGTCCCATGTGGTCTCACTGACGTTGCACCCTATTGTCGCCAGGTAATGTTGAAACTATTCCTAGAACCCATCATCGAAAAAAAGGGAAATGTCAGGTTTCTACGCATGAAACTCAGGAAATTTGAATTTTAAAATGGTGATTTTTTAATCTTAAGGGGGGGGGGGGGGGATATTGTCACAGCCCTCAAATTTAAAAACATGTATTGATTGTTGATGTTTTGATCATAATTGTTTGTACGTTTTATGGAGGTGAATTTGCATAGAAATACTATGTAAACCATGGAAAACAGTGTAGACCTACCTGCCATTTCATAAACCGTATATGTCAGGCTAGCTTACTAGATATATGTATGTCTATTAAGACATTTACTATGCAGATATTTAGATCTAGTGTTTGGGAGGAGTCCCAGTTAAAGTCACTGTAGTGTTGACAGATTAGATCTTCAGGATTGAAATCAGAAGTGTGTAAGCTTAGTCTTAGATCTCTCAAGAGGTGAGCGAAATAGTCTAGTGGTAGAGGTGGGAGTCCGGATGGAAATTGTATTTCCATGTGCATCTGTAAGCACGTTTTGGTAAGAACATTTAACGAGAAAGAGAAAAGATGTGTAGCATACGTAGCCGTTTTTTGGCAAAGGTTTTGGAGCTGCGTTTCTTAGAGACAATACGTAAGAAAATAATGATTACATGTATGTGCTATGACAACGAAGGTATAGTTTTGGAAGGATAACGGCATGAGAGGAGGACACCAGACACAGAAGACAGAGGTTCTCTGCGGGGGAGAGACTGCGAGATCTGTGCAACGGCGCAAAAGTTGTGTGGTGATCCAGCAGGCTTTTTCTGAGACCGAAAGCTTTGTGCGTCGGAGTCAGAGGCTGTGTGGTAATCCGGCAGTTTTCTCTGAAAGTGAGAAGTTAGTGCATCTGAGTCAGTGGTTGTGTGATGATACGCCATCTTCTCTGAAAGTAAGAAAATTGTGCATCTGAGTCAGGAGTTGTGTGATAAATATGGCAATCTTCTCTGAAAGTGAGAAGTTTGTGCATCTGAGTCAGTGGTCGTGTGATAATACGGCAGCCATCTCTAAAAGTGAAAAGTTCTTTCATCGGAGCCGGAGGCTGCGAGGTGATCGGGCAGACTTCTTGAATTCTCAGCATCCCTATGGCGGCACTTTACTGCCACCCAACAAGAACAGTGGCTACTGTGGCTGATTGAAGTGTGGGCTGGATGGATAAACACTATTAGACTTCAACGAATAAGGCTGCGCTTGATTCTGATGGAGTGAGTGACAGTGGTGATAAGGTCACATAGGACACGTGCTGTTTCTGCTGAGAGATTTCTCTGCAGGTTGCTATAGTCTACTTGGTAGAAGAAACATTATTAGCGTCTTTACTCATAGCTTACATAGATCTTATTTGTTGGTTGTTGATGTTACCAAGGGCTACTTGGGGTTGTTTTCCATGAGGACTTGAAATCTGTGTTGCAAATGTTAGTTGACGTTTGGTGCTACCTTGAATGGTGCAATATTTGTGTTTATGATATTTATGTATGGTGCGTCATGTTGTGTTGTTTGTGATTTGATGAAATTTGTGTAAATGTATTTTGTCCAGCGATTTCCATATTTCAGTTAATGAAAGGGGGTGCTAGTGCTGATAGGTCTGTTTTTCTGTCTTTCCTCTATAGATCAAATCCCGGTAGCGGGAGACAGATCTGACATATGACGAAAACTGGCAGATAATGGAAAGTCTGTGAGGAAGCGGATATGGATGCGGCAAAAGAAAACACCAAGGTTAGAGAAATGACAGGACAAACACACAAAATAATAGACATGGACTTTGTCAACAACGGTAACATGGTGATCTGCTCAGTTACAAGCAAGAAGTGTTTCAGTAATGCAGTCAATTAAGAAAGAAGTGGAATGTCTGAACAGAATTTAGGTGACAATCCAGCAAGGACAAAAGGGACAATGGACAACGTGGACAAGTGCACTCTAAAGAAGTTTCAGTTGGAGTATGTCTTCCGATCTATAAATGACCTTTTGCTGTCGAATGCAAAGATGATGAAATGGGGGAATTCAGATGATCCTGTGAGACTTATCTGTGAAAGTTTGTGTTTGAGCGAGTGAGTGAGTGTGAGAGTGTGTAAGTTTGTGGGGGTGTATATGTTTGAATGAGTGTTTATGTATGTGCATGCGTGTGAGGGCAAAACAAACAAAAAAACAACAATCGATTATGTCAGGGGAATATCACGACACCAAAGGTCCAGCAATGGTCGACACAGACATAGCAAACTGTGGCCTGAAACGCTCTGACATCCAGATTATGGAAGCAGGGTCTCTGTGAGGACCTTCTGCTGCCCACCTCTGACTTGAGTTTCTTGCTATCAGCAGAACAGGGACCGGCAGAAGTAGAACCTAAAGCTGCAGGAGTCCTTCCTTTGTATCCATCATGAGGACCCATTCCCTGCGATAAAGGACCAGTGCGTCTACTCGTCCGTTGAATCGACGGGAGAGTTCATCATGTGTGGTTGTGGATATAGACTCGTAGTGACACATAGACTGGTTTAGTCATCTACTGCCTCCTGCTTTCTACCAGGTGAATCTATGTGACGCTAGAATATCAATGCGCTATTATGGGGATGAGGGTGTGTGTGTGAAAATCTAGCCTGCTATACATCACGATTGATTCACAGACAAACAATCCGCCTGTTGCGCTAATCATATTGTCCGCTGAGTTTGAAATGCCATCCTTGATAGCAATAAATCATGTGTTCCTGTGAGTGATCGAGATAGAGAGAGATGGAGAGATGAGACAGAGAAAGTGTGTGTGTGTGTGTGTGTGCGTGTGCGTGTGTGTTTGAGTGTGTGTGTGTGTGTGTGTGTGTGTGTGTGTGTGTGTGTGTGTGTGTGTGTGTGCGCGTGTGTGTGTGTGTGAAAGTTTGTGTTTGAGTGAGTGAGTGAGTGTGAGAGTGTGTAAGTGTGTGGGGGTGTATATGTTTGAATGAGTGTTTATGTATGTGAATGCGTGTGGAGCGCGTAGGCGCGCACACGCACGAGCATGTGTGTGTGTGTGCCTCAGTGCGAAATAGAAAAAGACTTGGCCATAAATCAACCATATAAACAATCGTGTGCACGCACGCATACTTTCTAACTTATACACACACGCACTCGCGCGCGCACACACACACATACACACACACACACACACACACACACACACACACACACACACACACACACACACACACACACTACACACACACACACACACACACACACACACACACACACACACACACATCCGAGTATCTTGGACTTTACAACACTCTGATAACAAATACTGTCACACAGTATACTGTAACAATGGGTGTCACTCCATTAGCAATAATAAAAAAAAAAAGAATATTCTCACGCAAAAAAGCAGACAGTAGCGGGCATTGGACAATCGATGAATAACAGCTCAATATCTTCTCATTCCTATATATATGTATGTGTGCAGATCCTCTTTGTCACTATTATTCGGCGTGTCTGAGAAGTTTACTTCTCTTGCAGTCCAAAAAAAAAATGTTGTTGTAGTAAAACAATTACAATGTTCTTTTTTCGTCCTTTTTCTGTTAGAAGACAAAATTGTTAACGAAATGTCGTACTTACTTCAAATAACAGTTCTGCTGTTGCTAGGTTTGCGTCAGTTTGGTGGCATCTCGCTTTCTAAAACTAAAAATGACTTCTCCACAACTAGGACCTCAATGGACGTTCAGTCGTCCGTCATAAATGATGTGGCCACTTCAGTACCAAATGAAGTAGAATTTGAACATCACGGTGTATCAGATCCATATGCTACATCCAGTGGCTTTCAAGCCCACATCAGATTTGGATACTACAGCTAGTGGCTTTCAAACCACATCAGAACAGATGCTACATCTAGTGCTTTCAAACACATCAGATTTGGATACTACAGCTAGTGGCTTTCAAACCACATCAGAACAGGATGCTACATCTAGTGGCTTTCAAACCACATCAGAACAGGATACTACATCTAGTGGCTTTCAAGCCACATCAGAACAGGATACTACATCTAGTGGCTTTCAAACCACATCAGAACAGGATACTCATCTAGTGGCTTTCAAACCACATCAGAACTCGATACTATGGCTAGTGGCTTTCAAGCCACATCAGAACTCGATACTACGGCTAGTGGCTTTCAAGCCACATCAGAACTCGATACTACGGCTAGTGGTTTCAAGCCACATCAGAATCGATACACATCTATGGCTTTCAAACCACATCAGAACTCGATACTACATCTAGTGGCTTTCAAACCACATCAGAACTCGATACTACATCTAGTGGCTTTCAAACCACATCAGGACTCGATACTACGGCTAGTGGCTTTCAACCACATCAGAATGGTACTACGTCTAGTGGCTTTCAAACCACATCAGAACTGGTCACTACGTTAGTGGCTTTCAAACCACATCAGAACTGGTCACTACGTCTAGTGGCTTTCAAACCACATCAGAAATGGTCACTACGTCTAGTGGCTTTCAAACCACATCAAAACTGGTCACTACGTCTAGTGGCTTTCAAACCACATCAGAACTTGATACTACATCTAGTGGCTTTCTTAAACCAGCAGATCTGAATACTACATCTAGTGGCTTTCTCAACACATCAAATCCAAATACTACATCCAGTAGCTCTGTTGACGATATCTACTATTTACCCTGTGACAAGAAAAGCGAATTTTTTCAAATCGTGTGCATCACCCCGATGTCTGGTAAGTTGTCATGCTGGTCATCCTGAAAGTCACCACCAGTATACAGACAAACAAAATTATGGAACAGACAAACAAACGTATGCACATGGAAAATAAACGAGCAGATGAATGATATTAACAATTGTGTTAAATCATATTCGGAAACAAGTTCACAATTATCATCCATTCCTATAACCATTATAAAAGTTAGGGGAGCCGTGTCATTCAGCAACGACAGGATCGTCCATCTCTTATCCTTGGGGTGCAGCAAGAAGCAATTTGGGCAAAGTGAGGTTGGTCCAGTGTTTGATCTTTACCACCAAGCGTTTCTTGTACTGAGCTCAGCGTTAAGTTTGTTTCTATATAACCTGAAGTTTGTTTCTATATAACCTGAAGTTTGTTTCTATATAACCTGAAGTTTGTTTCTATATAACCTGAACGATGGTTTTAGACAATGTGTCATGGCAGAGTGACGTGACCAAAGCAAGCCAACTTGTGTCGTTTGACAGCTACCAAAAAGAAATGATTGCCAATAAATCAATCACCTACATTCTCTACATCTCTTTAGCAGAGAACAAGACATTACCGTCTAAAGTACTTGCGAGTGACACGTATTTTTTTAATGGGCATAAATTAAGGTGATGATACACAGATTCAATCATAAAGTGTGGAGAGAGACAGACAGAGATAGAGAGAGAGAGAGAGAAAGAGAGAAAAAGATGCAGAGAGAGCCAGACGGACAGACAGGACAGATAGAAGACAGAGACAGACAGAGACAGACAAACAAGGACAGAGAGATAGAGAGAGAAAAAGAAAGAGAGAAATATGGAGACTAATATGTTGAGAAATTGTATGTTGCAATCAGAGAAGAGATGAAATCATGCAAGAAAGGAGACGATTGTTTTAGATAATAGGCATGTGTCTCACACTTAACATCTTATCCGCGATTTGAAATATTGTTTCACGTTACAGAATAGCTGCTTGGATGATTTGAATGAACAGACAGAAGTTGGTTATAGCAGTGAGATCATAGGAGAGTGAGGTGGTGGATATCTCAAATTTTCTTAACATCAACATTATGAAGATAGTGCCATCTCTTCTCTGTCACTGCTTTACCTTCCTTTCTATGAAGAAAGTCATATACCTGTTCATATGATATGTACGTAGAATGGAGATGACACAGATACAGTTTTCCTTGAGACTGATTCACATTAGGTTGGAAGGTGAGAGATTTTCCTTTGCAACCATCCAGCCTGTCAATGACTAAAGTGAAGTCTAAAATTACCTAGCAGCTGTCAACTGCTTCTTGATAAATCACTTGTGACGAGCATCTTTACAGTGCTGCTGTGAAACAGATCAATTTACTTCGGGTACAGTATACAAATGCACCTTTATATGATATATTATGTCTTCATCACGAACACGAAAGCTTCTTCGTCGCTGCGTGGTACAGTTACTTGCACGGTGGTTCGTACGTTCAAGGCGTAAATAATCTGATGTCAAACGAAGGACTCATAAACTTCAATACCAACCCGCAATTTAAAACTTGACCTGTTAGCTACCGATCTTTCATGATTCTGTCTGGTGGTGTCTGCTTCTCTTTCATAAATACCTATCCATACATGTCAAGATCTTTTCAGCGCTTGGGGTTCTGCACAGGCTTAAGATGTCTGCCTGATAACATAATGCAGATTGGATGGAGCCCATATAGAATTATCCGAGTGCAATTAATCCATGCTGAACAAAATCTATTCAAAGTGCAATGTGGAATGCGATTTGTATATTTTTTATAGTGGACCAAAATGCTGCATACCATATCTTATCAAATGACTTCTTATAGTCTATAAATGTGTCGTGGATATTCAGTTGTTACCTGGTTTCTTATGAATAGCATACCTTCGGCTAATGCCTTTTACAATTTTATGAATGTATCGTAGATGTTTCGTTTCTCATGAATACCATACTGTCAAACGCCTTCTTCAAATCTACGCGTATATCGAAGATGTTCGGACGTTACAAGGGATTCTCATGAATATCATACCTCTTGAAACACCTTCATCAAAGTCTATGAATGTAATGTAGATGTTCTGATGATCCCCACGTTTCTGATGCTCTAGTGTGTAATGAACATTTACTCTGTTATTGGTCTTTCCACATAAGATTCAGTTTGTTCTTCGTCATGTGGTGGTGTTGGTAGCGCTTTCAATCTGTAGACGTTCACCATCAGTTTCAGTCTATCCATGTGATCACTTTCAAACTATTGACACTATTACTTTCAGCCTGTCAACATTATCAGTTTTAGGCTGTCAACATGAAACCTTTCAGTCTATCGACCTGATCACTTTTGGTGCCTTGACATGATCATTTCTGAGTATATTGACATGATCACTTTCAATACATTGATATGATCACTTTCAGTCTATGATGCAATCACTTTCAGTCTATCGATACAATCACTTTCAGTCTATCGATATGGTTGATTTCAGTCTACCGGCATGCTCTCTTCTCATTCTCTTAATATGATGACTTCCAACCCATTGATATGAGTACTTTCAGTCCATCGATATAATCACTTTTCAGTCTATCGGTATGATCATTTTAGTCTATCAACACAATTAAGTTGCACAAGGACAGCAAGTCACAGCAGTGTAAAGCCAGCTATTGTGTCCTGTATGTGTGTGTTTTGTGTGTATTTCGCCTTTGAAAGTAAAAACCAGAAACGCAGGAAAAGAGAGAACGAAGATGTTATTGACGAAACGGGACAAATCAGGTCGATGAAGGCTGAAATTGCTGTAGAGGTGATAACTCTTTTTTGTGTCCGTTGTTGCTGCAACCCTTTGGCTCCCGCTCCCTGGCCATCAGCATCCTGCATTGCCAATCATACTAGCACAGCAGAAACTTAACCCTTTGATTCCCTCATGAGGGAGTCAAAGGGTTAGGTTTTTGCAGTTGGTGAATATGGTGTGGAGTGAAAGGGTTAACATGCTCTGAGTTGGCACTGCACTCCATACTTCCATTTATCGTCTCATCCAGAACCAAACAACCAACCAAAACAAAGAAAGAAAGAAGAAGAACAACGACAAAACAGCGCTTAGATTATTACTTGAAACTGTTTCCTTTGTCGCTAAGCAGACACGTACAACCAGCCCGTGAGTAAAGGGCAGAGATCAGGTTAACATGTGCGCAGACATGTCACCGTTTCAATATCTTTCGAGTGTCTTCGCACGCAGGACATCAACTATGCACGGTAAAGATCTGTTATGCCATGTCAATGTGTCTTCAGAATCGTGAAACACCCAGAATGCATGTCCGCTGGAGGCAAAGTATGCAGACAGTCCTGCAAACTGTTATCAGCACTGGGTGGGCAAAACAATGTGCATACACGCATCCAAAACAAAACAAAACAAACAAACATCTTTATAAAAGTCTTTGTTCTCTGCGTTTTAGACCAAGGATGTAAAAGACTTGCTCTCTACGTTAAGATCAAGAGATAATCATTCGTGTTGGTTAGTCTTGTGGAACTGAGATTTATTTACTTTTTCATTCTTATTTTTAATGCAGCCTTTAGCTGTCGTTGATCTTATTCATCTGCTTTCTTCTTATCCCCCCTGTTCTCCAAGTGCTCTGTCAGGCATTGCAGTGTGGTGTCTCCATGATGCAGGGAGCAGCCACCTGCAAGTGGGATGGTTTGTTCTAAGCGTGTGGACAGAGTGGGTGCAGTTTGTTGCTTTATGGCTCATCCTGCCTGAAGCAGTTGTGTAGCTGGTGTACGATTCCTGTTTTACTCATTTTGGATATGCAGTCCTCGAGTCACTCGATTTTTTTTTCAGCACGGCACGCTGGTCCATGTACACGTGGGCTGACTGGCTCATTTGATGACAGCTGTGCACTCAAGATTTCCTGTTCTGAGTTCAACCCCAGCCCACAACATACAAACTACTCAGCTCACCATTCGTCTTAAATTAATGCTTCAGTCATTCTGTTGTCAGTTTATAGTATTTCATAGGTCCGTTCTCTTCTTCATCTCAAGACTTGCCAGTGCATAGGGGTTTGGGCAGGCTCAAAGAGTTTGTTAGATAACTGCTGGCAGATTTTAGTGAAGCACATTCATCCCAGTACGATGAATGCCTCTTGAACAGGCTCCAAATTCTAAACTCCATGTTTATTTATCGTACTCGTGTGGCAGTCTTGCTACATTTATATTCTGTGTTTGCAATAAGAGCCAACTGTTTTCTGCTAATCCCTAATCACCGAAGAGAAATCTATAGTATAAGCATAATATGGACATTTAAAATTAAACTCCTTGATGTATTCATACTGCAAAATGAATATATCATTATTGTATTTGTACGTCTTGCTGCGTGCGATACGATTAAAACAGTTCTGCTCACAAACATTCATTTGAAATATCTGGTTGTAACAATGCCGCATGGGTTACCAACAACCGTAGGGAGAAATTATATTCACCCATGGGCTGTTTTTGGCGACAAAGGGGCAACAGGTAAAAAAGAAAATGTGCCAAGCTAGGGTCGTTTTTATTTCTCTTTTATGTTTGTCGTTGTAGTTACGTGGGTGTCGCGTGGATATAGAGTTGATGGTCAGCAGAGAGCCCAAACAGCCTGAAAATGAAAAAATGTTGTGAAACATCGGAATCTTTCAGATATCGGATCCAACAGGCCTTCTGTGATGTGCCTGTCTTTTTAAAACCAGACGTCTTTTGCTGTATGCTTGCTTTCCCAGCTGGTGGGGTAACATTCTGGTCATATGACCAAACCACTAACTTCTCTGCCGATGAATATGATGGTGGACTAGTGTTGCTACCACTCTCTCTGATCTTGGTGTTTCTGATTATATGACGACTAGTCTTGCTGAAGGCTTTCTTAAAACGTTTCATCACGTCTGGTCTTGCTGAAGGCTTTCTTAAACGTTTCATCACGTCTGGTCTTGCTGAAGGCTTTCTTAAACATTGTATCACGTTGGTCTTGCTGAAGGCTTTCTTAAACGTTTCATCACGTCTGGTCTTGCTGAAAGCTTTCTTAAACGTTTCATCACGTCTGGTCTTGCTGAAGGCTTTCTTAAACATTGTATCACGTCTGGTCTTGCTGAAAGCTTTCTTAAAGTTTCATCACGTCTGGTCTTGCTGAAAGCTTTCTTAAACATTGTATCACGTCTGGTCTTGCTGAAAGCTTTCTTAAAGTTTCATCACGTCTGGTCTTGCTGAAAGCTTTTTAAAGTTTCATCACGTCTGGTCTTGCTGAAAGCTTTCTTAAAGTTTCATCACGTCTGGTCTTGCTGAAGGTTTTCTTAAAGTTTCATCACGTCTGGTCTTGCTGAAAGCTTTCTTAAAGTTTCATCACGTCTGGTCTTGCTGAAAGCTTTCTTAAAGTTTCATCACGTCTGGTCTTGCTGAAAGCTTTCTTAAAGTTTCATCACGTCTGGTCTTGCTGAAGGTTTTCTTAAAGTTTCATCACGTCTGGTCTTGCTGAAAGCTTTCTTAAAGTTTCATCACGTCTGGTCTTGCTGAAAGTTTCTTAAAGTTTCATCACGTCTGGTCTTGCTGAAAGCTTTCTTAAAGTTTCATCACGTCTGGTCTTGCTGAAGGTTTCTTAAAGTTTTATCACGTCTGGTCTTGCTGAAGGTTTTCTTAAAGTTTCATCACGTCTGGTCTTGCTGAAAGCTTTCTTAAAGTTTCATCACGTCTGGTCTTGCTGAAAGCTTTCTTAAAGTTTCATCACGTCTGGTCTTGCTGAAAGCTTTCTTAAAGTTTCATCACGTCTGGTCTTGCTGAAAGTTTTCTTAAATTGTATCACGTCTGGTCTTGCTGAAGGTTTTCTTAAACATTGTATCACGTCTGGTCTTGCTGAAGGTTTTCTTAAACATTGTATCACGTTGGTCTTGCTGAAGTTTTCTTAAATTTATCACGTCTGGTCTTGCTGAAGGTTTTAACTTTATTTAATTCATTATCACGTCTGGTCTTGCTGAAAGCTTTCTCACACATTTTATCATGTCTGGTTTTGTTGAAAGCTTTCTTACACATTTGATCATGTCTGGTCTTCTTGACAAGTTTCTTAAACACGCGTATCATAGATGATAATTCTGTGCTCTGGGGACTTGGTCTGGTTCCAGTTCTAGCACTTGTATGTCAGGGTGGGAATGAAAATGGAAGTGGCAAGCGTGACATTTGTTTGTATATGAATGTTGGGGGTGTTTCAGAGATTGGGCAAATTGATAAGATAATTAAAATGTTCTCTGAACTCTCGTTTCAATCTCTGTTGAAGCTTCCGTCTTCTGTGAAATTGTTGCTGCGGTACATGTATTTGAATTCGTTCAGCATATTTATCTCTTCGCATAAACAGAAAGGATAATGTCTTCCATGTCAATTCTGCCAGATGAATGTGAAGAAGATTTTCACATTGTGACTTTGATGACATGGTCATAAGCCTTGTAGTATGATTAGAAACAACACAATGAATATTTGAATTTTAACTGTCAAAAGCTAATGATGTAAATGTATTAGTTTCTTGAAGTTTGAGAAAATGCATTTTCTTACACAAAAGTCGTTGAATTTTAACAATTCAGTCTATGCTTTTGGCAATGAAAACTATAACTTTGTCAGACAAATAGTTTGCAATGAAACTATTTGCCTCGGCGATACAAGCGTTAAAAAAGGGTAATATAGCGAGATTCATGACAAAATGAAATAAGTCATTCCGTGTGTAATCCGCTTCACCCACCACGCTAATCTGGTTGCCCCTGTATTATTAAAAGCATTGTGTTTGTGTGTCTGTGGTGTGTATGTATGCGCGCGCCCATGTATGTGCGTGTGTGTATGTGCGTTTGTGTGCGTGTGTGTGTGTGTGTGTGTGTGGTGTGTGTGTGTGTGTAATGTATACATACATAATTTAAATATATATATATATATATATATATGTGTGTGTGTGTGTGTGTGTGTGTGTGTGTGTGTGTGTGTGTGTGTGTGGTGTGTGTGTGTGTGTGTGCGTGTGTGTGCTTTCAAATTAAAGCAATGACAACACAAACTGCTTGCGCCTCTCTGTTTGTCTGTGTGTGTGTGTGTGTGTGTGTGTGTGTGTGTGTGTGTGTGTGTGGGGCGCGCGCGCGGCGTGTGTGTGTGTCTGTCTGTCTGCCTGCCTGTCTGTCTGTCTGTCTCTCTTTCTGTCTCTCTGCTTTTGTTTCAGGCGTTGTTGAAACAAGAAACTGGAATGAGGAATTGCCTTACATGCCGTATGATGTCAAATACTTTTTTGAAGTTGACGTTCCCTTTGATCATGAGGCCATGTTAAGTTTCTCCCATCTCTACGTGAAGAAAGACGAAGTTGATTGCCATGCAATCTCAATAACTTTGTACGCAAACAACATCAACGAATCATTACAATTCTCGAATGCTTGTTACCGCCGCTCTCCACAACTGTACCTAATATACAAGATCGTGGTGAATTACATGGCAAATGGTGCTATCAGAGGAATTTGGTTCAGGTTGTATTTTTCATTCCACAACTATACCGCTTTACCCCAGATACTGTCATACGACACATGGAACTGTTCCGCACCCTACTGGGCTGACTTCCAGCGACATCTTCATTGCAATCTACAAGTAGAATGTCCTGATAGCAGAGATGAAGCGGACTGTCCCTACACCAGCGAGTTTTGTGGTACAGGTTACATCAAAGTAGGCCATCTATGCCTCATGTACAGCGGACGTGGTACCCCCTGACCTGGGAAGACGCGTTTTCTAAATGCTGCAGAAGGGGCGGGAGATTACCCAGTCTGAGCACTTTCAACGTGTGGCGTGACCTCTACAAATTCTCTATGACACATTGGTTCAAGTATATCTTCGTGGAGCTCCAGAAGGCGCCATCCGCTTTACCGCGTGTGTAAGTACTGTCAGACAAAAAATAAATAAATAAAAAAAACAAAAAAAACGCCTGTTTACTTGAAAAAGAAAACATCCCAAAACATATTTCTTTCACAAGTATCTAGAAAACTACAGTGACTGTGTGTGTGTGTGTGTGTGTGTGTGTGTGTGTGTGTGTGTGTGTGTGTGTGTGTGTGTGTGTGTGTGTGTGTGTGTGTGTGTGGTGTGTGTGTGTGTGTGTGTGTGTGTGTGTGTGTGTGAGGTGTTTCGTGTGGGTGACTTTTTTAAGTGAGCAGACAACTGGTTTGTCTTAAAGATAATGGGAGTGAGTTTCATGTTGTTGGGCCAAATGCAGAGAAGGGCTTCTTTCCATTAATAGCTAGCGATAACTGAGGCATGGTGAAAAGAGAAGCTCCTTGAAACTTGAGAGCTTTGGAATGTTCGAAGGTATGTAGGAAAGAAGAGTCTTGAAAATATATGAATAGTGCTGACATCATGTAGACATGGTGTTTGAATTTAGGAAATGAAAGCAGAGTGTGGCAATGTCATACTCAGCTCTTACTTTGATTATAAGCCATTTTAATTCGTACAAGCGCACTTGCACTGTGCGGTTTGCACTCTCTTAGCAGAAGTCAAAATACACTATTGTTGGAGTTTGGATAACTTGTTGACTGCCACCAAAGTAAACATTACGGACCTCACTAAAGCCTTCTGTGACGCCTACAGACATAGAATTAATGGAGATAGCTTGTCACACGCTTGACAGTACTGTAAAATGAAAGAGACCCATTGACAGCTGTCTCAGGAAGGGTTCATAAAAGTGATTCGCTTCCTTTACGTGACTCAGTGACCTATACAACTCTTTAACGGATCGATCTTATTTTTTCAAAGACTCTTAACTGCTTGTCACAAAAATGGGGCAGGCCGTCTGACAAAAGTGCACGTTTCCGACGTTTGGTAGCATTTCAGGTGTTTGAAGAAATTATGATTGATTGTGCGATGATTCAGATGGCAATTCTGACAAAGAAGAGACTGACAGCTGTGGTAATTACCCACTGCTGGTGAGAAATGTGCGTTATACAGGCGCTAGGCAGTCAGTGAAAGTCAATCTGCACACAACCCGTTCATGAACGGTGTGAGGCTTTAATCAATTCTGGCAACCAGCCGACAACCTCAGAGTTTTGCAATTTGCAGTCTCGTTACTTATAGCACTATTAGTGGAAACCAGTCACTATGGGCGAGTAGAATTTTAAGTAGAAAGGAGGGAAAATAGGCTGATGGCAGTGGGCGTGGTACTGAGAGGGTGTGATCCAGTCAAGATATATACAGTATACTGTTAGATTTTATTTCTTGGACAGCCGTCAGTGATACGTGGTCGTTCACAATGTATAAAGAACACTTTCAGAAAAAGATTTCTCAAGAGGGCTACACTCCTTACATTTTGGTGTTATGGTGAGCGCTTCTCGGTGTTGTTTTTTGTTTTGTTTTGTTTTGTGTGGGAATATTCACAAAAACATACATGTATAGAACAGTCATAAGTTTCCTAATAAATCATCTGAAATCACAATTTGTTATGCTTAATGCATCATTCCCTGTAATGCCATGCATAGATTCCCACAAATATGGAAGCTTCAGTAGTTTTAGTGTACATGATAATGATGCATTTTACCCCAGCATATGGAAAACACCAGACGTCGAAAAGCGTCGGCAGTAAAGGGGTTCAAGAAAGCCCAGTTAAGACAGTGGGAGTAGTATATTCTGGATAGAATAAAGCATACACGCATTTTGTTCGTGGTATCAGCGATGTAAGATTTTATAAGTGTAATTAACATGAGCTTCCATGGACAGGACTTCCTTAAGGAACACACCAAGATTTCTTGCAGATTCGCTGAAAGTTGTGGTACAGTCTAAGGCAACTATGGTCTTTGAGGTTACTTTGTCTGTGTTTGAGTAAGTACCTATGTACATATTTTCTTTTTGTTTTCTTTATTCATGTTCAGTTTGCTTTCACCCAGGCAGCATATTCTCAAAGGAGATTTTAATTTCACTTGTACCATTTCCCACTGCTTCCTAGTAGGAACAGTCTCGTCGACGCACCTTAAAATCTAAAATCAGACATAAAGCAAAAACAAAAAGAAAAGACGTCACCTTGGAAGGTGGGACACCAGAACAATAGGAGAACCAGGCGAGCTGGAATTGCTGCTGAAAGAACTAGATGAACATAAGACCAGCATAATAGGCTTGAGTGAGACCATTATGGAACATAAGGAAAGTTCTTAGGATGCATATGGCATGGATAATTCCTTTCCCTTCCAATCCACACTGTTCTTCTGCTATTTCTCTTTTGATTCTGTTCTTTGTCCTCTTGATATGATTTTGTTACATGATTCCCAAGCTCAGTGTACGATGGAGTTCGCATTCTATTACCCCTGCTTTCTTGATATGATTTTTTTGACATGATTCATCAAGCTCAGTGTACGATGGCGTTCGCATTCTATTACCCCTGCTTTCTTGATATGATTTTTTTGACATGATTCATCAAGCTCAGTGTACGATGGCGTTCGCATTCTATTGCCCCTGCTTTCTTGATATGATTTTTTTGACATGATTCATCAAGCTCAGTGTACGATGGAGTTCGCATTCCATAGCCCCTGCTTTCTTGATATGATTTTTGTTACATAATTCATCAAGCTCAGTGTACGATGGAGTTCGCATTCTATTACCCCTGCTTTCTTTGAAAGTGCAATGAAAATTGATTTTGACATAGGCCTATCTGTGAGGATTTTTCCGGTGTCATACATTTCATTTAGGAAGACTCGTTTTTTCAACACCAAATTATTCTAGCCCTCAATCATTTCTGTAGTAATATTGTCTGGTCCTGGGTTTTTCCCAGTTTCATCTTTTTCAGAGCTGCTCTAACTTCATCTTTCATTATGGGTGGTCCTTCAACATTCTTTCTTACGATATGTTCTTCGTTTCTGTCATCGTTAAAAGGGTCTTTAATGTACTCTCCCCATCTGTCTAATATTTTGTCTTCTTCCATGATAAGCGTACCATCTTTCGAGTTTAAGCAACCAGTCGATGTGCATGCTTTTTTTCTCCTGTGGGCAATTTCTTCAATATGTCTTACATACCTTGAGGATCCGTTTTGTGTCGGTCTGCTATTTCTTAGCATTTCCTCAGCTTCATTGCATCTATTTCTGATTTCCTTGTTTATCTTTTTGTATTCTTCCTTTTCTTCCTGTGCTTTCTGACATCTATACTCAGCAAAATATTTTCATTTATAATTTGATAATCTTTTTTTCAATACAGTCAAAAGAACAGAGGTGGTGAGAGAGGGGTCAGGATTGTAGTTTTTTTTGTTTTGTTTTTGTTTTTGTTTTTTTTGTTTTTTGGCATTGTCACTTGGTCTGCACTGACTTATCGAAAGGAGATGCCATTAAAAGGGGCTGACACTGATGGACTTGAGCTGGAGGTGGAGCCGAATTTTTTTCTTATTCTGTATACCTGTATACTCAAAGGGGTCGAACTATCTAAGTGTTATTTTCCACCAAAATACAAAAGCGCAATCTTTGCGCCGGTAAATTCTATTAAACATCCAAAAGCAAGAATGGATTATAAAATTACTCCCAACAGAATTACTCCAGGAGAATTTACATGATTTCCCCCTTGATAAAATTCTGAAATGAAAATAATATCTTGTTATTATTATATTCCTCGTATATGTGCGCCGACATGTACATGTATATATGTATGTATATGTGTTCATGTGGTAGTACTGATATATACGTGTACGCTTTTCATCATTACACAAGATAATACGTTTTGTCAAGTAGTGATTATGTATAAATTTGAAGGTTTTTTTGTGTGTGTGTGTGTAACAAAGTAATCATTTCCTGAAATAGTTATGTTTTGTAAATACTTTGTGTATTTCGTTTCTTTTTATTGACATTTACATCTTCTTTTCTTTAAAACGCCTAAAATCAGTAGGCAGACATTTTATTATTATACTTATTGTTGGCAACTGAGGACATGAAAAATTTACAAAAAAGCATTGTGTTGTTTTCTTTGTCATTACAAAAGAACAGTCACTCTACCAATCAGTCTCTCTCTCTCTCTCTCTTTCTTTCTTTCTCTCTCCCCCCCCCCCTCTCTCTCTCTCTCTGTCACTTTTTCTCAATAATGGTCGCAGAATGGAAATGTTATGCAGGTATCGCAATGTCTTCCAGTGGAACGATGGTTCAATTGCATATTTTCTCCGAGCAAAAACTTTCACGGAGAATACTAACTGCAGTGCCTTTATGATGAATGGAGAAATAATGGTCAGTGAGGGTTTCTGTAAAAATAGAATAATTCCTTTTTTACTTTGTCAAAAGGACGAAAAAGTGGAAGACATAAAAATTATTGATAAGCTTCCAAGTTTGATGTTTTCCAAGGAAAGTTGGCCTTCGAATGTGTCATTGGTGGAGTGCCCTGAATCTCACATGACACACTCAGTCTTAGCGTGTGACAGCGCTAGCGAGTGTTGGGCACAAGGCGTCTCTTCCCATTACTGCTCAGCACCTCTGACGCCACTTCCGCCTGTCTTCACGTGCGACAACCACATGCAGTACGTGTCGTATATCCTTTTGTGTGATCACCGAATTGACTGTCAGGACGCCAGTGATGAAACTTTCTGTGGCTGGCCTAAGGACCGTCTATATGGACCCCCACAGGTAAGGACGTTTGTTAATGCCCTATCGGTATAATCAGCCCATTTAGTATAGTTTGTTGAAAACAGCATATACTGCAATATTTATGAAATGTAAAGCTTAACATTTCGACATATTGCTTTGGAAGATTATAAATGTGTACACAATGAAAATTAAAAGGTCAAGATTGAGTTAGAAATGAACTTATTCAAAATTCCATTGTACAATCTGGCCTCCCTATCCCGACCCATTTTTTGGTTTCGTCCGCTTTCACAGTGAACGGTGCTACATTTTTTTTCACCCCCAACAAATTATTCGGAAAACATTCCTATTTCGATCTGATGTGTACTTAAGAAAATATCTTTTTTAATTCAGTCTATTTGAATAAGTTTGTGATGTTTCTAAAACGAAAGGAATGCACATGAAATATAAAGTGGTATGTATTTATTTAATTTCTGCATGGCTATGCGTGTTGGCTGATCACCGGTGCCAGTGATTAGATAGGCTACATGTATCAGAGATGTTATTTGGGACGTGTTGGATGGAAAACACCTGCTTCCATACCGATAGGGCTGAGTATACCGATAGGCCATCAACAGACGTTGCTTGCGGCAGTTTATGCTTGAAATAGTCTTATCTGCCTTAAGGGTATATGCTTCAATGAAAACCTTTTATTAGAAGAGGTACAGTGTGAAGTACACAGCACAAATCAGGTTAGCAATTGTGAATTGTAAACCAAAAGACAATTTCAGTCAGAAGACAGATCTGGAAACATTTTACCTGATTTAAGCCACTATCTTGTGACAATTCAACTTAGCTTTATGCACGAATACTAATGACTTAATATCTGTATAAAGTACAGTGATGTTTGCCATGCTTAAGTCCTCATCTGAGGGGTGAGAGGAGACAGAGAGAGAGAGAGAGAGAGAGAGAGAGAGAGAGAGAGAGAGAGAAAGAGAGTGTGTGTGTGTGAGAGAGAGAGAGACAGAGAGAGAAAGAGAGAGAGAGAGAGAGAGAGAGAGAGAGAGAGAGAGAGAGAGAGAGAGAGAGATAGAGAAGAGACAGAAAGAGAGTAATCTACAAGAGATTGCACTTCTGTTATGGGGCTCCCAATTAAATGTGAGAAAAAAATAAGTCTATCACTGAATCATTAAAAAAAGTGCAGAAGCCTGAAATTTGCAAGCTGTGACTTTTAACAATGACTGGTCATGTTACATTTGTGACATAGAAATAAGGTTAAAAGAATGTAGTAGCAGAGATGCTATCACGATAATTTAGTCAGCACAATAACGAGTGTCGGCCAGTTGTGTCAAAAGCTGCTCTTAGGTCTCAGAAAACCCAAGGAAATACACTCTTAGAATCAAAACAATGAAAAAAGCCTGTCACCAGCACACAGGCAACTTCATTGCAATGGTTTGGATGAAGAAAAGAGTACAGGACAGTTTTGTTATGATGAAGATATGTTTGAAATTGATGAAAAAGCAAAAATGTTTTTTTTTACTTTTGAATGGAAGTAAAACAAAACAAGAAAGTCTCTCAGAGTCTGGTTCGTATTTTTTCATTTGAAATCCCCTCATGCGAAAAAACAGCAAGCAGCACAACCTTGAGACAGGTTGATACGTTTCAATACATGGGAACGATCATTTCACGAGAGGGCAGATGCACATTGGAAATAGCCAGCAGAATCGGCCAAGCCAAAACTGCATTCAAGAAAATTCTTACCAACAAATGCTTATCAATTAACATTGTTACTTACTTTACTTTACTTTATCCGTCCTCTTATACCATCTTGGGCGTCGAGGGGAGAAAGAGCTTTCTGTCTGCGGCAAGTTTGAAGGCCTGGTTGAGTGGGATGTTGTGGGTCTTCAGTGTTTCTTTCACACCCTCGATCCAGGTCTTCCTCGGTCTACCCCTTGCCTTGTACCCTGACACCTTTGTGTTGTAAGCTTTACTGGCAAGCTGGTGAGGTGCCATGCGTGTCAGGTGCCCGAACCACCTGGTTCTCTGCTGTTGGATGTAGTGGAGAATTGGTGTTGTTCCAATCATTTCTCTGATCTTGATGTTCTTGATCTTATCATGTCTGGTTTTGTTGACTGCTCTCCTTAGACATCTCATCTCGCAGGTGGTGATCTTTCTTTCAAGACTTTTGGTAAGGGTCCATGTCTGACACTGGTAGGTCAAGGTTGGTCTAAATATGGACTCGATGAGTTTGGCTTTGGTCTCGATGGGGATGTTGGGGTGTCTTAGGAGTGGGGCAAGCTGGTAGCTGACGCTGTTGGCCTTTTGAACTCTTGTCTCGATCTCTCTGTTGAGACGTCCATCTTCTGTGAAGATACTTCCAAGATACTTGAACTCGCTGACTTGTTTCAGTGCTGTCCCCTCGATGTTGATGTTGAGGCGGCCAGGTGTTCTACTGACTTTCAGTGTCTCGGTTTTGCTGATACTGATTTTCATGCCGAAGTTCTCACATTGTGTGTTCAGGTTGTTCGTGTGCTCCTGGAGTTCCCCTTCTTTTTCATGTGCAAGGCTTTGATCATCTGCAAACAGCATCTCGTTCAGATCTTCAGGGTTGGGATTTGCTTCCTTCGTGATTTTGTCCATATATACAATGAACAGCAGTGGTGATAGAACACACCCCTGCCTCACTCCCGACGTCACCTCAAACCATTCCGTGAGTCCATCTTGGGTGCGTACTGCACTCATGCTGTTGGTATAGATGGCTCTTATATTGTCTAGAAGTTGCCCCCTAACGTCATATTTTTCTAACGTTTTCCACAACTTGTTTCTATTTACTCTGTCGAAGGCCTTTTCTTGATCCACGAACACGAAGTTCAGTTCTTTATTGTGTTCGATAGTCTTTTCGCTCAGTTGTCTGAGAGCGAAGATAGCGTCAGTGCATCCTCTTCCTTTTCTGAAACCCATCTGCGCCTCACTCAGTAGAGGTTCCACCTTGTACCTTGTGCGCTGTTCAAGGATCTTTGTATACATCTTTCCCGTGTGGCTCAGAAGGGATATACCTCGATACGTGCTGCAGTCTTTCTTGCTGCCTTTCTTTTTCCAGATTGGTACCACGACTGCACGCTGCCAGTCTTCTGGGACTTTCCTCTCTGTCCATGCTTTCTGGAATATTGTGGTCAGCCAAGTGGTTCCTGTTTCTCCACATGCCAGGATAGCTTCGGTTGTAATGCCATCAATTCCTGCTGCTTTGTTCTTTGGGCTGGTCTTCAACGCCTGTTGTACCTCTGATCTCAGGATGTTTGGCTCTTCGTGTTCTGGATAGCTAGGGTGAAACTGGCTCTGTGTGTATCCCTGTCTGTTTGGGTTGAGGAGTTCCTTAAAATATTCTTGCCATCTCTTCTTGATGCCGTCTTCATCACTGATAGGGTTTCCATCTCTGTCATTGACTACTGTTGTTGGGCTGTATGGCTCGTCTCGTAATCTCATTGCTTTGACGCTTTTGTAAAAATGTCGTGTCGAGAGCTTGCACAGTTCGCTTAGCTCCTCTCCATATGTTTTCCATGATTGTTCTTTGGCCATTCTGACTGTCCTCTTGCTGTGTCTTCTTGCCACTCTATATTTCACGTAGTCCTCCTCTAGCTTTGATTTCACCCACACCTTGTACAACTTCTTCTTTTCCTTGATGGCCTCCTTTACTGTGTCATTCCACCAGGCTGTCTGCTTTACCTGCCCTTTTCCGGTCTTTGTGCCGCAGGTTTTACTAAGTGTGTCTGTCAGTGTGTTCTTGAAGACTGACCATGCTTCTTCTGCTGTCATGCCTGTGCTGTCTACTTCTTCCAGCCTCTTTGTGATTTCTGTCTGTACCTCCCATTGTACCTCTTCCTTCTGGAGTTTTCTTAGGTTTATCTGTCTGTCGCACGCTTTACTCTTTGTTCTCGGTGTTCTTCTTTTCTTCATCGTAGAGACCAAGATCACAGGGCGGTGGTCAGTGTCCAGAACTGCATTTGGAATGGCTCTTGCGTCTGTGACCCTGCTTCGTTCTTCTATTCGTGTTAGAATGAAATCTATCTGAGATGACACATTCAGATCATTCCACCTGTACCAAGTTTGTCTCTGGCTGTGTCTGTGCTCGAAAAAGGTGTTTGCAATCCACAGCCCATGCTCTGCACAGAGTGCTAGAAGTTGTTCCCCGTTGTAGTTGCACTCTGTATTGGTGTCACTGTGTGGGCCCAAGTGCTGTTCCCAAGGTGCTCTTCTTTTGCCCACTCTCCCATTGAAGTCTCCCATGACAATGAGTTGTTCTGTGTCTGGGACTGTGTTGATGGTGTCTGCCATCTTCTCAAAGAATTCCTCCTTCTGTTCTTCAGTGTAAGAGTCATTACAAGGTGCGTAAGCCTGGATGAAGGTTGTGGTCTCCCGTTCTCCTCTTACTCGGATTTTTATTAGTCTCTCTGAGATAAACTCTGTTTCCAACAAATTCTTTGCCGTGTCTGGGTGTAAGAAAAAGCCCACGCCGTGTGTTGCCCTTGTTGTCATGTCCACACCACTCCAGGTCAGTACATAATCCTCGTGAATCTGTTTGGTCCCCGTACCCTTTAGCCTACAGTCTGAAATTCCCATCACTGTTATTCTCCATTTTTTCATGAAGTCAATGATTTCTGGTTCCTTGTCTCTGATTCCACACACATTCCAAGTGCTTGTTCTTTCTCGTAGTCCTTTTCCATTTCCAGTTCGTTTTCCGTTATGATCCATTTCTTTCTCCTTTTACTTTCTCGAGCAATGAGTAATCCACCGCCGGCTTGCTAGGCCCGTCGCAGCTTCACATGAACACCACGGCACACTCACAGACCCAAAAAGAACACAACAAGGGTCATATATTCACACCATAGAATGTAAAAGAACTTACACTCTATGCCCCACCCCCACTCCATTCACATCCCCTCTCCTTTTTTTCTTTCTTTTTTGTTCCAAATGGGAGACGTTTTCTAAAAGTGTTATGACATTAGACTTTACGTCATTGTATGATGACGTCACTTATCTCTGTTACGATTCCTGCCTGCTGGAACTCTCTGTCGGCTTCTTTCATCACGATAACTTCAGGTCTTGGAACTATGGTGCCAGAAACAAAACTTCCTATCAGACACGAACTCACTGAAGATCGTCATATGAAAAATATACACACTGGTGAAATGATTTCATTTCTCTCGGGGGCTGTTGACGAAACGCGAACTATATCTTAATAAACGACGTTATCGTGACACTTCCAGTTCGATACAAGGCAGCTTGTGTGTCTTCATCTTAAACAGCAAAACTGGTAGCATAGGAAAGCTAGAAAGGCGAAAAGAAACTTGGAGCCTGCAAAACTAGGAGCCGCCATACGATAGAACTAACGACTATACGTGGTAAGCAGGTCAGACGGAAAAAGTACTCCTTGTGTCGCCATTAATAGCAGCGCCCCCTAATTAACATTGTTACATTTCAAAAAAGAGAAACTCGATGTGAAAGTGCGAATGCCGATAAAAGAAGTGTGACGTCAAAATGTGTCTGTAGGTTCAGCTCTCTCTACTGTTCGCTCTTGAAAATTAATGTATGATTCGCTCGATAATAAATCGAGAATATTTGTTTTGGTTTATGCTAACACTGAAAATATATGCTTAAGTTTGATTTCGTTGTATGGAAATGTGTAGAATCCTTTGAAACAATCTAGAAATGACAAGAAAAACGCAGAATACCTTAGATCTTTCTAGAATGTTCCGGAAATCGTAAACAAATTTAATCTGTACAATGATTGGCTAGAAGTTTAATTTGTATGATGATTGGCTAGAACTACAGAATATTCTAGAAAGGGAAGGTTCGAGAATGTGGCTATGATTGGCTGAAAATCTAGGGAAAAGCCAAGAATATTGTGAAACTTTCCATGATGTTATAAATAAAGCGTGACTGAGAGAGCGAGAGCGATCGAAAGAGTTGAAGTGTAAGCCTGCCGTCAGAGATAGAGAAGCTGCTATAGATTCGTGGAGTTGCTGTGTGTAGATTCGAGGACTGAAGAAGAAGAATTCTGCAAACTAGAAGTGGTGCATTGGATGTGTGAAGTTTTACCCAGTTCCTGTATGTTTTCTACGTTCTTCGAATAAAGGATTATTTTCGTTTAACCTGCACTGGTGTATTTTGTCTCTGAGAAGAATGATCAACTGCTAGATCTTCACGAACCTGCATAAACTGCAAGACACTGCCAGTCATCTACATCTTTACATTGTGACAAACATCAGGAAGAGAGTTCTTGAATGTTATATAGAACCGATAATGTTATACGGTTGTGAGGCGTGGACGGTCAACAAGCAAAGCCAGAGCAGGATTGAGGCAGCCGAGATGTGGTTTCTGAGAAGAATGTTGAGAGTTCCTTTGACAGCAAAGAGAACAAGCAAGACGGTCTTGATGGAGGCAGACACGGCAACATTCATAGGCCATTTTATGAGGAAAGGGGAATTGGGGCGCCTGGTCACGACGGGAAAGCTGGAGGGAAAGAAATCACCAGGTAGACCCATGGAGAAAGCATTGGACGGACTTTCAGAGTGACTGGGGACAGGAAGGGTGGAGGTGGCGCTCGAGGCAACAAGGGATAGAAACAGATGGAAGGCCATGATCGCCAACGCCATGTGACAAGGCACTTGATGATGATGATGACCCTGAGGATCCGTTTTGTGTCAGTCTTCTATTTCTTTGCATTTTGTTTTCAGCCAAGCTTCCTTAGTTTCATTGCACCTATTCCTTATTTCTTTGTTTATCTTCCTGTATATTTCCTCCTTTCCCTTTGCCTTCCTCCGTTCTTCCATCAAGCCTAGAATTTCTTTTGTCATCCAGTACTTTTTTGCTTTTCTAACTACTCCAGGGATTTCTTCACAAGCTTCATTTATCGAATTTCTCAACTTTGTCCATAGTTCCTCATTGTCACCAACGTCTTCCAGAACACCGAATTTGTTTGAACATGTACATTAAATTTTTTACGTATCGCTTCATCTGTCTTTATGAGTCCAAGATTTAGTTTGATGTTACTTTTGGTCTGTTTCCTTTTCCTTAATTTCAGCCTAAATCTTCCCATTACTGAATTGCAGTCACTGTTGCAGTCTGCGCCTGGTAGTGTTTTTGCTGTCAGCAAAGAATTTCTAAATCTTTTATTGATCACGATGTAGTCAATCTGATCTTTGGTGTTTATCTCCTGGACTCATCCATGTCCATTTTCTTCTATTAGGCTACTCAAACGAGGTGTTTCCTACTATGAACTCATTCATCTGTGCCCATTCTACAAGTTTCCCTTCCCTTTCATTTTGTGTACCAAAGCCATGAGGTCCAGCTATATCCACCACCCTATCTTGTCCCACTTTAGCATTAAAATCTTCCATTATTAGTGTATCTTCTTGTGATTTATATTGAGTCTTGGCCATCTCTAACACTTCGTAAAAGTTGTCAATTTCATCCTGAGTACTTGTGGATGTTGGTGCATACACCTGAATGATGATGTTGTTATCAAATGGCTTGCCATCTAATTTAACCAGCAAAACTCCGTCGAACACAGCCCAGTATCTCTTAATTGTTTTTGATTTGTCCCTGTCAATTATGATGCCTACTCCTCTTTCATGATCACGTCTGATATATATGTACTGTTGAACAATTTCTCTTATTTCTTGGCTGGTCTAAAACTCATTCCATCTAATGCCTAGAATCTTCTGAGTCACTGTTTCCAAAGGTGTGTTGTAAAGCGGTCTGCGTTGATGGCATGTGTATGTCTCGTGTGCGGGTGCGCTTTGACTCGAATTGTCAAGATTTGGCGCCATCTCTACCTATTATTATTATTATTATTATTACTATTATTACTATTATTATTATTATTATTGTTGTTGTTGTTGTTATTACTCTCTTCCTTCTTCTTCTTCTTCTTCTTGTTATTATTATCATCATCATTATCATCATCATCATCATCATTATCTTCATCTTCATCATCATCCAATGCTTTTGTACAACACCAGCTTTCAGATCCGTATGTTATGACAATGAGGACATTAGATTTGAAAAGGTTTAGTTTTGTTTATTCTACGGATCTTTTCGTTTTTCCAAATGTTCAGAGAATACTTTTGATTTTCCGGATGATGTTGCCATCTGCTTACACGTTACTGCCTAAACGTGTAAACTGCTCTAAATTTTTGGAAAGTCTTCTCCATTGAGTTTGACCAATCTTTCCCCTGCATTCACATTCATTAATTTGATTTTTTGATGCTCTGATGAGGAGTCTGACTATGCCAGTAGCCCTTGCCAATGCATCTGTCAGTGTCTGTTGGTTGTCATATGAGTAGCAGAGTAAGGCGAGGTCGTCCACGAAGTCCAGATGTTTAAGAAGCGTTGCCTTTGCCCATTTGACGCCTCTGTTGCCATGTGTGCATTTCCTCATAACCCACTCTGAAGACAAACAGAAATAGAGATAGGATCGTCCTTGCTTGACACCTATGTTGACAGCAAATCTCTGTGAGAAGCCATTGTTCATCAGTATAGAACATTTTGAGTCCCAAAGGTCTTTATAAGGACTCAAATGATTTATGGTATCAACAAAATAAAGACAGAGAAATGAGCGGCTACAACAGAGGCCTGTTAGCCATGGAAAGTGGGAAACTCCTAAAGAATATAATCATGTTGGCCAAGTCAAAGAAACTGAAAGAGGGATACAAACTGCAGTTCAAGGAAACTGACCAAACAGTGACGGTTGATGCAAGAGCAGACAAACAGGCGTACATGGACAAACCTGCAAACCGGTTAGAGTACACAGCCAGCAGAGGAGAGGAAGAGAAATGGTATAAATGTTACCATGAAAATATGCGGCATGTAGTTTGAAACTGCTATGCATCAATCAAAGACAAGCAAAGAGAGCTTCTGACATCAAAAACAGAACAGAAAGTTAGATGGACGGGGCACTTCCGTGACGTTTTAAACAGGCACCACCAACAACAGAAGCTGACATACAAGACGGAGAAAATGACTATAATACAGATTATTTTGTTACCAGAAGAAGAAAAAATAATCTCAACTATCAGGTCTTTCGTTAATGGAAACGCCCTCAGACAGGACAGCCTCAGTGCAGAGTTGTTCAAGACAAACCCAGGATTTGCAGGCAAAATGTTTTATCAACTCTACGGCTGTATGGGGGAAGAAGGAAAATACCAAACGACTAGAAAAGGCATGCTTTTGAAGCTTTCGAAGAAAAGTGCTGTTAGTAACTGCAGTGATTGGTGTAGATTCACCCTTAGTCAATTCCAGTCAAAACGTTTTGTAAAGATTATCGTCTAGCGAATTTCAGATGCTACTGACATAAGCTAAGGAACGAACATACAGGATTCCAGACAGCAAGAGATTGTGCTGACAGGATTTGCATTCTATGCAGTATCAGCAAGCAATGCAAAGAATGGCTCAGACAGTTCCTTATCAACCTCGTGGACTTCAGGAATGCTTTTGAAAAGTTATACAGGGACAGTCTATGGCGTAAACTCCATGCATATAGAATTCCACGGAAGATCGTTATTTGTTTCAACAGCTCTAGAGCAGGA
>JAPXFY010000023.1:22759781-22764781 GCA_030674185.1 Monoplex corrugatus | reverse complement strand
TAAGAATGTATTTTTTAAAATTTCGTAGATGTTCTTTGGGACGTGATACATTTTGAGAGCCAGTGGAATCATCTTGGATGCGACTGATCCATACTCATTTACCACATCAAGCCAAATCACACAGAGATCATATTCTCTGCTACAGCTTTTTAGATTGTTTTCCCAACCATCGTAGCATGTTCCAAACAGCCAGAATCTCCTTAATGGACAGATACAGTCAAATACTGACAGTATGAAATATTTATTCAGTCTTGCTGCCAAGACAAGGAAATTTCCCTTCAACACTTAGAAGCGATATTGATCTGGATTGGCCATAGCCACCCGACATCTGTTCTTTTGGAATGTACACTCCATCAGCTACCATCCATTGGTTGCTGATCATCAAGTTCCTCCTTGCTGATCTTATCAATTCGTGAGGCTACTCGAGGATTCTGGGACATTTCTTATACAGCAGGTAAGATATTTCACAATGCCCAGGAGGTCATTTGTCTCTGGCTTTCTTTGCTTCCATTGTTGATGGTGTGTTTCCCCAGCTTTAGAGGTTACAGTGCTTGAGGGTCGGAATTTCTTTTTCTGAAATACTGTTTCAGAGCTTCTTTGTCCACTGTGAGTGTCCTGTATCTAGGCTGTTTAAATAGTTTCCTGACAAATAAGAGGGGTCGCTTAACAAGCAATCGTAGGACTTCTTTTTGCTCCTTCTCCTATTCGCTGATTCTATGTATTTGATGAGAGCATTATGTTTCACTTTGAGGTCTTTCCATTTTTTCTCTAACCCTAGTTTCTCAAATTTTGAGGCAGCGTTCATTTGTTTCTTAAGATTGCACTTTTTTCTCTGGATATCATCCATCTCTCGTTCACATCTGCATTTGTGAGATGTTTTCACCTTTGACTATTTTACCCCGTCGGCGTCCCTATGGACTACGTATACAATATATGAAAATGTAACTCGTTTGTGTTCTGGGGTACTCTTTCCTATCAGAGTATTATACTTTATGGACTGTTTCTTCATTCGGCCTCTCCCTTTTTTCTTTGTACTTGTGTGAGGCGAATACTGTTTCAGGAGCTTGGAATAGTAGCCTGTACACATTCCTCATCTGAATCATCAGCGTGGATGTCCTTGGTACGGTTGTTTGTTTCTAGCCTGTGGTTTCTGACTCTTTCCTAGACATCCTCAGGACCGATCACAGAAGTCATTGATCTAGCCATGTGTCAGTGGCAAGAAACCTAGGTTAGAGATAGACAGACGAGGGTCCCCAGACGAGAAGCCCCCATCAAGCAAGCGTTTTAGCTCTAAACTCCGTACACTCTTAGGGGGCTATTCTGCATTCAGGTCATGATTCCTGGGTGCCCTTCTGCTGTCCCCATTTTTCTCCCACCAGGGCTTGAACTTGCGCTTCAGGTGGTCAGGCAGCTTAAGGCCAAGTCACCCTCGATACAGTATCCCAGACGGTCCTTCAGAACATCACTGTGCGTTACCTGCTTACATCACCAGTCATAATACACTTTTCTTGACCATCCTTCAAAACAGCAATCTCGCATACCTAAACTGCTTGCTGTCACACTCAGGAAACAGAGATGCAGGATCCTATCTGCTGATGCAGTCCATCAGTAATGTGACAATTACACCAGTTAAAGGAGTAGATAGCAAACATGTTCATTGATTATACCAGTTAAAGGAGTACATACGAACAAGTTCATTGATTGATTAATGTGTGTGTGTGTGTGTGTGTGTGTGTGTGTGTGTGTGTGTGTGTGTGTGTGTGTGTGTGTGTGTGTGTGTGTGTGTGTGTGTGTTTGTGTGTGTGTGTGTGTGAGTGTGTGTGTGTGTCTGTGCTTGTGTGTGTGTTACAGTCGTTATCAAAAGGGATTGACTGTAGACTACAATCTTCCATTTACTACAAAAGAGAACCACCTCTGACCAGGGTAAGGAACCTCTTGTGGTACAGTGCACCTCCACCTGCAGTCGTTAATTTTGACAGCAATTACACCTTATATTTCACAGCCTTCAGTGACCCCACAAACAGAAGCAGATGTCCAAACAGTCATTTCCATTGTATCTCCAGTGGCTACTGTCTGCCTGTCTTCCTCCGCTGCAATGGAGTCAGTGACTGTCCACAGAAAGCTGACGAAATTCATTGTGAAAACTATACTTGTACTGGTTTCTACCGATGTCGAGGTTCCAAGGTTTGTGTGCATCCAGATCACTTCTGTGATGGTTTGCGTCAATGTCCACAGAGTGATGATGAGTGGTTTTGTCATTTTCATTGTCCAGAAGAATGTACATGCTATGGGTTGGCATTTTACTGTTCACATTTTTTTCCAGTGCATGCATATAGTACGCTGAAATATCTTAATGCTAGAGGGTCTATGTTAAAACCTTCAGACCTTCAGTACAACAGAGATCTTATTTATCTAAATTTGGCTCTCAACGATCTGACCAATTTGACAGGTTTTCGGATGTTGTTTCTTCGAACACTTGACGTGGGGGATAATAAAATCAGATCAATACAAACAAGTGATCTGGACGCCATAAATACCTTGAGAGAGTTCTATTTGTCTGGAAATCCACTTGTTCAAAACTTTATTGTTAAAGACACAGTTCAGTATTTTGAGATGCAGACATTACAAGTCTTGAAATTAACCCGAATATCAAACTTAATGTTTAACACTAGTGTTGTGTCATTATTTCCAAATTTACGGACACTCAATCTGTCGTTCTGTAATTTCGAAAAAATTGATGAAGCTGGATTTCGATTTCTGTCAAAACTTGAAGTCATCGATCTTCGAGGCTCAGGTGTTCATATCTTTCCGCATGATGTATTTTCAGGTTTGTTCAAACTTCGGTTAGTCTACGCAAGTGATTTCAGACTGTGCTGTCCTGACATACTACCCCAAGGGTTTAATGTCTTTGGCTGTCATGCTCCTACAGATGAAATATCGTCATGTGACGACCTTCTCCGTTCCAACTTTTACCGAATTCTGCTGTTTGTGTTTAGTGGTCTGACCCTTATGGGAAATCTCGGCAGTTTTTTTCTTAGGACTTGCTGTGCTTCCAGTAAGTCACTGGGGTTTGGGACTTTGGTCACTCATCTTTGTGTGTCCGATTTTCTGATGGGAGTCTATCTGTTGATAATAGGAATTGCTGATCAAATATATCGAGGTAATTTTGTATCAAAGAACGTTGCGTGGAAACATAGTGCAGCATGCAAAACAGCAGGGATTTTATCGTTATTGTCCAGTGAGGTATCTGCTTTCATCATATGTCTTATCACCTATGACCGCTTTGTTGCTTTGCGCTTTCCCTTCAGCCAGTTTCATTTCTCCCGACGGTCAGCCCATATGGCATGTGCCGCTGTGTGGACACTGGGTTTGCTACTGGCTGCAGTTCCTTTGCTACCAATCGCAGCCCACTGGGAGTTCTACAGCCAGACAAGTATCTGCATTCCACTTCCCATCACCAGACACAAGTTTCCAGGTCAGCGCTACTCCTTCGGTGTGATGATCGTTGTCAACTTTGTGCTCTTCATGGTGATCGGCCTGGGGCAGCTATCTATCTACTGGTCCATCAAAAGCAACATGTCCTCCCCCGCCTCATCCTCCTCGTCATCAATAGGCAAACTACACAAAGATCTGACCATCGCCCAACGTCTCATCACCATTGCTGTCAGCGATTTTCTCTGCTGGTTTCCCATCGGTTTGTTGGGCTTACTGGCCTCCAGTGGTATACCCATCTCTGGTGAAGTGAACGTGTTGCTGGCCATCATGGTTTTGCCCCTTAACCCCGCTATTAACCCCTATCTCTACACATTTAACACAATCAGAGAACGCAGACGCCAGGCTGAGGAAGAACGACAGAAAAGGTTGGCTGCATTTCAGCGTATGGACAACGCAGTTATGAAAAACAGGACAAGGTAAAAGTTGTCTTGTAACCCTGATGTTTGCAGGGGAGTAATGTCACGAAATCAGCTTTTTTAGTATGGTCAGAAAATCATAAGGGGTGAGGGAGGAGATTTTCTCACTCTTACTGCTTTATCTTTCTAATATTCTGGTCACCTGCCTCACAGGTTCAGTGCGCTTGGTTGCTTTAAGTTCTTTATTTATTTAATGCCCCTTCTGTATTTTTGACTGTAACCGACTGTAACGTGGGTGTAAAGTGTCTCATCATGAACTTGTCTTTCCTTGCGTGGTGGTTTTACAGCCAAATGCTGTTCAGAATGGCTGTGATGTGGTTCTTCTTCCTTGCCAAGTTAACGACTTCAAATTTGAACAGTCCTCCATGTTCTTCCCTCTGGCGATTGACACAATACCAATACATCATACTGCACTGCCATATTGTTTCCAGCTGCTTCAAACCAACAAAGCAGCATTCATGGATTCTGAGCGACACTCAACATTTTTCTGTTCGCTGATACGACAATACCATTATATCAAACATATGTGCGCAAGCCTTTCTCTCAGTAAATACGTACTCAGCTTCTGTCTGTAAAAGCAAAACCATCAGCCAGTGCTTTTAACTCTTAGATTGTGTGAACAACAGACTGGATTCCAGTTACCAAGGAAATGCATTCACCGTTGTGAGAGAATGAAACAGCACCCTTTCCCAGTCTGCACACCTGTCTAGCATACTCCTGCCTCTACTAAAACTGGTTATACTTTCAACCACTCCATATTAATTCCAGTTTCTCTTTTTTCATGACAACAAATGCCTCTAACGTGACTGTGTGCCTTCAATGTACAATAAACAGACCAGAAAGAAAACTGATCTGCTATAACTGACCATTTTTTTTTTATATAAATTAACGTTGACATTCTGTATAAGAGACTTACATGTAAAGGTACGCCCTCTAAGCCATGAAGTAAAATGTAAGGATTTTGTTCCAGCTGGTTAGTCCACTCTGTCTTTCTCCTGTCCCACATGGATGGTGGTATTGCTAATGTGATGAAGAAAGTACTGTCATCAATGTCTATGCAAACAAAATTTCCCTTCTATATCTTTCATT
>JAPXFY010000023.1:22712462-22759681 GCA_030674185.1 Monoplex corrugatus | reverse complement strand
TGTGTGTGTGTGTGTGTGTGTATGTGTGTGTGTGTATGTGTGTGTATGTATGTGTGTGTGTGTGTGTGTGTGGTGTGTGTGTGGTGTGTGTGTGTATGTGTGTGTGTGTGTGTATGTGTGTGTGTGTATGATAAAAATCTTTTAACAATATTTTTTCTATTTGTGTCTGGCAGCACATCTACCAAATTGGGGTCAGAAATGTGGATCATTGAGAAGTCCCAATGTATAAGTCTGGAAAGCATGACACCAAGGTCAAGGTCAGAGAGACCAAAAACAGTTCTTTAAATCAGCGCTTTTGAAGAAAGGTGTATGAACAAGAATTTCTGACAGTACTGAAATTTGGCTTTCATCGTCTTCGCTTCACATCAGTGACGTTTAGAAGTAACAACATCTGTATTGTTGTGATAATGTGTGTACCAAAATAGTGATTGTTCGAATGGCTTGACAATCTTGTGGATTTTATTTTGTCATGTGATTGTCAGTTAGTCCTGACAAATTTCCCTTTTACAGAAAAGACTTCTTGTGATTTTGCTTTTCAGTCTGCAACACATACTGACCACAGCAGTCTCCTCTGTTAGTGATGATTACGCTGTAGACATGGTAGAGCCCCACCAGGTCCACACTCCACCAACGGTTAGGGTTCGGGTCTTTGTCAGAAGTGTAAGTACACTCGCCATGATAATTTCCTTTGACACCATCTACTGCTTTGTGTGGATCATAGTAGACGAAGGCACTGCTCATGGCAGCTGGCTTCTTTAAAGCGACATTGAGCATTTCTGAAACAATTGTAACACAGTCACATGCACGCAATACAAAAACAAATGTCCAAGAAAGGGTATCACCATCCCACACCACACATGACCGAAATATAAGAAAGATCTCGGATATTTGAAATCAAAAAACTGTTTGTTACAAAATGTAGGATGATAAATCATGTGCATAACAAATTTGAATCAGAATGTGACTGCAAAAACTTGGGGCTATTTATAAATGTTCTTATCCCCCAATGTATTATTTCACTGTCATTTAGATGAGTTTTATCACATATGCAAATACAGTGGTGTCTTTTTTCTTTCAAAATGAAAGTTGTACCCTATGCCTAGCACAAAAACAGCATGCCTGATCAGTTGACCATTCAGCAAATATTTGTTAAAAAATGTTGTCATATATTTCCCAAAATTGAGATAAATGAGAGTAAATACATTTTACAAAGATATGTATACAAAGAAAATAGTAGGAGCATGTAGAATGAAAGAGTTAATAAGAACATGTCCAAAGTTATCAAATGAATGCGAAACAAATTTGGTAGATGCAGGATTTGCATTGAAAAATATGAAGAAAATGAAACAGTCCTGGAACAGATGCTTTATGTGCAGAATTAAAAAAAAGTTTTAAAAAGGTCCCTTTTTGTACGAGCTTTAATTGAATCGTTTAGAAATGGGAAAATTTCAGCATCTTAACATGAAGGATGCATAACCTGTATCATGAAACAAGATAATTCCCCAAACAAGAAACACGATAAATGGGACACCAAATACATTACTTAATGTATTATATAAAATCGGATTTGCGTGTATTGTTTATAGAATTAAGACTGTACGTCCTAACTTTATTTGTGAAGATCAGACAGACTTCGTTGCAAACAGGTATCTTGGAGACAACATAAGACTGATTTATGACTTGCTCAGCTACAAATTGCCATACCTTAATTCCCATAAAGCTTTTGATTCGTTAGATTAGAAACTTATGTACAAAGTTCTAAAAGCAAATGGGTTTGGAGAACATTGTGTGTGAATTGACAAGACATAACATAAAGTCAACAGTTAATGATCAGGAGTCAAACAAGTTTCATGTAGAAAGAGGATGTGAACAAGGTGATCCATTTTCTCTGTGTGCTTTGTATTATGTGTAGAAACATTGACAATTATGATCAGAGAAGATAAAGGCATTAAAGGCAGTATGATCAAAAACAAAGAATAAAAGATCTCTCAATATGCAAATGATGTTCAGCTAATCAATGCTGGAGAGAAAATATAATTCAAGAAATATGTTTTCCATGTTCAATAATTTAGAAAAAAATTCAGGGCTTGTTTTGAGTACTGACAATGACACAGGCAATTTGACTAGGAAGTAATATAATTGACAATGAGATATATGCAGCATTGGGATACAAATTGCATCGTCGCAGATTAAAAGGTGCGTGGTTCACAAAAGATGTACACCGATGTGAAGAAATAAGTTATGCTTGATAATTATCAGAAGCAAGAGTTTTACTTAAAATTTCGATAGAGAGAAGCATAACTTCAATGGGAAGGCTTGCTGTGCTCAATCACAACTTCTTTTGAAACTAATCCATCTCCGGATTCTGCTCCCAAAACCCCCGTGATGATTTTGTCAGTAATCTTCAGAATATATTTCTCGTTCGTTCGTTCGTTTGTTTGTTTAGAATGATAAACACGACTGACTTACAAAAAAAGCTTCAAAACAGATTTGAACGTACCATATCTCCAACGATGCACTGAAATTTTAATACTTTTCTGGACGAGAAAATTAAATAAAAACACAAAACATAAATGGAAACATACATCTATAGAACTATACCCCCAGTTAATAGATTTTGAAAAGCAGAGCCCCTATGCTTTTTTTAAACGATAGCCTGTTCTGCAAAGGCACTTTTAAGGCATATCATCATTTTTGCTGCCTTATACATCCAACACAACGCTGACTGATTTACTCTCAGAACAAGTATTATATAATGAAAAAAAATCACCGTTGTAAATAATGATATAGAATATAATGCATGGTCCCAAAATAAAACTGTCTGCCGCATAACATACTTTTTGAATGATGGGTCATTTCTGACGCAATATGACTTCAAGAGAAACTAGAAATATATGAAAATTTCCTCATCTTTGATAGATGTAAGCCGTCTACTAAGACATACGTACAGAAGACAAAGCTGAACATATTAAATGAAAGTACACATGATATTCCAATAGAACTGAATGCAGTTTACTGTGTACCAAAAGGAGCACGGTTACAATATTAAATACTAACAGCAGACGATACTTTCCAAAGCCTTGTTCAAAATGGTCACAGAAATTGGGAACATATATTCCATGGAACAAAGTATTTATGAAAATTCATAAAATGCAAGAAGTTAAACAGAAATGGTTACATATATTTATAGTACGTACAATCATTGGAAGTAGTGTCATACTGAAAGAAATGGGACCTGTAAACTTTTGCTGTGACTTGTGTTTAGAAACGAAAGACAGTAGTGATCATATGTTTTGAAAATGTTTATACATGAAACAATTTTGAGGAAAGTTGAAGAGTTCTTGAAGTAAGAATGTATCAACTATGCAAATATTAGTCTGACTGAAAACACGGCATTATTTATTGTTGATAAAAAAAATATACACATAGACTCAGGATTCGATCTAATCATCCTTCTTAGAAATAGAAACACTCATATTATAAATGCGAATTAGAAAAAAAATCCAGACATGAACTCTTTAAAATTAAAAGATATATTGTCAAAAAATATCGTATATAAGAAAACAACGCAAAACTGATGTGGATCTTCCACAATTTTAAAATGAAATGACTGCCATATTAACATTTTAATAAAAGAGTCGAACTTACTACAGTTTTAATCAATTTGTGAAACATATACCGTCAACGTACGCTCTGAAATATGATGATGTGATTGATTTATCGACAGTTTACTCACATAATGTATGTATGTATGTATGTATGTATGTATGTATGTATGTATGTAAAATGTATGTAAATGTATGTATGATGTATGTATGTATGTATGTATGTATGTATGCATGCATGCATGTATGTATGTATGTATGGATGGATGGATGGATGGATGGATGTACGTATGTATATAGGTAGGTAGGTAGGTAGGTAGGTAGGTTTGCGTGTTATTCTTCATTGTTAAATATGCTTCGTATAGATGTTTATATTCTTGTATTTTGAGCCTACATATATTTGGAATGGATTTGAGTTGTTTCGTACGATATGACTGCTGTTACGCTTTGATATTTTGTTTTTGTGTCTGTCTACATTACTTGTTGAAAATAATACAAAAGAACTTTGAAAGAGAAAAAGAAATAAACATGAAAATGGAAAGCTGAGCAATATCAAGACTGGGAGAAGGTTTGTGTACATCGACACTTCCAACCAACCCATCCTCGAATATGGAATAAAGCAATTTGCTTTTATATTTTCATACTTATGTGTGTGTACTGATGCATACGTGTGTACTGATATGCACTTTAGTCAATTCTGTAAAATATGTGAAATACATAATGCTGCCTTTACAGCCTGTTATTGGAAATATGCAAGTCATGGTTCAAAGCACACAGAAAAATGAGTCAAATCCACATCACCTCAATCCCTCATGTGTACACTTTACGTACTAAGCAATGGGATCCCAAGCACTTCCACTTCACACACCATCATGTGGATATTATCACCGTACATCACTAGTGTCACGTAGCGACCTCTAATGGGATGTGTGCAGCGAAGACGTTTACTGGTGCCTTGTGCAAAAGATCCTGCATGATAATGACACAAATCTCTGGAGGTGTCGGGACTGACTGGTGGTTCCATCTCCGTCATCGTCACGAAAATGTAAAAATTGCTAAGTCGGAAAGCTGCAAATAAATTGCTACAATGAATAATATTTTTGATAAAGTAATAGTTCCATTGTGTACTACGCAAATAGTCCATGTCAAAGCATGCTTCCTGCGTTTTACATGGCAAGAAAAAGTGGAAGAAGAAGGAAAGGAGTTGTTGGAGTTGTCATGTTTATACATTTTGCTGCATAAAAATAGAAACACAATAATGCGGTGTCATCATAACAAGTTCGTCAGCAATAACAGAGCGTAATATGAAATCAGATACAAGTGGCAGTAACACTGGTTTCACAAATATAATATGGAAGAAACTGTATTAAGTACTTCATGAACACCGTCAACAATACTTCACACATCAAAATAAACACGCTTACATACTTAAACACACACACACACACACAACACACACACACACACACACACACACACACACACACACACACACACACACCACACACACACACACACATAAATAATGATATAGAATATAATACATGGTCCAAAAATAAATCTGTCTGCCACATAACATACTTTTTGAATGATGGGTCATTTCTGACAACTGTGAACCGTGGTGGCTGCCATATGAAATGTTTTAATAGATCTACAGTTATCAACGTTTCGTGTCACAGGACTTTTTCCTTGTCATCTCTGACAATTTTCTTGTTGAAAGTATATAAACGCTAGGATTTAGTCAGACTATCAGGACTCAGTCGGACTATATTCTCTGTTCATTTGAAGGCGTGTATACCATTGTTTTATTTAATTGTTATTTGTTTCTGTTCTGAATCTAACTCTTATCTCTATTAGAAGGACTTCTTCCTATAGCTTTTTTTCCCAATAGTAGTCTAAGTAATTAATGTTTTCTTTGTGGCCATTTTTCTCGTACACAGAAAACCCAAAGTCTTCGTGATTATAAAACAAATAACCATTAATTTAAAATAAGAGATTAGCCATCGATGAAAATGCACCAATAATCACAAATAAATTATTTACAGTGGAATTGTAGATCTATTTCCACCAATTCCGCATACTTGGAACATTTTCTCGCATCGAATCAGTATGAAATATTGATTTTGCAGTCGCTTAATGTTATTCCAACAAACTTCCCAATTTTCAAAATTATTATTATCCACCAATATATGACTTTGGGAATTCCAGGAAGAAGGTAGCTGCTGCGATATATATACTTAAAGAGTTGCAGTATCACATATTTACTTCCCCAGTATTAACATCGGCTGAAGACTTACACGCTTGTGCCGCCACAGTACACTTCAGTAATTCATTATCCTGAACATTATGTCAGTCTACCTGCCAACAGGTCCAAATGACCACAACACAGAATGGCTGCGTACGATTCCGGATCTGCAGCACGGTAAATGGCTAATTGGTGGAGACTTAATTCCCACTCCCCGTTTTGGGAAAAAGACTGTTGTACTATTACAAGCAATTAGTTGGTAGAAAATATAGTTGACAGTGCGCTTTACCTTTTGAATGATGGGAGTGTCACTAGAATTCCTGACGTTTCCAAACACCGGGCAACAGTCATCGATCTGTCACTAATATCACCAGAATTAGTACCATGCTGTACCTGGGACACTCACACAGATACTTTGGGAAGTGATCACCTACCTATCATCATAACAATAACTAATGAAAATATCAGGATGAAAGACAGCACTCCTGATATTATACCAAAATATAATTACACGCGCGCTGATTGGTCCTTGTTTCAGACTGCTCTTGCTAAACACGAATACAAACATTATGAAAGTGACAATGTAGACGTTATGTTTACTAAATTCCAGGAGTTAGTTCTAGCTGCTGCAGACCTCTCAATTCCCCGAAACTCAAAACCTTTAAGTCCAATAACCGTTTGGGTAATGTTTGGTGGACAGAGGCATGTGAGAAAGCAGTTCAGTATAAAAAAGAGAAATACAAAATCTACATCAAAAGCAGAACACCCAAAGGTCATATGGAGATGAAAAAAGCTAACACCCAGTGTAATAGAATCGTCGCTGAATCAAAGAAAAATTATTGGGCATCCTACTGCAAAAAAGAAATTTGAGATTTCGGGGATTTCCATAAAGTCTGGAAAAAAATGAATCAAATGAAAAATGGAGTCAACTTACCTAGGTGTCCAATAATGATTGACACGTGTCACAAATTTCCTTCCGATATGGACAAAGCTGAAACGTTTGTGAAACTTTTTGCCGAAAATAGTAAAGTAGACGGTTTATCTCCTACCTGCAAACACTACAGAAAAATGGCAGCTAATAACCCTATCTTCACTGACCCAATACATCAGAATGATCGCTGGTTTAATGCTCCAATCACCTTACAAGAGCTAAAAAAAAACACTATCTTGTCTCTACACAACAAAAGAAGTTCAGTAGGTGTCGATGCAGTTTCAAATGAAATGATTAAACATCTTCCGAAAAACTGCATTATTTTCTTACATAATTTTTTTTCAGAAATGCTGGGTTAGTGGACCTGTACCACAGATATGGCAAATATCTATTGCTATACCAATATTAACAGCAGGTAAGCCTAAAAACAAAAAAACAGTTACAGACCTATTGCGTTGACGTCCCATACGAGCAAACTAATGGAAAGATTGGTCTTAAACACTTATACATTACTGTGATAAAAATAATGCTATTCCAGTAAATCAAGCAGGTTTTAGAAAAGGGAGATCCACAGTTGAGCACCTGGTAAACTTACAACTCAGATAAAGCAACAGTTTGCCCGCAGAAAAAGTGTTCTAGCTACTTTTTTGATGTGAAAAAAGCTTACGATCAAGTTTGGCATACGCTTTTTTGTACAATCTGAAATCTATTGGCTTATCTGGCAATATGTATGATTACATTAAGTCTTTTTTAGCCAATAGAACAATTCAGGCACGAGTGGGAACTAGTTTATTCTACTTCACGACATCTTGACATGGGAATTCCACAAGGTTCAGTGATAGCAACTCTTTTATTTAATATCCTTATACAGGATCTTCCTAAAGCACTCTCAAATCATGTTGTTTTGGTACAATACGCTGATGATATATGTATTTGGGTGAATATTACTTTAAAAAAGACAACTCCACAAAAAGCGCAGAATTACATTAGGAAGTTGTATCAATCTGATCTTGATAATCTTGGAAACATATGTTAGAAAATGGTCTGTCGTTGTCAGCGGAAAAAAACTAAAATGATGCAATTTAATCCTGGTGGTACTTTAAGTAACTTGCCTACTTTCAGATTGCTTGGTGAAGTGTTACATTACAAATAGGTTGTAAAATTTCTGGGAGTCTTTATAACATCGAAATTAAACTGGACTGTCCATTTGATTATATTTCAACAAAAGCAAGAAAAGCCTTAAATTTTCTAAAGATAATAAGCAGATTACCTTGGGGAATGGATACAAACATACTGATTCATCTATCAACAGCACTTGTACGATCTAAATTATCCTATGCCCAAGAAGTGTTCTTCAGTGCACCAAAATATTTATTAAAGAAGATACAAAGCTTAGACTGCAAAAGTATTAAAATTGCTCTAGGTGTCCCTGCTCACGCTTCTAATCTGGAAACGTACAAAGACGTTAAATCAAAGAACGAACACACACACACACACACACCACACAACACACACACACACACACACACACACACACACCACACACACACAACAGCACACACACAACACACACACACACACACACACACACACATCACACACACACACACACTGTAAGTTAGTCGAATCTACGCTGGCTTTAGAAAGATGGAGTACAGATAGGAATGAGTGAGAGGACACGTCTCGTTGTTTACATGAGCTGAAATTAAAACAAAGACAAGTTTAAAGTTTCTCAGACTGCGGAGTGTAGTGGGATACATGTCATACGGCAACATCCCTACAAGAAAACCTGCTCCACCTCTTTTTTCTCTCCCCTTTCCCCTTTTTTCTCCCCTCCCCCTCCCTAATTTTCGCCAGTACACGTTTAAGTCTGTATGGCATGCTACCCACAAATAAGCCATTACTGGTTATAACTGCATTTGTCAAAACACACAACACTTAAGTGTATTTCAATGATTAAATTGATTTCTTTTTTTATACTGTATTGTCTCACTCTACATGTTTATCCACAGTAAAGGTGAACCCATTGGCATTTAGCACTCTCAGCAATTGAGAAAGAGACCAGGTTTCAGAGAAACAAAAGAGAGGACATTCTTTGTCCACACATGCTTCAAACAAGAGACAATTGTCTTGTTGCAAGTTACAAATGTACTTGTTATAGTCACTTAGCGGTTTGCGTCACACTGATTTAACTTCATATCACTTTGTTGTGAGTTGTGTCACTGTGCAAATCACTTCTTCAAGTACCAATTTAGAAACCTCAAAGTGAAACAGTGACAGTTTTACTGCTTCCACATTTGGCCTTTCTGCTTATCTTTTTGTCTTTTCTTTTACTAATTACGCATTGTATGATAACTGAAAACAACAAGGAACTGTCAGCAACAAACCAAACTCAGATCAATCGAATTGTTTTTAAATTGTGAAAAATATGTTTCTCAGATTTTACTCAGCTGATATGGGTGATTTTCTAATTACCTTGTCATGGGCCCAAACCATACCTAGGTCAGTCCGGTAGGATCTTGCTTTCATGGAAACATTTTGTTGAAGAGATTGCTTCAATTTGATTCCGTTTCAGTACTCCACTGGGGAAAATGTCAAATGGAAAAATATATTTTCTTAATTTGCATAGGTATAAATCTCATTCTCACATGACTTATTTCTGTGTGGTTGCCGTAATTGTCTTCCCTTTTTTTTAGAACAGAGAGTATTGTTGTGCTCCAACATAGGTTGGCGTGTTTTGGATGTACGAGATGTGGAGAGATCCAGCGTATTGTTGTGCTCCAACATAGATTGGCGTGTTTCTGGTTCCTGGGCTCAATGGTTGGCAGCCAAATGGACTATCCATGCTGTCAGTGGAAGACCCGAACACTTCCACTGACCTCAGAAACGTAGATCTGCACAGCCAGGTTACAGGTGTCCGGGACTAGATCTGCTCGCAGCTGGAGACCTGATGGCTTCACCATGAACGCAACCTAAGTGTTCCCCTCATTGTACCCTACAACAGCTCCCAGGTCAACGTTGATGATGATTTGCGTTTGTAAATATGGCATTTGAAGTTTGATTTTATTAGGCAAAATCGGGAGAATGTTCCCCAAAACATGACTTTTTTGTTGAAGTTGAACTTTGGGAAAGTGATACAGATAAACTGTTAAAAAAAACTATGGGACACAAGACTGTTAAAATATATTCTGTTGGATTACTGACCGGATTAGACTATGTGAAGAGTAACATCTAAATTGTATATATATATATTATATATATATATATATATATATATATATATATATAATAAGTATAAAAATTATATATATACACATATATATATATATATGTACATACATACATATAACTGTTTGGTTTGGACAGTGGTATTGTAATGGAAAAGGAAAAGATGGTCAGTTGTTGGTACTTGTTCAGACACTCTGTATGTCTGTAAATATTTCAATAACCCTACATTGTAGGGATCCATATTTAACTTGTAGAATAATTGTCATGTTACTAGGTCTAGCCTGTATGTGGCATGCCCTTTTTATTCATTAAGCATATGCACTTGTGGACAGAGCTAATATCAACTAGCTCTCGAAATGCCTTTTATTGTTCACAACCTCTTCTCTATTTCAGCTTTTCACTCTGCAACATATACTCACCACAGCAGTCTTCATAGTTTGTGACGATAACGCTGTCAATTTTAAAAAGCCCCATGAGGTTTACCCTCCACCACTGGCGGGGATTCAGGTCTGACGGAACAGTTTCAACACATGGATGTCCAGTTCCTGTAAAGCCGTCTACTGCTTTCCCTGCTTTGATATTCCCATGAGATTGGCTTAAGTTTGCTGGCTTGTTGAGAGCAACGTTGATCAATTCTAAAAGGAAAAAAGCACAACATACTGACATACATACCAGCTCATACTGATACGAAACATTTCGTATCAAACAGTTGCACGTGAAAAGATAACTACATCTTGTATAGCAGGCCAAATGTAAAAAAAAAACCAACGCATATTGGGGATTGCAGAGCTTATAATTCTTATAGCACAAAACCATGCTAATCACATAACTGGGCAATGATAATCAGGCTGCCAGGGCTCCTGTATTAACAGGTTATAGAAGAAGTAAACGTTGGTTGGAGTTAGCTGTCTTGTTGGTAGCCTGTTGTTTTGGAGATGACAAAAAACGACAGTTCATCAATCAGATCTATCATTATCTCATTTCTCTGTTCTGTTTGTTGTTGTACTGTAGTAGTAGTAATAGGACTAGAAATATGTCATATGGCATTTTGACGTTCCATAGCTTTCTTTGTATATGGCTTGAGCCATTCGCACGCTGCAGGAAAACGTCCATTTATCACATTATGTAAATTGCTATATCATCAGCGTTTATCCAGAAGACTTCTTTATATGCATGTATGTTAGGGGCAATTTTCAGTGTATTTGTTAATCAGCTCCTCGGGGAACAACATCATTAGCAGATTAGTAGAAGTAGTAGTAGAAGTAGTAGTAGGGACATAAAAAGTACAGGTCCCTCATCCTTTATTTGCCTTTCCTCTTGCTGATACCTTTTCTTGTCTTTCATACATGCATATGGAACTGATTTATCAACACTCTAATTATATAGCCAACCAGTCATCAGAAGGTTGGAGGCAGCGGTGAGGAAAGTGAATCAGGGATGTGGATCGTGGTCTGTTTCCTTACAGCTTGACAAGAGAGTGTTCTCTTCCTTAACTGACAGCAGGTATGGGTATGTTGTTTATCCACAGTCAGACAGTTGGGGTTTTCCTCACCTGCTTCGTCATGGCGGATGTGGATGCTGATGTTGCTAACCTGAGTGCCAATGTTCCTTAGTGTCAGATCTTTGACAAAGATGTCATTCCATGCCTTCTTGGTAGCTGGGTATATCCTTCGCAATCTATGAATTACCCGGGCCCTGAGTATTGAGCCCTAGTCTGATATTCTTTTAGCCACAACACAAATTTTCAACATGGCCAGTTGACTGTTCATCACATCAAAAACGTATTTCACCTAAGAAACACCAGGCTGACAGTCCCACATTACCAGAACTTACTAATCAGGTCGACAGTGCGGTAGTCAGATTGAAGACAATACCAAACACGTTCGGCACCTGTGCCAAGAACAAAAATTGCTTCACTCTGTTGGGTCTGTTTAGAGAGTTCGTGATGCATGTCTTCATTCCGTCAGTATCACTTACCACATCTGCAAATCATTTTCAAATCAAGGTTCTGTAAATTGTGGCGTTGACCGAGTCTCCCACTTATCCGACGGATGAGTAAGCATACTGGTCTTCATCATCTGCTACAGATGATCTTCACAACCTATCCTGAAGCACATGGTCTTCCACAGAATGTGCATGGGGAGTCCTGTGAACTTGGTTTCTGCTTCCACCAGTTCCTTTACTGTTGAACAGCAGCTGTTTCCACTATAATCATTCATGCTATATTGATACGTATTACATTATGCTCTTACTTTTTTTAATAGTGTTCATTAGTCTACAAGAAAGTTGTTTATTCATTTTTCTACAGCCTGTCACATTCATTGCTGTACTTCAGCTATTCTGTCAACCCTGTTGTTACATAAGATGGCGCAGTGAGATAGGATTCAAATTGTTCTTACCCATTTTCCCTTTGTCCAAAAGATGAGGTAATATTCCCACTGCAACAAAAATGAATGAAATTACCAGAATAGAAGATTTCAAACCTATGAAACTAAATATTGCTGAAAATATCTTGGTTTATGACGACTAAACATCAGCAGTGTAGCTTTTTTTTTCTCTTTTTTGTGTCTGTTTAATCTAATTTCGTTTAATGTTTCAGATAAGAAATTGTGTTGTCTATGAGAAGGTGTGATAAGTACCAGGAACCCTGCTATTGATCTTTAAATTCATTTGAAAATAATAGACTTTAATAGGTAGACGTAATGCATGCTTCAATCTCTCTCTCTCTCTCTCTCTCTCTCTCTCTCTCTCTCTCTCTCTCTCTCTCTCTCTCTCTCTCTCTCTCTCTCCTTCCCCTCTGTCTCTCTCACTTTTTTATTCTTTCAGATTGATGGTTTGGTTTGTTCTTCTTTTATCCTTGGTAGACTGCTTTCAGGGTTTGCTTTGGTGATGGTTGTATGCAGACTGTGTGTGGACAGAATGGTTCTGGCGACGGGTAATTGTAAGGCCCTCTTCTTTTGTTTCTGGTCTTTTGTAGCTTGCACCAGGTATCTTGAAGTATTAGTTGCTGGTGATGTTACTAGCATTCATGACTCAAGCCTACTGAACAGTCATTCATGCATCTACCATTTCAGGCTAGTTGTCATTCGTTCAGTTCCAAGTTATCACAGCTAGATTCCCATTTTCAATATGTCTCCAGCAGGTCTAGCACATTATCACAATGTTACCTTATAACCTATTGTCTCAACTGGTTAGAGCACCATGTCTATAACACAGGGTTCGTCGATTCCACCCCCAGGCATACAACATTTCTTACCATTGGAGGGGCCAGTTTTATCCATGCCCTGGTCTGGGTATTTTCTTCCCATAAAACTATAGGCTCAAGATCTGATTCTTGAGTTCAGTCCTAGCTGGCAATATAAAAATGCCCAGTTTGCTGTCCATCTTAATGTCCAGTTATTCAACATAAAAATGGCATGTTTACTGTCCATATCAAAGTCCAATCACTGAACATAAAAATGGCCAGTTTGCTGTCCATCTTAACGTCCAGTTATTCAACATAAAAATGGCCTGTTTGCTGTCCATATCAAAGTCCAATCACTGAACATAAAAATGGCCAGTTTGCTGTCCATCTTAACGTCCAGTTATTCAACATAAAAATGGCTTGTTTGCTGTCCATCTCAACGTCCAATCATTCAACATAAAAATGTGTAGATTCGAAATCTGCATTACAATCGTTAAAAAGTTGCGAATATAAGGTAAATAGTAGGTTGATATATGAGATAAAATTTCTAATTCATTGTTTAATAACATATAATACACAAGTTACTTTTTGTTGGATCCCATCACACTGCGGTATCATAAATAACGATCGGGTCGACAGAATAGCTAAAAGTGCAGCACTGAATAGAGCTGGCAGTACTAAACTTGATTTACCACTATGTGAGCATGAAATGAACCTACATTAGAAAACAAAGTAAAAGCGCAATGTGACCTTCGCCCATTCATCGTACATTACGAGGGTTTTACAAGACTAGAGAAAACGTTAGCTTACAGATTATCTCTCAATTCACTTCGAACTAAATTCAGTAAAACCATCAAATGTATCTGTAGTGATAACATAACAGTTAAACATCTTTTGTGTCGTCAGCGAATGCGACCTTATTTCCCTGCATCATTTATAAATCTAAAACAGATACATACTGATTTCACTCTGAATTTACACATTGCGAGGCACTTACTGCACAGTCCTGTAGGTCGTTTTCTTTGATTAAGCATGATTGTTGTATACCTGTAAATCCCACCTGCTCCTGTTTGTTTGCTTGTTAGATTTTTTCTTACTCCGTAAATGACCTGTTTCAACGCAATTCTTTTTCTTTTTTGCGTCTAAAAGCACATATGTGAATAGACGTTAAAAGAAATAACGAACGAAAAATGGCCTGTTCGCTGTCCATCTCAGTGTTCAATGATTCAACATAAAAATGACTAGTTTGGTGTCCATCTTAATGTCCAATCAATCAACATGAAACTGCCTGTTTGTTGTCTGTCTTAATGTCCAATCATTTAACATAAAAGTGGCCTGTTCACTGTCCATCTTACCGTCCAATCATTTTAGAGTTTTCTAGGTTTCTTCCAATTCTCTCTTCATTTCAAGATCTTGTCAGCACAAAAAGTGTTGCGCAGGGTCTAGAAATCTGCGACTTAACTACTGGCAGATCTAGATGGACCACATATGGAGTTGTCCATGAATCCTTCCTAACAAACTCCAAACTCAGTACTAGATAAACACATACAACAATGCAAGTAAGTAACACTAATAATACTGGATAAAGCTTTAACTGTTAATCAAGTTTGCTTTCTTCAAAATGTTTTTAAAGATGCCTCTGAGCCTCCAGTGTGTTACTGTCACGTTGCATTTGTTTAACTCCAGTGTGTTACTGCATGTTACATTTCTTTTTGTTCTGTGTGTTATTCCATGTTACATTTGTTATTCTCCTGTGTGTTATTGTCATGTTACCATTGTTTTTCTCCCATGTGTTACTCCGTGTTACATTTGTTTTTCTCCCATGTGTTACTCCATGTTACATTTGTTTTTCTCCCATGTGTTACTCCATGTTACATTTGTTTTTCTTGAGTGTATTACTCTCATGTTACATTTTTTCCTGTGTATTACTGTCGAGGCATGTTACACTTGTTTTCCTCCTATGTAACTGTCATGTTACGTTTGTTTTTCTTCCGTGTGTTATTCTCATGTACGTACATTTATTTTTCTCTAGTGCGTTACTTTCATGTTACATTTGTTTTTCTCCAGTGTTTTACTATCATGTTACACTTGTTTTACTCCTGTGTGTTACTGTCGCGTTATATTTCAGTTTTCTCCAGTGTGTTTCTCGTGATGTTGATGATGATATCATTTTTTTTATTTTGCACTTGGAATTATATTGCTTAAAACAATGGTTTTACTGATGTCTAAGGAATATGTACTTACACGGTATGAAAGAAAATGCGATCTTGTAAAAAGGGTCTCCTACACCAGACACGGTCTTGGTGAGGAACAAGGATTCCTGTAGGGGCCAGCTGGCAATGCTCTTTAGTTCTTGTGCTTCTGGGACTCCAACACCAATCACAATTATGTGAATACCTGTCAACATATCATGTAGCCATGTCTAACATATATCATGCAATCGTATCTAACATATTATGTAATCATCTCTAAACATATTGGGTGAATTTTCAAGCCAATTTTTGATGGTACCTGTTGGTAAGTATTTTCAGACCCAGAGAAGTAAAGGTGAGTGTTCTGTAGGTAAGGAATCATTTATTTGCACCCACGCTGTTCATTAAGGCACTTCCAAAGAAATCAGGCGCTATAGAATGCTAACGCCATTGTATCAGCAGCTTGATGACTCATGTAACAAAAATTCTTTTAATCATGATGAGGACAAGGAACAGAATCAAAAGTGAAATAGCAGAAGAACATGTGGATTTGTTGTTGAGAAAGGAACTGTTAATGGTATATACCTACTAAGAACTCTCAAAGAGAGATCAGCCGAGTTGAATAAGAATTTATATTTATGCTTTGTTGTTTATACCAAGGCTTTTAATTCGGTAAGACAAAGAATTGATTTACCTACTAGAAAGGCTTAATGTTGATGGAAAAGATCTAAGAATAATTAGAATAATTATTGGAACAAAAAGCCGCAATGAGATTAGAAAATGATAAAAGCTATTTCCAAAATATTAAAAGCGTGGTTAGACAAGGATGTGTTCTGTCACCAGATTTGTTTTCACTTTACAGCGAAACAATCATGAGGAACCTAGAAGAATGCCCTGGGATAAAGTTTGGAAAAAAAATTATAAACAATCTTCGTTACGCAGATAACACTGTTCTAATTGCAAAAAATAAAAAAGGCCTACAAAATGTTGTGATATAACAACAGCAAAAATAAAGGGCTGGGCTGGAGCTAAATAGCAAGAAGACTACAGTCGTAATAATAATTGAAAAACAAGAAATCCCGTCATGCGAAATCACAGCAAATGGCACAACTTTGAGACAGGTTATTAAGTTTAAATATCTGGGAACGGTCATCTCACCAGACGGCAAATGCACATCAGAGATAGCCAGCAGAATCGGCCAAGCTAAAACAGCATTCAAGAAGACGAAAAGCATTCTTACCAACAAATTGCTATCCATTAACATCAGAAAGAGAGTTCTTGAGTGTTAGATAGAACCGATACTGTTGTATGGTTGTGAGGCATGGACAGAAAGAAGCCAGAACAAGACTGAGGCAACTGAAATGTGGTGTCTAAGAAGAATATTGAATGTTCCGTGGACAGCTAAGAAAACAAACGAGACAGCCTTGAAGGAGGCAGACACAAAAACATACATGAAGAAAATTAGGAAAAGACAAGCAACAATTACAGGGAAATTTATGAGTCAACAGAAATTAGAGCACCTAGTCGCAACAGGAAAGCTGGAGGGAAAAGAGCACCTGATAGACCCTGAGAGAAAATATTGGACGGAGTTGCAGAGTAGCTGGGGACAGAAATGGAAAGAGATGTACTTGTAGCGACAAGAGATACATTCATATGGAGGGCTATGATTGCCAACGCCATACGGCAGGGCACATGATGATGATGCTCATTAAGGCTCTTAAAACACCTCTAAACCAACTGAAAGTGAGCTCATCATGGCAGCAGGGAATGAAGTGCCACAATATTTATGGCAAGTTTTGACAGTGCTGTGTTAATGTGAATGGGGATAATAGTGAAGGCGTTATGTGGTTGCATTCTAGATTAAGACAGTGTGACTCTGCTTACTTTCACAATAATATTATATCATGGTTCAGCATAGACTGGAGCGTGTCTACCAAACCACTTGACTCCCTGTTGTGTGATGTCATGGTTGACACATGTCGTACCAACAATCTTTCACATGTCTTCACTTCTTATCATGTCTCTTTATATTTATGTTTAGCCTCTGCTCAGGTATATCTATGGTCCAGTAGGTTACTCATTAAATCTTTGGCTTAAGACCTCTCTCTCTCTCTCTCTCTCTCTCTCTCTCTCTCTCTCTCTCTCTCTCTCTCTCTCTCTCTCTCTCTCTCTCTCTCTCTCTCTCTCCCTTTCTCTTTCTCAAATAAAAATTCTGTGTTTGTGTCTGAGTGTGTATAATGTGTGTGGATACATGCATAATTGTGTGTGTGTGTGTGTGTGTGTGTGTGTGTGTGTGTGTGTGTGTGTGTGTGTGTGTGTGTGTGTGTGTGTGTGTGTGTGTGAGTGTGTGTTTAAATGTGTCTGTGAGTAAGACTCTTTACCATGTTGACATATTATCATAAGTTCAATTTTTGTCTTCCATTCCTCAGCCCCACTAGAACCTTTTATGACATTGTTATTTACGGCAGTTGGACCACGTCCTAAGGTCGTATGAATGTTGGGGTCTCTCAGATAATAACACCAAAATAAAATGACCTTGGCTGTTCTTTGTTTCTTCAGCCTCTTTAATGACGTTCGTAGAATTCATATCAGAGGCAGCAGCAGTGATCAGAAGAATGACGTTAGGTACGTCAGAACGATCCCCATTGCGTGCAGAGAACATCTCTGTTCTCGCCATCTGTGGAAAGGAAGCACAATATCACACAGATGTTGATAAACTAAAGACGAGACAAGACAAGACAAAACAAGACAAGACAAGACAAGACAAGACAGAACAGGACAGGACAGGACAGGACAGGACAGGACAAAATTTTATATTTATTAAAGTTAGGAATAAACAACAAATACTACTTGTATACGTGATACTCAGCCTTAGATAGAAAAATCAAAGTAATGAAAAATTGTGCCAAGTAAGCACAAAAATCATATTACTCCAGCATATGAAAAAAGAAAAAAGTGAAAGAAAGAAAGAAAGAAAATCAAATCAAGTAAGGACACTGAACAATTAAAACAAAACAAAATCATCCACATGCATACACAGAAAACATAGCAAATGCTATTCTAAGAAGCAAGCAACAGTTTCTTAATTGTATAAATGTTTTTGTGTGTGATGATTTTGGATATTTGGATGATGTGGTGTGGAACCGTCATTTAAAGGGAGATTAGCCACTTTGTGTAATAGAGAGTAACTTTATGAAAAGTGAGCCATTATGAAACTCTGATTTATGAAAAGTGAGCAAATATGAAACTCTGATTGTGAACTACAGAGAGCTTATTGATCTTGAGAAATCGGGATGTGTTCCTGACCTGTCTGCTTGTGTGGCACTGTTAAGTTACTGCACTGTTGATGGATCCAGGATTTGGCAGCCATGGCTGTAGATTATTGTTACTGGTTTAAGTATACACATACTGGTTTAAGTATATCACATGCGAGGTCAAGGTCGTTATAAAAATGAAATGTGTGAGAGAGAGAGATAGAGAATATATATATATAATATATATATATATATAAGAGAGAGAGAGAGAGAGAGAGAGAGAGGAGAGAGAGAGAGAGAGAGAGAGAGAACATCAATCACTTACACGGAGAGCTCCAGCTATATTGGTACCCCCAGTGGCGTTCAAAGTGAAATCTGTGATATCATTCTCCGTAATGTTGCCCAAGTCTTTCAGCATGAACTGCACGTGGGTCTGTGAATCAAACAGCATGAAGCCAACTTGCACATGGCTACTTGTGCTGTTGATGAGTGTCAGCATTGTTGTCAGTTGTTCTGTGATGAACTGGTAGTCACGGTCTGTCAGTGTACTGGACGAGTGCAGTATGATCACCAGGTCCACATCGTGACTCTCTTTGTAGAAAGATGGCATTTCATCTGGAAGTACACAAGAGTAAACACAAACAGACACACAGACACAGACAGACAGACAGACAGACAGACAGACAGATATCACACACATAGACAGACAGACATACAGATATACACAAAGACACACAAACAGTCATACACAGACGCGCAAAAATACAAACGCACATCAGCACTAACAGACGGATTGTACTGAAAAATGTTCAAAATATTTTCAAGGTTATTTCAATTCATTACACATAACTGCTTAATTACATAAGGTACTGCTTACCAGGGGCATATTACCTTGTCTATTTTTGTTAGTGTTTGCAAAGTACATGAAAGGCCTTTGATTTGTGTTTCCGATTATTTGTATCCAAAAACATACATTTTTGTTGAATATACGCAGATTTCTGCAAATGGATAAACGCTTTATGAAGATGAGGAGATGATTGTTACTGGAAACGGCTGTTACATTGTATTATCGCAAACCGCTAAATCAGTTATTTTTTTCTCAGTTTCATCCACAAGAGATAACATATCACAATGAATGACAACAAACACAATTTCATCAATCGCCAGTTTACAAAAAACTAGTCTAAATAGTAATTATAAAAACAGGATAACTTTTGAAAGACAATAAGATTTTCAAAGATATCCTATCACAGATTTCCGAAGAAGCACAAAGTCGTCTTGAATGCTTTTCCAATTATGTAAGCATGTAATTTATTTCCTAAAGCACATCGTGATGTATCAAATTCAAATAAATACAAAAAAGACAGATAACAGCTGACGAACGTAAGCTACTGACATTCATCTGTGAACATTTGCATAATATTTGCACCAACCTTTGTTGTCTGGAAATCGAATATTCGTTGTGAATAAAGTGTCTGTTTTGTCTGCAATAAGAAAACATGTTTATTGTTCATGTATTACGTACATGTTACTACATGTATACTAATAACCACACTATGGCTAAACTATGTTCATGTATTATGCACAGTGTTACTAAATGTATACTAAAAACCACACTAGCTAAACATGTCATGTATTATGCACAGTGTTACTAATGTATACTAATAATCACACATGGCTAACTATGTTCATGTCTTACGTAAGTGTTACTAAATGTATGCTATAACCACACTATGGCTAAACTATGTTCATGTATACGTACAGTGTTACTACATGTATACTAATAACACACTATGGCTAAACTATGTTCATGTATTATGCACAGTGTTACTAAATGTATACTAATAACACACATGCTTAAACAATGTTCATGTATTACGTATAGTGATACTAAATGTATACTGATAACCACACTATGGCTAAACTATATTCATGTATTATGCACAGTGTTACTACATGTATACTAATAACCACACTATGGCTAAACTATGTTCATGTATTACTAAGTGTTACTAAATGTATATAATAACCACACTATGGCTAAACTATGTTCATGTATACGTAAGTGTTACTAAATGTATACTAATAACCACACTATAGCTAAACTATGTTCATGTATTACGTAAGTGTTATTAAATGTATACTAATAACCACACTATGGCTAAACTATGTTCATGTATTATGCACAGTGTTACTAAATGTATACTAATAACCACACTATGGCTAAACTATGTTCATGTATTACGTACAGTGTTACTAAATGTATGCTAATAACCACACTATGGCTAAACTATGTTCATGTATTACGTACAGTGTTACTAAATGTATACTAATAACCACACTATGGCTAAACTATGTTCATGTATTACGTACAGTGTTACTAAATGTAGCTAATAACCACACTATGGCTAAACTATGTTCATGTATTACGTACAGTGTTACTAAATGTATACCAATAACCACACTATGGCTAAACTATGTTCATGTATTACGTACAGTGTTACTAAATGTATGCTAATAACCACACTATGGCTAAACTATGTTCATGTATTACGTACAGTGTTACTAAATGTATACTAATAACCACACTATGGCTAAACTATATTCATGTATTACGCACAGTGTTACTAAATGTATACTAATAACCACACTATGGCTAAACTATGTTCATGTATTACGTACAGTGTTACTAATGTATACTAATAACCACACTATGGCTAAACTATGTTCATGTATTACGTATAGTGTTACTAAATGTATGCTAATAACCACACTATGGCTAAACTATGTTCATGTATTACGTAAGTGATACTAAATGTATACTAATAACCACACTATGGCTAAAATATGTTCATGTATTATGCACAGTGTTACTAAATGTATACCAATAACCACACTATGGCTAAACTATGTTCATGTATTACGTACAGTGTTACTAAATGTATACTAATAACCACACTATGGCTAAACTATGTTCATGTATTATGCACAGTGTTACTAAATGTATACTAATAACCACACTATGGCTAACTATGTTCATGTATTACGTATAGTGATACTAAATGTATACTAATAACCCATAGGCTAAACTAGTTCATGTATTACGTATAGTGTTACTAATGTATGCTAAAACCACACTATGGCTAAACATGTTCATGTATACGTACAGTGTTACTAAATGTATACTAATAACCACACTATGGCTAAACTATATTCATGTATTACGCACAGTGTTACTAAATGTATACTAATAACCACACTATGGCTAAACTATGTTCATTTATTACGTACAGTGTTACTAAATGTATACTAATAACCACACTATGGCTAAACTATGTTCATGTATTACGTATAGTGTTACTAAATGTATGCTAATAACCACACTATGGCTAAACTATGTTCATGTATTACGTATAGTGATACTAAATGTATACTAATAACCACACTATGGCTAAAATATGTTCATGTATTATGCACAGTGTTACTAAATGTATACCAATAACCACACTATGGCTAAACTATGTTCATGTATTACGTACAGTGTTACTAAATGTATACTAATAACCACACTATGGCTAAACTATGTTCATGTATTATGCACAGTGTTACTAAATGTATACTAATAACCACACTATGGTTAAACTATGTTCATGTATTACGTATAGTGATACTAAATGTATACTAACAACCACACTATGGCTAAACTATGTTCATGTATTACGTAGTGTTACTACATGTATACTAATAACCACATTATGGCTAAATTTAATATGTTGAAGAAAGAAAACACGGCTAAAGTAATACATGTAGCAGAAAAACAAAAAACAAAGCTGTTTTCTTTTAACATCTGAATATTACATAAATGGAACTGATGGTGAACAGCTTTCCAATCAACTGCATAAACACAAGTGACATCAAGGTGAATCTACATGACTATCCACAGACCATTACACAGCCTACACAGAAACTTGTTCATCAGACTGATTTCTTAGGTTAAAAAGAAATACACAGAAGACAAAATCACCAGCTTAGGTTCTTCATAGGACCTTCTCAATTTGAGCGCCAAGACAATGGTGCAAGAACTAAAATTATCCCTCTGAGAACCAGAAAAACATTGAAATAGAAGAAATACCAAAGAAATAAGAGGGAAGCAGGGAGAATTTTTATAATATAATCAAAGGACACAACTCTTGAGAATTATCTCCCATGTTGTATAGAACTTCTCAAATCTAACACAGTGTACGCTACCCATTCAGCTAGCATAGAAGCAGATACAAAGTACAGAAACAGTAAACTCAAAACACTTCTCAAAAAAGGAGCGCCCAAGCCCACCTTTATACTCTGCAACTACCCTACCCTATATTGCATGTATTTCTCTCCTCTCTCATAGTTGTGTGTAGGGTAGTTGCAGAGTATAAAGGTGGGCTTGGGCGCTCCTTTTTGGAGGAGTGTTTTGAGCTTACTGTTTCTGTACTTTGTATCTGCTTCTATGCTAGCTGAATGGGTAGCGTAACCTGTGTTAGATTATTGAAATAGAATCAAAACGCGTATTTAATACAACCACACGACTATCAAATATGTGTAATGATTCTATTTTCATATTTTTCTTATTTCTGTTTGAATGCGAGTGGTCAGACTTGTTTTGGATGTTCTTCCAAACAATATTCCAAACAATGTTCCCCCCAAATGCTTCCCTGAAAACTGAAGTCAGCTTTTCTGAGAAAACAAATAAGCAGAAGACATTCAAACATATTCAACTCCAACTCCAGTCCTTCAGTGTCTGCTCGTTTTCACTCCCATTCAGATCATTTCAACCAACCTGTTGAAATCAAGTGACAAAGAAATCCTTGTCATGCCTGCAAAATCCTACAATCATGACCAAATTTCTGCGTCTTTTCTTTTTGACTGTACTGAAGAAATTTCTCTAACCATAACTGAAATCATGAACATTTGTTTGAACACAGCTGTTGCTCCAGAGCTTTAACCATGGCCTAGTCAACTCCTTGTTCAAAAGTCCAGTTTAGATTTCAATAACTAAAAAAAAAAAAAAAAAAAACAACTATCGACCTATTTCAAATCTCTGTTTTAATCCAGAATCCTTCAGAGAATCATGTTTTCAGAGCCGATGAGTCACCCAGAAAGCAACAACTTGTTTGAACTGTTTTCCTGTTGGGTTATCGTGCAGACCATAGCATAGAAACTGCTTTGTCAAAAGTATTTAATGATCTTCTGAAAGCTTCTGTAATGGAAACGTGTTCATTCTGTCACTTTTAGATCTTTCTGCTTGTATTTGACACTACTGACCTTGATATCATAATTTCAAGACTATTATCTTGTTATCTAATCTGACCACATTGCAACTGTTCCTGAGTTGTTCAAGCCATATCTTAGTTATAAAACTCAGTCCATTGTCACTGGTGACATCAGATCAGCTCCATCTTTTCCAAAATGGGGTGTCCCCAAGGATTCTCTGTTGGGTTGTTTTCTTCACTATGTACTTACAGTCACTTACCTACTCCTTTGAACATTTTCATTCATTATCCATATTAACCGTTTTGCATGTCAACGGTTGAGACATAATCTTCTCTTTGTTCAATTTCAATCATAAGCAGGACAACACCATTAAAAAAAAAAAATTTTCTGGCATGCTTTACTGGTTCTTCATAATCTTCTGTCCTTTGGTGATGGTATAATGACTATAGGATATGTAATGGTCGAAAAACTGAAAGACAAAAAAAAAGAAAAGAAATAAAAAACAACAGCCTTGACAACTACAACAACAAGTAACACACACTCACACACACACCACACACAAAACACACACACACACACGCGCGCGCACACACACACACACACACACACACCACACACACACGCCGCACACACACACACACACACACACACACACCACATACACACACACACACACACACACACGCACACACACACACACACACACACGCGGTGTGCGCGCACTCGTGCGTTCGCGCGCTCGCAGGCGCACACACACATACATACCTTTATCAGAAGAGGTACAGTTTAGGAAATCAGCGTATCTGGAGGTCGACAGCCAAAGCCAGGACACATAATCTTCCCTTCTGTGCACGTGGAACACAGACGTTCATCACTTTGGTCCAGACAGTCTGGGGCACCGTCACACAGGTAATTTCTGCAGAATTCATTATCAGATGCACATTATTTCTTTTCTGCACTGATACTTAACTTGTCTGAAATTGTGACAGTAGACAAATCAAACAAATGTTGAAAACAATAAACACACCTAATGGAATGAGAACTGTACACATAAGACACGTAATCAACAAACAAAACAGACTCGTTTTTTCGGCTAATAGTCTTTGTTAAACAAATACAAAAAAACAGAAAAGAAACAAATTCAACAGACTTAGAACAAAAGCAACAGATTAGCAAACTTTCCTGTTTCTTGAGTGTCGAACTGGAGAAGATGATTCAATGATTTAAGTCCACAATGTGATTGGGAAGCAAAATGATCCACAAACACAGCATTCACAACATCGAATTGTTCACACACTATTGTGGCTCTTGACAGATGCAATTATTGATGTAGCTGGCCTTCAGAGTATCATTGTATCACTTCAGTGGTCTTCCCTGGTCATGGCAGTCTTCCTTCAGCTCGCTATACAGCACCATTTTAGGATGTGATTGTCTTCCCTAAGGACAACAGGTCCTATCAAACGAAGCTGGCCTGGCATTTGATAAGTAGAAACTGTATATTTGGCAAACCACACTTCATCAGAAAGTGAACGCTGGACACTCAAGTCTTTTCATTGATTTTGCACATCTTGCTCAGACATCTTTTTGGTGGACCCATTCCAGCTGTTGGTATGTAGAAATGTACCAATATATTATACTTTTATATTTGGTTAATGTCCACAAGAGAAGGAGAGAAAGAGAGAGAGGGCGGGGTGTGGCTTACACGATGCAGAATATAGTATATGTTCTGGTTTCACACGCTTTTGTGGTTAAGGATGTGTCACACACATATGGAGCATGAAACAGTCTTTTTCAATCTGTCTGTTCATTGTTACAAAATCTTGAAATACTTCATCGATTTCACATCAGATACAACATACACACACTCCACACAACACACACACACACACACACAACACACACCACCACACACACACACACACACACACACACACACAGCCGCGCCGCCACCACACACACATATGCGCGAACATATACACATGTTAAATACATTTATATAATGTACAAATCTAATGATAATACAGTATGTACAATATGCTGCATGCTCTACATATGTATTCTTATATTCTTCTGTGTTTAGCTTTACGTGTGAAATGTTGAAATTCCGAAAGCTTTAGGTTTGCATTGCAGATGAGCCCCTTTCTGCAGAATAACAAATGTGTTTGTTGAATATCTGGCGTTGTATATATACATGTCATGGCAGTGTCAGTGTTGAAAACACACAGCATGCATATCCACTGATACAAAGTATCAGACTGTGCAGTAACATACCACTGCATGGTGTTGCAAATCAATGTGCTTACACGCTTACTGATGTAAAATGTGGAACAATTCCGAAATAATTGGTTTGCATTGCAAACCCTTATGCAGACTAAAAATGTGTTTGTTGAATACTGCTTTGTACATAATCGTCGAATGAAGCATGTCCAGTGATTGAAAATACAGCATGCATATCCACTGATAAAAGTATGCAGACTGTGCAGTAACATACCACCTGCTGGTGTTGGCAAAGCAATGTGCATACACGCACTGAAAAAAATTGGAACAATAAAATTATAAAAGACAAAATGTATTTCTTTTGTCCTAATCGTCGAATAATCTCAGATGTATAGCATTTACCCACGTGTATGTGCGGGGGTGCATGAGTTGTGGTTTGTGGTGTGCTGTGTTTTGAGTAAACATTACATGCTCACCAAATGAATGAAGTAATGCGGCTTCCTGGCTTGTTCCATTCATTTAAATCAATGTCTTTATGTTCATTTTCATACACGTTTCTATTGTTTCTGGTTTATACAATGCAGGCAGCTGCTTTCAATCTGATTGATTTGCATTAAATGTGTATTTACATTTATCTCTTACAAAGCAAACGCTTTCGTGTACATACTCACTCTTTCATAAGAGGAATGAGTTGACCATTGGCACAAACATGGTAGGCCTGAAGTATGGAGATGTCAGTGGGAATGGCACAGCCTGTCTCATCACTGCCATCCCCACAGTCACTGTGGCCATCACATATCAAGGCGTAATGAACTTGACCCCCACCATGCAGTCAAACAGCTTGAAGTTATTGGGAGACCAGGACAGGTCTTTGTTGTTCTGAGGACACTGCTGAAACGGGAGCACAAAAGAACCATCTGTACAATATTTCAGCGAATGTTTATAAAGTTTAACAAAGGGAAGCATGTCTGTTGTACTGTTACTATGTGTGTTGTTCAGATGACGCTGAAGTCTGACAGAACGTGGACTGTTTGATCCTTGGTCAGTGAACTTGACGTCGTCCTTCATACAGAGAAAACCAATTCTTGTGGTGTTGTAGTCACACAGAGATCCATAGAATGGTTTTATAGACACCTTTCCATGTGAAAAGAAAAGAGCGAACTTTGAGTTGAACTGGTGCCTCGCTGTGGTTGATGTCCATGGTTCAGGATTCCTTGTCCCCATTGCCATATGTGTTGATATTGTAGCTTCACCTGTAAAGACCTGCTGGAGATGGGTTTATAGGTCAAATCAACAGCTAGACAAATACCTGAAATCCCAACACGTGCAATAATAGAAGCCAACAGTTTAGGTTCTGCAGGCGCTGTAGGACTGCAGTTTACCACCAGACTGTGGATCACAAGGTTGAGGCATGTCCTTTGTTGATGTGAAGATGACTTGAAGACAGCGGTCATGGTGGACAAACCAGGGGTGACCACAGGAGACAGATCTGTAGGGACAGTCAGCAGGTTCATCCTCGCCCCCTACACACTGCTGCACCTTGTCACATAGGATATAGGCAGGGATAGTGGCAGAAGAACACTCATACAGAACATCAGCAATCAGAGGAGCCACACGTTTGAACGTCATGTGTGTATTTGATAAAGCTGTGGGCAGGAGGTGCAGAGGATGAGTGGAGTAATTGAGACTGAAACCAGATGGGGAGCTCTCTACAGTGAAGAAAGGCCATGGCATGGTTCTGACCCACACAAAAATGTCACCATGAGGCAAAAGTAAAACGGCAGTTGTTAGATCAGGATGGCGAAACAGTAACTTGTCAGTTGTGCGCTGGTCTCCTTGATACACTTCAAGATGTTCGTACCATTTTAAACTGAAGTGGGTGAAGTGAAGATTATGCCCTGGTTGTCAAGGGTTGGTTTGATGTGCCAGGAAATGTCGTGAATACAAGAACAACTCCTGCCAGGTTCAGTCCACACCACATGGCCTTCAGTATCTTCAAGGTGTGTGGTGTGGCTGTGGGTTTGAGTCCAGTTGCATTGAATGCAGTGTCTGTGTTGTCTGCTGATGTGGAGTTTATGGGGTTTGTCGTAATGGACTCTGTAAAGCTTGATAAAGACAGACTTGTATGGCTAAAGAGTTCGACGCAGCTGTATCTGAAACTGGCAAGCTTGCGTCACCAGATGTGTTTAATTCAGTTGTTTTTAAAATTTCCAAACTTATATCACGTATTGTGTTGGATTTGGTTGTGGCTGATAAAGACTGGCTTGTATCACTGAACGTGTTAGACTGAATGAGCACTGAAAAAGGTGGGTTTGTACCATTATACGTCCGATTATTGGTCACATTGTCACTTATAACGTCTTCATCTGTCATATAACTGATGGATGTATGATGATTAGCTTTCTCCCAACTATCGGTATTGATGACTGTTGTGGGCTGAGTCTCCATCAGTGCTCCCTTCCCTGTTTGTGGTGGGTGTAATTCCAAACAGGTGCCGTGTCAAATCTTGACTGGTCGGTGGTTTGATGAGACTGATTACTGTCTTGTTTCTTCGGGCGTACAATGTGTGCAGTCTCGCCATGATTCTGAGTGTTGACAACGTCCAACAGTGACCACATCATCACCATTGATAAAGCAAAATGCTGCCACCAGTTACTACCAACATTCGTCTTCTTGGCATGGTTGGCTGAAAGCATATGTGACTTATTCTCACAACTGGGGACACAATCGATTTATAAATAGAGCACGTTATTGGTATCATTAGAAAAAACACTGAATTTCTTTTCCAGTAATGTATAAATGAAGTCTGTTGGACAAAACGTGTAGAAGTAGTGGTCAACTGAATTAAAATATCACACGTTCATAATCGTTATTTTGAGGAAACGGATGAGAAAGTTTGAGAAAATTCACCGCCAAGTTTTCCTTAGCAATTACTATGAATGTTCTCATCTGATTTCTTATTGGTTTATTTTGAATTATTGTTTGCAAGGTTTGAAAGTTGACGTCACAGACGTCATATTAATGCGTGGAATAACTCGAGCTCCGTAAGAGATTGAGTCGAGGCAATGTAAAAATTACCAGTTTCAGGTAACATTGAAGAGCATGGCTCAGCATTATCACAATCAATGCTTAAATTTCATTTCCCTTAGGGTGAGTATCAGTGTGAAACTTATCACCACGTTCTGAGGCTGTAGTTCTGTTCGCTCAGATGCGACTCACGTCCCAACATTTGAGAGAGGGTCACATATGTTAGCACATGGTCAGCATCTGTGTGAAATGGAAACAAACCTAGCACACTTTGACAGACAGCAATAAAACAGACCTGCCTCAATAACGCAGCCCCCGATTACCTGTCAAGCCTACTTGAGATCTATGTTCCCTCACGTACCCTCCGCTCTGCCTCCGATCCTCTGACTTTTCGCTTTCCACGCACTAAGCTCAATACCTATGGTCCACGAGCCTTCTCTGTTTCTGGTCCACTTTCCTGGAACAAACTTCCTCTCTCTGTCCGTCAGCAACCTACTTTTGTCTCCTTCAAGTCCGCTCTCAAAACTCACCTTTTCTCCTCTGCATAAAATCCTGACCTCACTCAATCCCCTCTGCAGCCTGTCTCCACTCGGAGGGGAATCACATTGTAATATATAATTGTATATAATATGCTCTCTATAATTTCCCATTGCTTTTATCTTTCTCCCATTTATAGCCGTGTGGGTGTGCGTGCAGTGTGTGTGTGTGTGTGTGTGTGTGTGCGTGCGTGCGTGCGTGCGTGAGTGCGTGTGTGTGCGTGCGTGCGTGCGTGTGTGTCTGTTTTAGCGCTTAGATTTGATTTTATCAAGATTTTGCGCTATACAAATAAAATATTGTATTGTATTGTATTGTTAACTCTGAAATTTTACGTGCAATTGGCACTGAAGTGATTGCCAGCATTAAAGCATAATAGAAACCAGAAACACATAGTAATAAATATGAGAATGGTGTTAAATTTACAAAACATGTCAGGCACAAATATTCTACCAAATAGCCTTTGTGAGGCGTCCACAAAAGACAACAAAGTAATAAAGTCACCAGATCTGGGACAAAACAGCACAGGAAATGAAAATCTATGATTGTCAAGCCATTCTATCAATCTTCCTTTTTAAATAAAATCAAAACACGCTAGTCCAGATTTTACACTTCTCAAAGTCACTGTGATCTTGAATAAAGCATCAGATGAAATAAAAACTTGACTTAAGCAAGGACTACGGTATAATGTTACATCCTGAAAGGAGAATGAGAAAAATTGATGCTGCCTGAGAAGGACTCTTTACACGGGCCTTCCTCAAACAAACAGACAAACAAACAAACAAAACTCATTTTAAGCTTTTCTGCCATGTGACATTCAGTTAGGATCATGTCTTTGTGACTCTTCAATTGTCCACAGCTATGATCCAAATTTGATAAAAAGAAAATCCATGAAAAACAACAGAAAATTTTGCTGACAACTTTTTATCACAGGCATAGACAGATGACACAAACATCATCCCTCCTGTCTATATGGAACAATCTCCTTCTATCTCTTTTTATAAAGTGAGATTGAAAACAGATAGTACAGATTTCACTGCATTGGTGAACTGGCAGGATATTAAGAAAGGTTCGTAAACAGATACACAGTTACGACAGAAATCTTTAAAATGTGTTCTTGTTTTTCTGTGAATAGTCAGCTGATTGGTAGACTAGTTACAGATTGCTATTCTACTTTGCTCTGCCTTCACATCTTCGCTACCCCCTCCCCCTCCCCCCAGTGACCAGTTATTTTTAGAACCTGGGTTTTTGAAAATACCATGTAGGTTAAGAAGTGGAGACGGTGTGCAGAATGCAGAAGTGAACATGATAAAAAGTCCACGACCAGTATATGTACTATAAAACGGTGGTTGGCGTGTGGTTTAATCACTTGACCTCTCTATTGAAAGGGGAATAATTCTGTGGATGGTGAATGAGCAGCAGCACAAAGCACCAGCAGATAAGACGTCGGAAACCAAGGCCAGGAATCAAACCACAGTACCAAGGACAATGCACGCTGATGGTTCTGATGATAAATTTGTGCAGGGTCTTAATGCCAAGCACCAGAAAGGAAACTTTCCACCTGCAAGCGCAAAAGAGGAACGGACAAGGCTGGATTAAGAAACAGTCCACAAACTAAATGTGCAGGTAGGAAACAGCATCCTGAAACACCAACAGGCCACTTCGGAGATAATGTATATGCAACTTGTAAGGATGCCGATGCAGCAAAAGAGCCAAAGATGAAAACACCTCCTCAGAATTTTTTTATGTCATCGAGAGCTGGACAACATCCACAGAAAGGAGAGGAATCTCAAGAAATAAACGAAGACCGCCTCAGTAATTCAGAAACAAGGTTTAGAAAAACAATGGACAAACCTAAAAGTAGAACACATTGCCCTTCGGAAAGAAGAATAAGCAAAGAGGAGAAGGAATAAAAACAAAAGAAGACCCAAGATTGCATCTATCTCAGTTTGACAGAAAACAATTTGAGAGGTTAAAATCTGTGATGTGACACTCACTGAACAAAGAAGTCCTGGAGAAGCCTCTCAGAAAAATGCATTTTGACCATCAAAGCGAGTCTTCACTTGAAATCCAGTTGCAGCACCAGGGAAAATGTTTCATGACAAACCACCAACACTGAATGAATAAACAAAGTGGTTAAGAAAGCCAGAGCCAGATCCTCACATGGGCCTAATGAAATATCCTACCTGCTGTAGAAATATTGAACCGGCCTTGAGTGTTTCAGCAAACTGATGTGATCAGCATGGAGGAACTTGAAGATAAGCAACCAATGGATGATAGCTGATGGTAGGTACATTGCAAAAGAATGGATTGAGAATGACGTTGACAAGTTCAGACCAATATCACATCTAAACACTGAAGAGAAAATCTTTTTCTCTCCCATGGCACCAAAGCTGAATAAACATCTGATAGAAAATGAGTACATGGATGTGTCAGTCCAGAGAGGAAGCATGCAAGGAATGTCTGACTGCGTAGAGCATGCCTCAATGATTTGGAAAGCAATCCAAACAACTAAATTAGACAAAATGGACTTCGAAGTAGTGTGGCCTGATCTGGCAAATGCATGTGGATCAGTCCTACACAAGATGATTCATTTGGCTCTCGAGATGTATCATATCCCAAAGAACATATGAGAAATGCTGAAGAAGTACTTTCATGGTTTCTCAAGGTGGTTCTCTACACACACACACACACACACACACACACACACACACACGTACGCACGCACGCACGCACGCACGCACGCACGCACGCACGCACACACACACACACACACACACACACACACTGTTACATTAAAAAAAAAGAGAAAATAGAAACTCAATGTGAAAGTGCGAATGTCAATAAGAGAAGTGTCACGTCAAAATGTGTCCGTCGATTCACCTACTCTCCACTGTTTGTTCTTGAAGGTTGGTTTGTGATTCACTCGATAATGAATCAAGAATATTTATTTTGGTTTATGCTAACACTGAAAATATATGTTTAAGTTCGATTTCGTTGTATGGAAAATGTAGAATCCTTTGGAACAATCTAGAAATGACAAGAAAAACGTAATCTAATCTGTATAATTATTGGCTGGAACTTCAGAATATTCTAGAAAGGGAAAGTTCCAGAATGCGGCTATGATTGGCTGAAAATCTAGGGAAAAGCCGAGAATATTCTGGAACTTTCCATGGTGTTATAAATACAGCGCGACTGTGGGTCGACAGAGAGAGAGAGAGAGAGAGAGAGAGAGAGAGAGAGAGAGAGAGAGAGAGAGAGAGAGAGAGAGAGAGAGAGAGAGAGAGCAATCAAAAGAACTGAAGTGTAAGTCTGCTGTCAGAGATAGAGAAGTCGTTGTAGATTCGTGGAGTTGCTAGATTTGAGAGGGCTGAAGAAGAATAGTTCTGCAAACTAGGAGTGGTGCATCGGATGTATGAAGTATTTACCCAGTCCTGTTATGTTTTCTACGTTTTTCAAATAAAGGATCATTTTCATTTAACCTGGACTGGTGTATTCTGTCTCTGAGAAGAATGATCAATTGCTAGATCTTCATGAACCTGCATGAACTGCAAAACACTACCAGTCACCTACAGCCTTACGTTGTCACACACATACACACACGCACACACACACACACACACACACACACACACACACACACACACACACACACACACACACACACACACACACACACACCTAAATCGATCAATTCAGTGCCTGGCGCTGCAATGGGTCCTGCAATTTTTCCAATAATGTTCGTGTTAACAATAGAAGTCATCTCAAGGGCAGCGTGAGCAGTTCAGGTCCAGCAGACGTCGGAGATGGATACCAAATGTCCCCTCTAAGAAGCCTTTATGGATGACATAACATTTTTTTCCTTAAAGAACGATAAAACACACACAAAATACTAACGTAATTAGATGAGTTTGTCGCATCATTAAGGATGATTTTCAATCCAGAGAAATCCTGGGGCCTCTCACTGAGGACACGGCTGTTTAAACCGGCCGCTGGGCGATCACTAAGTTTTCGGACACGGTGGCAGCGATTCGCACGCGAGAGGCGTGTTTTCCTGCTTACCCGCTAAGCTATACGGCCCGTCAGCGGTTTTGAGCTGTGAGTCATCGGTAGGCAAGCAGGACTGTGTGGCTGCCTTTGTGTGCCGTGATTACTACTGTTTCTACATTTCCCGCAATACTGTTTTGGTCATTTATCCATATATGTAATTATCAATCTTACCGAAAAGTAGACTCTCTCCCCTACACATAGATATCAAACACGAACTGGTTTGTTGCCATAATGTGTAACGGGATTACACAGAAAAGGAGGAGAACGATTCTGAAAATATCGCGCCTTCACTGTTTCATGAGAAAAATAAGCCAACTTCCAACAACGAAAACAAGAGTTCACCAGTTATTACAGCAGAAAGAAACACATACACAGGAAGAGTAAAGTATGTTTTAACAGACTGACTTATCAAACGGATCTTTTTTTGCTTCTTGTGGAGGTAGCGGTGGGTAAATCGAGATCACTGATAACGGCATGGACTCCATTATCTTTCACACTAGCACCAACATTTCACTGATAGTCTTGTATACGGCAATCTCCTTACTGCCATAGTAGGAACGTATACACACATGTCCATGCAAGAGTCAAGATTGGGATCACGATACCGAGACCACCATTCATTAAAAAAAATGGAAAGACAGAGAGAGAGAGAGAGGGGGGGGGAGGGAGAGAAAACTTAATACATTTACGAGAACTTTAGGTTCACTGGTATTAAAAAGAAATAAAAACTCCTGAATATCATACCCACTTAACTACACTGAAATCTTTCTGGCTGCCTGTCTGTCGCTCTCCCCCCCCCCCCCCACACACACATACACAAACAAACAAACAATCAAACAAAAACAAACACACGCACAAGAATACTATGTATTTTGCTTAACAATGATAATAATACTCAAAAGTCTTTAATTACTTATTTCATTTATGAAATGCATACACATAAACATCCAAGCAGACAGACAGACAGACAGACAGACAGAGAGAGAGAGAGGAATACTTTGCACTTTGCTTAATGTATTTTGGCCCTTATTAATTGCCTCATGAAATGTGCATGCACACACATACACACACACACACACACACACATACACACACACACACACACACACATACACACACACACACACACACACACACACACACACACATACACACACACACACAGCAACAAAAACAAAAGAAAATAAACAGAGATAATCAACGACTACAACATGCAAAACCTGACTCTGGTCGTCTCAGTACACTTATATTTCAAACGAAAATGTCCAAGGCAACACTATACACAATTATCAAGCACAAAGGAATTCTGCCACAGTGAGTACGTGGTAAGCGTTATCCAGAGGACTGAAATGATACCAACATTCACTGAAGACTCTAAAGATTAATGAGCTGCCAGAACCAGTAACCACCAACCGCCTCGCCCGCATCCCTGTTTACCTTAGCTGTCACATGTGTTATTACGATACGCTATACGTGGCCCCTAAGCCGCGAAACATGAAAAATGAAAAACAGCCGTCCCCTACAGACAACATTCTTCTAATGTGTGCCTTTACTTTTATTCGAGAACTGGCATTTGGATTTTACCGGCGTTGGAACATTGATCATTTCACGGTCGAAGATTGAAAATCATGTCAACACCGTCTTTCATTCTCTCTCTTCTCTGTGCGTTTAGTTGGACACTTACATGTACGTAACGTGTTGAGTTACATATCATTTTATTGAGAAAAATCTCAGCTTTTTAATGATGCACATTACAGACCAATACAAACAAAGCTCTTGAGAAAATTAGTGGAAAACTGAAGTTACTTGTTTGTAATAGTTACTACTGCGCTTATACGGCGTAGCGAGATCGCCGGTAACAAGGCGGAGCTACGAGCTCGTATTTATAGGTCAGGGCAGCACTCAGTGGGCTTCGCGCTGCTACAGCTGCCGCCGCGGGACGAAACTAAGTGATCACCCTTAAACAGCCGTGAGGAATGGCAAAGGAGCTAAAATAGTAACATTTACTTACACAACCAAACCATTCCAACACTGACAGAAGAACCAGTCAAGAGCCTTGGGAAGTGGTGTGAAAATTACAAAAAATGGCTGGTAGGAGAAAACCTGCATGTAATAGACAAGTGTGGATATGTTTTGTTAAATACAAAGTCTGCTTAGTGCAGCTTATGCCGATTCCAAAGCTCCTCTGACCTGTTCTGTAGCACGATATCAGGACTATCATAGTGGAATTGATGGAGGCCAAAATCAACAAATACACTAGTAAATGGTTTGGTGACCAACTTGGTCTTACCAACGTAGTGCTCTATTGTCGCCAGGCAAAGTTGAAGATATTCCTAAAACCCATTATAGAAGTGTACAACATGTGAATGATCAGGCTTCTACACATGTTTGATGACTCGGGAGATAAGGTTACGAGATCAGTCCAATCCACACTGAAGATTCGCAGAAAATGACGCACCTGGCCCAGATTAAGTAAAAGCCTTGCACTTCTCATACACAGATGTGTGGGCCTTCCTTCATATGTTTGGACACAGCAGCCACCTACTCTCTGATGGTCTTTTGAGAAGTTGCTTTGGCTTGCAAGAGCTGTTCCCCTTCTTCTCAGCTCATCTGATGGTAGATTATGAAGCAGCATTGGTCACTGCAATTGTTTTAAAATCTGTAGCAGTTTTCATTGCATCATTACCCAGCTGCAGTCAAGACACAATTTTTCAGAGAGCAGATGTACACCCTGATAAAAATCAACATTTTCATGGATGGGTTGACTGGCTGTTCATCATGGGACATGTACTGCTTCCAGTAAACAAAATCACACAGGATGATCATTCTATTCTTTGATCAGTTATTTGCTTGAGTTTGATGACCATATCATACCAACAGTTTCAGATCATAAAGTTTGGCACTGGTCATCTTCAGTTTATAGTAGTACCAAGCTGAAACAAACAACCGCTTCTCTGCTCTCTTAGAAGAATGGACAGCACATGAAACTTTGCCAAACGATACAGAGAAGGACATGAAAAAAAACGTATACAGTAAAATTGCAGAGTCAAAACTAGGAAAGCAGACAAACAAACAACCAAAGCCATACATAAACAATGAAATTTTCCAGCTAGCCAAAGCAAAAGCCAGCACGAAGGAACAAGATAGAAGATTACAAAAGGCTGAAAAAAGAAATAAAAACCCAAATCAAAAGAGATAAGAAAGCATGGATTAGAAGAAGAATGTTCAAAAATCACAGAGGCAAATGTTCAGAGAAAAACAAAAGATCTGTTTCACAGAAAATCCACAAAATTCAAGACGGTGACGAGGGCGAAACCTCAACAGTGGTGGAAGGTGTTCTATTCAGATGGCATGAGTACGGCAAAGAACTTTTTTACGACAACAAACCAAAACTTTCAAAAGATATTTTCTGCCTTGATTTTCAAGAATGGAAATAAACATTCTTGTCAGCGAAGTCAGAACAGCAATAAGTAGCTCAAGTTAGGAAAATCACCTGGATTGGACAACGTGCCAGGCGTGCTGTTAATGAACCCTGGAGAAGCAGGTGTAACAGCCTTATACCACCTACATATATGTACAAGAATACAGGAATCAATGGCTTGATGACTGGAAGCAACAAGAATGCGTTATACTACACAAAAATGGGAACGCCAAGGACTGCAGTAACTACAGCACCATCGCTTTAATCAGCCACACCAGTAAAGTACTGCTGATCATCATACTGAACAGAATAAAACAAAAAAATAGAAGAAGAACTCTCTGTCAGGCTGGTTACAGATCCAACAGAAGCACTACAGACATGTTACTTGCAGATTTCGACAGATAAGGAACAGAAACAAGAAGCTTTCATGACCTTTATCGATTACAGCAAGGCCTTTGACTGTCATACGCAATCAACTGTTTGACACAATGGCAAAGATGGGCTTCCCCGAACATGTGGTGTTACTTATAACATAATTATACGAAGACCAAAAAGCGACCATAAGACGGAATGGTGCACGTTGTGAATATGTTGTCATTGCAAAAGGAGACAGACAAGGCTGTATCTTTTCACCTCATCTTTTTAACTTATATACAGAGCAGGTCGTTAAAGAGGCCGATTTAGAAGACATAGAAACATAGATCAGAGGCAGAAACACCACCAACCTGAGCTAAGCAGATGACACTGCACCAACGGCAGATAACATCACAAGCATGAAGAGATTTACTCTACCAAGTAGATACAGCAGGTTGCAGAGCAGGATTAAACCTGAATGCTAAGCAAGAAAAGAAGGCCAGGAACATCCAAATATTCAAATAGACAAAACAGACTTAGAAAATGTCCAACATTTCCAGTATCTAGAATTTATAAAACCAAATGACAGCTCCTGCACCAAAATGTGAAAACAAAAACTGGCATAGTAAAAAAATAATAATCATAAAAATTATACAAAGAATAGGATGATTACCAAAGAATTAAATAAAAATCTGACAATTTGATTGGCCTATTAATGTTGGATGCAAAGCCCACACGAAGAAACGACGAAAGAAAACACACAGCAGCAGAAATGGCTCAAGACGACTTTCAGAGTCAACAGACAAACAAAGAACAAACTAGCACATAAGGACATAATTAACGTCAAATGCTAACAGGACCAAAAAAGAAAGTGAAATAATAGGAGATCGAAAAAACAAGACTTAACAACGGCCAAGAGGAAAGTTGAGATGAAGTCAATAATATGAACCACTTGCCTTCCTCACATCCGAGTCTGAGTGAAGCCAGAAGTCGCCACGAGTGTGCGTCGGGTTAACCTGAGAGAAGGATTTTAATGACATTGAACGCAGGTATTTTGAAAGCGGATCTGATGGAGGAAGAGTAGGTTTGAGTCCCTGTCGTTGCTATGAGTATTGAATTCTCTGATTGAGGTGTTCCTTTGCACAGACCCACTGCATCTAGAACCATATGTTTTTGTAGTTCAGTGGGTGGAATTACTGAATCTTATTTCTGATTGAGCAGAGCGAGGTACGTGTAGGACTGATAGTCCTATCTTGTATTCGGACTAGACATATTGAGGCTTGTCAGCTTGCTGACGTCAGTATTGTCGCATGCGCTTGAACAGCGATGAGGACAGAGCATTTCCTTTGGATTTGTGATCATCTTTATTTCTTATTGGAATGCGTAAGGTATAGATAGAATCCGGCTTGTAGCAGGATTGTAGGCAGCAAATATTTTTAAAGGAAGTAATCAAAGTTAATAGTCAGTATATTTAAGTGAACACAGTTTTTGCAGTTGTTGAAAGAGATACCTTCCTGTAAACTACCTAGATGCTGTAGAAAGAGAGCATTAATTAGGCGTTGAGAACATAAGTATCAGTAATCTGTTAGTAGAGAGTGGAAAAGTCAATGCAGACAATTTTGGGTTTTAGACTTAATCAGAGATTTAACGACACATGGTAAAAAAAAGGGTGAGCCATGATGAAGTTCTGAGGAATCAATTGAGATATGATAATCTTCTTTTAGCTGAATTTAACGGTCACCGCTTAATGTCTCAAAACGTTGGTGCAGCTGCAAGAGATTTCCCTTTATATAGTGACTACGCTCTCAAGTTTGATTGTCAGCAGAAATTGGTATTTTTCGTTTAACATTTCAGTTTGATCTGTGGTTCAAATGGGCTACAGTAGGTGTTTCGTAAATAATACTCGTCAAGCTTCCGATTTAAGTGAAACACATCTATGGATAACGGTTGCCGTCATTCAGTTACATATCAATAAATAATGATTATCTGTCGGTAAACAGCATTCGAACAAGAAAGCAGCAAATAATTAAGCATGCTATAAGACTTAGTCACGAACAAGAATAGACCATGATACTGGTTCGCATCGTTTAAATCAGCATGACAAGATAAATGCAGTGTCCAGAGGATGAAAGACTTGCCAATACAGTAACTCCAGGCAGAGAATTGCTGAACGAAAGTGTTCCAAAGGAGTTTCAGTCTATCTGGCACTTCAGAAGCTTAAAACGAAGATGCGAATCTTTCAAGCAGCAGTTAAGACAGCTGGTTGAGGACGACTTTTTCAAGGAGTTTTGATAAGAAAGAGAGATTAGAGATAGGCCGGTAATTTTTCAGTTCATTTGGGTCTAAATTGTGTTTCTTGAGGAGAGGGTGAACAATAGCAGACTTGAAAGAATCTGGGACAGTTCCAGTTTGAAGAGAAGTGTTGATGATGTCAGTGATGAATGGGAGGAGAGTAAGGAGACAGTCGGCGTAGAGAGAACCTGGAAGAGGATCCAGTTCGCAGGTTTTGAACGACATGGATCTGATTGTGTTGAGAATTTCTTCTTGTGAGACTGGGGTAAAAGTAGTGTGCCAGAGAAGGAAGGGTAAGAAAAAGACAAAAAATGGTCCAGTTAAACAACTCATACAAAGACAGAGGAGTTCCCACCCAAAGAATTAAAATAAAAAATCCTGAAAATTTTGATTGGGCCTGTTTTAATGTATAGTTGCAAAGCCTGGACAGTAAGAAAAGACGAAGAGAATAAAATCAGTGCAGCAGAAATGTGGCTCTATAGACGACTTCTCAGAGTCAAATAGACAGACAGAAGAACAAACGATAGCACATTAAAGAAACTCAATGTTAAGCGTCAAATGCTAACAGAGACCAAAAAAAGAAAGCTGAAATATGAGGCCACGCGATCAGAAACACCCAAACAGACTTGATATCAACGTTCCTGCAGGGGAAAGTTGAGATAAAGCGAAGAAAGGGATGACCGCACACTTCCTACCTTAACACAATCGCTGATGTCTGTAATCTGGGAATCCAGGAAGTCGCCAACAGATGTTTCGGTCATGTAACCTGGAGAAGAATAGTGACATTGAACACAGCTTCTACCGTCAATCTGGCAAGGAGAGACGTGAGAGGTTTGAGTCCCTGTCTTGCTTTTCTGAGCCCTATTAATTCTCTGACCTTGAGGTCTTCCTTTGCCACGCCCATTGCATCTGGAACTTTTCTTTTTCTGCTAGTTCTGAGGCTGAGGTGGTTACATTACTGAACCTTATTTCCTGAGTCCTCAAACAAGCTTAGAAGCCTGATCTGTCCTATCTTGTATTCCTCGACAATAGACATCAGAGGCAGCTTCAGCTTTGCCTGACGACAGTAATGCGCATCATCAGTGAGGCCAGATGAGACACTGAGCCATTTCCTTGTGCATTTGTTGATCTTTGCCTCCATCAATTCCACTATGTGAATGCTGGTATGGTATAGAAGTAGAACCCAGAGGTGCTTTAGCTCAGCAAGAGTTTTAGGCACAAGTATTTTTGAAATGAAAGGTAGATATGACAGTGTAATAAGTTTCAGTATATTTGAGTCAGAACCAGCTTTTTGTAGGGTAATGATTCCTTCCGTAAACTACCTACGGATGTGCTGTAGAAAGAGCAGCATTAATTACGGTAGTAATCAGTGAAACTAAATCAGTAAATCTGTTTAGTTAGAGACATGGAAATACGATCAAGCAGACATTATTTTGCAGGTGACTTAACAATGATTTCATGTACAGCACACACTGGCTGAAACAAAAGGTGTTGAACCTCTATAGATTGAAACGTTGGGAAATCACATTTACATGAATATAAATCATCTCTTTTTGGTGAAACTCTCACTGGAACGCTGAGCTAACTCAACGGTTGGAAGTACAGCTGGAAGAGATTTCAATTCAGATTTGCCTAGACTGCTCTCCAGTTTGAATTTGTCAGGAGAAATTGGTCTCTATCTTTTCGTTTTAACATTTCAGTTTCTCTGTCAGTTCAAATGACTCAACAGTAGTGTGTTTCGAACATATTTTCTCTGTAATAGCTTCCGATTTAATGTATAAACTATCTATGATAACTCCTCATTCAGTTTACAAGCTATCAATAATAACTCAAACTGATACTCTGACGGCTAACAACATTTCCGCGCACAAGAAAGCCAGATAACAATTCTGCCTGCTATACATGACTTAGTTCACGACAAGATAGACTACATTCTGATGTTGCATCGTTTTGAAAATCCAGCATGAGCAAGATAAATGCAAAGTCATTCCCAGAGGTGACATAACTGATAATGACCAAGTAACCTCCAGCCCAAAATGAATCTGAAAACAAAGCATGTTCCAAGAGATGTTCCAGTCATCTGGCGCTTCAGAAGCTTTAAAAACGAGACTGCAAATCTTTCAAGCACAGTTAAGCACAAAGTCTGGCGCGCTAAATACCCAACAAGATAATTAAACACATTTATAGATTTACTGTCGGGAGATATAAAAGATAGTGTTTCTATCATGTTTTGTTGTGTTGTTCTCATAGTTGCTCGTTGTCAAAAATTTTGAACAAACAATGGAAAGTAAGTCCACTAAAACGATTATTCAGGAAACGTAGAAAATGTTGATTTTTTTTCAGAATTATAATTAAACATGATTGGGTAAAAAAAAATCTTATGCATCTTTCAACTGCTCCGGTGAATTCAAAAGTTACATACGCTTAAGACACACTTTGCTAATTCAAAACGTCAACCAATGAAAAAATAAAAACATTAAATCCAAGCGATTAAGGTGGCTGTTGGTTAATCTTTTCATACCTCATCGTCGAGAAATCGACATTTTTTCTAACGGTAAACATTGCAGAGTAGCGGTAAATTCCAGTTTAAAAAGAGAGCAAGAGATTTCATTCTTGAAAACTGCTGTTACACATAAGATGTTTTAAAGACTGGACCTTGATGAATAAAGATGTGTCCATTGCTTCCTGTGAATGAATAAAGCGTTTTTTGACATATATATATTAACGCTCAATAAATTAGAGCGAACAACAATTGTGAAAATTGGATGCTGTTCATGTCATGACAAGTGCTGGGAAACGCCGAGAGGTCAAGATCATTCGTAACATCAGCTTCAAGTCAGGGTTCTACCTTGTCCACATGAAGTTGACACGGTCGCTGAGGTTGCAGACAATATTCGCCATAGCATAACATGAACAAAAGCAGAATGAATATCCATTGTTTGCATCCCTTTCTGAACAGATGCTCAACACTATAATCCAATCATCTGAAAGTGTTAATATAAATCACGGGCAGATGCACATCTTGTAATATCAACAACAAAGAAAGAACAGGATTTCATATTCGAAACGACGTCTTTTGTCCACATTCACAGCTGAAATAATTGCCATGCTAATGACACTAACGTCTATTTTCCATCTTCCAACAGCTATCTGAGCATACTTACGTCTTCTCAAATCCATTGCATTGGCTTCCTGTTCACTCTCGAATCAGTTGTAAACTCTCCTCATTATGCTTTGTACCTGTCTGTGGAACGTGCATGATGTGTGTGTGGTGTGTGTGTGTGGTGTGTGTGTGTGGTGTGTGTGTGTGTGTGTGTGTTGTGTGTGTGTGTGTGTGTGTGTGTATGTGTGTGCAACATGCTAAATTAATCATCCAGGAAATTATTGGGGAAGAGAGACTGAAGGGAAGACATAAAAATCGATGGACTGATCACATGGAAGAATGGACCCATATGCAGAGACCCAGGCTTTGGCACACAATCGACAGGGCTTGACAGGGGAACAATGTTTTGGTGTGGCGTCCCATGAATCATCACCAAGTTAAGGGACAAGAATAACAGGAATTCCCTCCTTTCTGGCTGCTTGCAGTACATTCTTAACAAATTATAAAAGGCTCAAAATTCAGATATGACTGGTTTTGAACACTTGCAACCATAATCATTTTCAGCCCCTTCTTTATAAACTTCACTGTCTCCCAGTCCAAGCGAAGTACACCTCAAGCTCCCAACTGTCTGTTACAACTTTATCTCCAAAACCACTCCTGCCTGTATATCTGATCTCCTCATCATTTAAACTCCTTCTAGACGCTCCTGTCATCATCAGATAAACACACGCTCTAGGTTCCTCAATTAAAGATTGAGATTTTAGTCCAATGTTCATTCTCTTTTTGTGAACCACAACAATGGAAGGTGCTTCCTCAAATACGAGCCGTGCAACATTTTTCCCCTTTCAAGAGAGCTCTGAAAGCTGATCTCTTCAAACAATACTATTACTAAACCAAAGTGGCCGCCATTATTGAAGTAAACAGAATCAGAAACTCTGGACAATAAATGAGAACATGTCCTTGACTGTCCACTCCATCATATCTTTGTGACAAAATCTGTATTTCTACATCAACTCGCACCTTGCCCTCAGCTTCAGATACTCCTTTCCTTCAGATTCCTAGATTTAAATGATCAACTGTTATTCTAAACAAGTGTGACTGCCCGTGTCCAAGCAAACAGGAACCAGAAAAACACCAAACAAGAATCAGAAAACGACTGAAACTTCCCTGCCGATTTGCTGCTGCTTCATCCAGCGTGAGAAAAGGACTAAAATTAGTTTCAGTATTTTTCTCCTAATTTTAGTATTTGCTGTTTGTTCGTTTGTGATCTTATGTCTACGCTTGACAAAGGCCAGTTTTCTCAAAGCTTGTCTTGTCTGGTTGTATCAAATACGCGTTCTGATTCTTTTTACTTGTTTTTTTTTCTTGTTAGCCTAATTGTCTGCCTGGAATAGACTTCCACTTTCCCTTCACCTAACACCTACCCTTTCTGCTTTTTAAATCCAATTTAATAAAACCCACCTCTTTTCCCCCGACAATGAATTCTACAATTACTTCTTTCCCTCAGTTTGTGTAGGTCCGTTTTGTATAATGTAATATAGTCTGCGTTGATTGCATGCGTATGTTTGGTGTGTGAGTGTGCTTTGATTTGAATTGTCAACACTTGACGCAACAAAAAGACTGTACTTATTATCGTTATTAATGGCTACAGAAGACAGGCACAAAGTTTTGTCCAACTGGTCTTTGTCAAGTGTAACACAAAAGACAGCAAACAACACATTCATAAAACGTAGAAACAACAAGAGATCTCCTTGACGCTTCTTGCAGCAGTTAGAATTATTTGCTTAGTGAAACCCCAGGAAGTTTTATTCTTGTTGTTCCCATAAGTCACGTCTATTTGTTCTTTGTTATCTTTTGTGTACGCTTGACAAAGATCATTGGCCAAAATGTTGCGCCTGTCTTCTTTTGACAAATGAATACGCGTTGTCATTCTATTTCCTGTGTTTCTGGCAACTACTATTTGTACTGTCACGCGTGTTTCTCCTCTTCGCCCTACTGTCTATGCATTGTACGATTGATTGTGTGAGGTAATGTTTTTTTCAATAATATAGTTTTGTGAGGTAATGTTATTTATGTGATTTCAATAATTTGTTTGCAAGCCTGTGCCTATCCTCCTATGCAGGTATTTATCTGCGAAAGTGCGTGAGTGCGTCTCTGTATCTGTGTGTGTGTGTGTGTGGCGATGCACCATGGTTTGCTCATTTCATTTCACCTAATTATGTTTCGCCTAAGATCGTTTTGGCTAATGCTGTTTTGCCCGGACTGTTAAGACCTCAGTATATGAGTTTGTTTCACCCAGAAATTTATTTCCATAATCAGTAAAACCTGAAAAATTCTTCACAAATAAATGTCGTCTGCACAGGAGTTGATCAAATCCACTGTTAAATTTCTCATGGAGAATCTCCAATCACAGATTTTGTTGGCGGACAGCTGTCCTCAGAGTGCTCTTTGTGTTTACTGACCGAGTAACAACCTGCGCAATTCACCATTCTCACAATTCAATCTCAATGTCAGCATTCTATGCTGCAATTTGTGGACAGTCTTGAAGATGCTAGGGCATTACTCACAGACTAGTAATTTCAGACTTTGTTATCAGGACTCCATAGACTTCTTGGTCCTCATGTTGGCAGTACACATGCTGTCATGAAAATTGCACCGCATCCACAGAAACCTGCTGCTGATGTCGTCAAACCATGATTCAATACAGTAGACTGTGAATTTGATGATCAAGTTGTCTGGCTCTGCAGCTGCTTGCAGTTGAAGCTACACTTTATCAAGTCTGTCCAAAGGGACAAATACCAGAGCTGCATACCATCGAATGTATTGATTGAATGCATCATTTTCTGTATCGGCATAGTCACCACCTAAACCTTGAACCATTGTCCATATGGCTTGTCCATAAGGGAACAGGCATTTTACCAACCTGGAGTTTGGAAATCATTCTCTTGCAGCGGTTAGAACTGCCTATTCAAAATCCTCTGAATTTTGGCTGGTGAAAAGCTCAAGCAAGGAAAGATTGGTATTGCTTTGATAAGACAGAACAAATGTCTGAGCTTTGCAGTGAACTTGTCTGGATCTGGATAAAAGGGAAACGTGGTAGAGAAGACCTTCCTGAAATCTCCATGCAGACAGTAAACAATTAATGGAACATTGTTGGATAGATGAAAAAGCATGTTCATTAGTTTTTGTGAGTGTCTCTATCTATCTATCTATCTATCTATCTATCTATCTATCTATCTATCTATCTATCTATCTATCTATCTATCTATCTATCTATCTGTCTATCTATCTATCTATATATCTATCTATCTATCTATCTTTCTATCTATCTATCTATCTATCTTTCTATCTATCTATCTATCTATCTATCTATCTTTCTATCTATCTATCTGTCTGTCTGTCTGTCTATCTATCTATCTATCTATCTCTCTATATGTCTGTCTGTCTGTCTATCTATCTATCTATCTATACATATACACATACATACATACATATAGATATATGTTTGTATCTCTGTGTGTGTATGTGTGTGTGCGTGTGCGTGTGTATGTGAAGGCATATCTGAAATACATCGTAAAATTTCTGTGTCTCTGCCATAAAAACAAAAGCAGATGTCTTGAATGACAACAACACCCAATTGTGCTCAAAAGAAATATCCCTTTGAACAGTTTTACTCGTTGATAAGTTGTTAATGTCTGCCTGGCGACGCCAATAACACATTTCCAATAACAAGTCTCAAAAGGCAAGGCATTCAGATGTCATCTGTACTTATCCACTACTAAATTGTAACCATTTGGTTTGCTCTTCATAAATTCAACAGACAACTCCTCTGTCTTTGGCCATTGTCAGTAGGACACACGTAGGTCTGATACAAACTTGACCAGCAAATCACAGTAACTGATAAACATTACCGAGATTTCGTAACCGAGTGGCGCACAATAACAAAATCAAGGAGATAAACTTTAGCTTACAGATTAACTCTCAATTCACTTCGAACTATATTTAGTAAAACCATCAAATGTATCTGTGGTGATTTTATAACAGTTGATCACCTTTTGTGTTGTCTGCGAATGCGACCTTATTTCCCTGCGTCATTTACAAACTTAAAACAGAAACATACTGATTTCACTCTGTATTTACACATTGCTAGACGTTTACTGCACAGTTCTGTAGGTCGTTTCCTTTGATTCAGCCCAACTGTTTTATACCTGTAACTCCCACACAGCCCCGAGAAATCCAATGAAGCCTGACTGATATAATGTTCTGATTGTTTTTCTTTTGTTCGTTAATTTGTTTGATGTTACATGAATTGTTACCTTAATTGATACA
>JAPXFY010000023.1:22671297-22712362 GCA_030674185.1 Monoplex corrugatus | reverse complement strand
CCAAGATATAGCATCGTTAAATTAACGTCCTACTATTTAGTGAGCAGCCAAGATATAGCATCGTTAAATTAACGTCCTACTGTTTAAGTGAGCAGCCAAGATATAGCATCGTTAAATTAATGTCATGTTGTTAAGTGAGCAGCCAAGATATAGCATCGTTAAATTAACGTACTACTGTTTAGAATAGCAAGCAAAGGTAAGGGGTTGGAGCTAAACAGCAAGAAGTCTGAAGTCATGGTAATCATTTAAAAAAACGTGAAATCCCCCGTCATGCAAAATAACAGCAAACGGCACAACCTTGAGACAGGTTGATAAGTTTAAATATCTGGGAATGATCACTTCACCAGACGGCAGATTTACATCAGAAATAGCCAGCAGAATCGGCCAAGCCAAAACAGCATTCAAGAAGATGAAAAGCGTTCTTACAACAAGAGCCTATTAATTAACATCAGGAAGAGGCTTCTTGAATGTTACATAGAACCGATAATGTTATACGGTTGTGAGGTGTGGACAGTCAACAAGCAAAGCCAGAACAAAATTGAGGCAGCCGAGAAGTGGTTTCTAAGTAAAATGTTGAGAGTTCCATGGACAGCAAAGAAAACAAACGAGACAGTCTTGATGGAGGCAGAAACAAATAGATCATTCATAAGGAAGATTAGGAAAAGACAGGCAACATTTTATGGGCCATTTTATGAGGGAAAGGGATTGGAGCACCTGGTCACAACAGGAAAGCTGGAGAGAAAGAGAGCACCAGGTAGACCCAGGGAGAAAATACTAGACGGACTTGCAGAGTGGCTGAAGACAAGGAGGGTGGAAGAGATGCTTGAGCAACAAAAGATAGAGACAGATGGAAGTTTATGATCGCCAACGCCGTGTGGCAGGGCAATTGATGATGATGATGATGATGAATATGAATTTGAAGCAAGGGAGATGGATGGGCGTCGGGAAAAGTTAAGGTCTCTGCATCTCATTCCCCTACAACCTCCGGCTTATGGAACTATCTAGGTAGATCTCAGGACTTGGCCACCTCATGGGCTTATGTGCAGGCTGAAGGCTTGTGCCGTATCATTCTGAATCTTCTCCATTATGTGGCAACCGTGACGTTAGTGCACATGGAATTCATTCCGAGCGTGGAGAAAATGAAAATGAAATGAAAAAAAGTTGATGTGTTAAATTTAGCTCACTAGAAGCTGTGTTCTTCTGTAAGATTCTAGAATGAAATGATAATGATAGTATTTTTTTTCAGTTCATTCTGTTCTACGCTACATTATTCTGTAAGATTCCAGAAAGAATTGTTAAAAAATTGACGTTGTTCACATGTGATTAGTTAGTTTAGAATATTGTGTGTTCTTCTGTATAATTATAGGGTAAAATGATACACTATGTTTACGTTTTAAGTTTAGTCTAGTACACACTGTTTATGTTTTAGTTTAGTCTAGTACACACTGTTTGTGTTTTAGTTTAGTCTAGTACACACTGTTTGTGTTTTAGTTTAGTCTAGTACACACTGTTTATGTTTAAGTTTAGTCTAGTACACACTGTTTATGTTTTAAGTTTAGTTTAGTACACACTGTTTATGTTTTAATTTAGTCTAGTACACACTGTTTATGTTTAAGTTTAGTCTAGTACACACTGTTTATGTTTTAAGTTTAGTTTAGTACACATTGTTTATGTTTTAATTTAGTTAGTACACACTGTTTATGTTTAAGTTTAGTCTAGTACACACTGTTTACTTTTTTAAGTTTAGTCTAGTACACACTGTTTACGTTTTAAGTTTAGTACACACTGTTTATGTTTTAAGTTTAGTCTAGTACACACTGTTTATGTTTAAGTTTAGTCTAGTACACACTGTTTATGTTTTAAGTTTAGTCTAGTACACACTGTTTACGTTTTCAGTTTAGTACACACTGTTTATGTTTTAAGTTTAGCTAGTAAACACTGTTTACGTTTTAAGTTTAATGTAGTATACACTGTTTACGTTTTCAGTTTAGTCTAGTACACATTGTTTACGTTTTAAGTTTAATGTAGTACACACTGTTTACGTTTTCAGTTTAGTGTAATACACACTGTTTATGTTTTAAGTTTAGTCTAGTACACACTGTTTGTGTTTTAAGTTAAGTCTAGTGCACACTGTTTATTTTTTAAGTTTAGTCTAGTGCACATGTTTGTGTTTTAAGTTAAGTCTAGTACACACTGTTTATGTTTTAAGTTTAGTCTAGTGCACACTGTTTGTGTTTTAAGTTAAGTCTAGTAACACTGTTTATGTTTTAAGTTTAGTCTAGTACACAAGTTTATGTTTTAAGTTTAGTCTAGTACACACTGTTTACGTTTAAGTTTAGTCTAGTGCACACTGTTTATGTTTTAAGTTTACTACACATTGTTTACGTTTCAAGTTCAGTCTAGTACACAATGATTAAGTTTTAAGTTTTGTCTAATACACATTGTTTATGTTTTAAGTTTTGTCTAGTACACACTGTTTATGTTTTAAGTTTACTACTCATTGTTTACGTTTTAAATTAGTCTAGTACACAATGTTTACGTTTTAAGTTTAGTCTAGTACACATTGTTTATGTTTTAAGTTTACTACGCATTGTTTGTTTTAAGTTTAGTCTGGTACACAATTTTTGTGTTTTATGTTTAGTGTATTACATTTCTTTTGGATGTATTCTGTGAGATTCCACAATATATTGTTGCCTTTTTATATTGTGGACAGTGTAGGGCTCAGGGATAGATCAGTGAGGAAAAACCTTAAAGAAAGGATCAGTGAGCTAATCCTTGCTTCATAATGAATGTTACTGAGGCACTGGGTGTGTTTTGAGAATTCTTTAATGCCTGTATGGCTGAATTTGGTGTTGTTTTGTGGTGAATAAATCCGATCTTCAGCACCTCATATCAATGTGTGTTATTGTTTTGGGTGTGCGATGTATCTTAAACATCAAATGGTATGACAGAGTCTCAAACGTGAATGTACTTTTGCAAGCCCAGATGCCAACCATAGATGCACTGCTAACACAGTCTCAGCTAAGATGGTCTGGACATCTCGTGAGCATTCAGGATAACAGGCTACCAAAGCAGCTCTTCTACGGTGAACTGACAGAGGGCCATCGACCAAGAGGATGGCCAAAGCTTCGCAACAAAGAAATCCTGAAAAAAATCCTTCCAGAAATATGACATTGATGAAGAACAATGGGAAATCATGGCCACAAACAGGTCTGAATGGAGACAAGCTATTTGCAAGGGAACAGAAGCTTATGACAATGAAAGACAAAGCAGCAAGTGGAAAAGCGTGCAGCAATAAAGGCCAGAACCAGCTCTGCAAAACGTTCCATTGAGTGTTCAGTATGCGGCGCCCGTGTGCGTCAGACTTTGGCCTGAGATCCCACATGAGGGTACACACATTTATAAAGTGCTAGGTTTGGACTTTCTCGACCACGACAGTCGACCGTATATGTATTGGTTTTGGTGTGATCTGAAGGATTAGAGGCCAAAAGAACATAGAGAGCAGATCTACCACTTTTTCCATTCATTAAGCTAGAACATTTGTGACAATGATAATGCAATATCCTGGGCCATGTGATGTGTTATTCAGCTAAAGTAGGTCAGGCTCAAAGGTCAGTCCTGACACGACCCTTCGTAAGTTACTAGACTTAAGGGCCTGACCTGCTCATGGGTTTATGCGCAGGTTTAAGGCTTGTGCCGTGATCATTTTTGATTCCTCTACATTACATGGCACCGATGGAGTAGTGCATGTGGAGACGTCATCTTGAGAAACAGAAACTGAAACTGGGCTAAAATTAACGTAAGTCTAGATGGACAAGCATCATTTCAGTTTGAAGAATTTGTACACTTTGGTCAAAGGCTTAACCAGGAGACAACTGTTTAGAAGAAATTAGTTACTGTATGTGTGTGGTTTTGTTTGTTTGTTTGTTTGTTTGTTTGTTTCGGTTTTGTTTTGTTTTGGATGATTGTTAAGAGTGAGTGAGTGAATTGAGTGATTGTGTGTGTGTGTGTGTGTGTGTGTGTGTGTGTGTGGTGTGTGTGTGTGTGTGTGTGTGTGTGAGTGTGTGTGTGTGTGTGTGTACGTGTGTGTGTATGTGTCTACGCGTGTGTGAGTGTGCGTGCGTGCATGTGTGCGTGCGTGCGTGCGTGCGTGTGTGTCTGTGTGTGTGTGTGTGTGTGTGTGTGTGTGCGTGTGTGTTGTGTGTGTAGTTGTACACACACGTGTACAGGTGAAACAGGTGTTAAATTATGGCAAAAGTCACAAGACTAACAGACCTAGTGTACCCTAGTTCTTCATCTTCAGTGTATGTGTTTGGGGAAGCCTTGTACATGTATTCATTTATATCACTTGGCTCTTATTCATTCTTTGAGATTAGTAGAACCTAGTGGTTTTCACTTTGTGTTATTTTTTCTCACATGTATTTCTTGTTTTCAAATTTCATGCAGTTTTACTATATGTGCCGTTCTCATCATTAGTATTGTTAAACAATTGATAAAATATTATTGTTATTTATCAGTAGTAGTTGTATTTTATTATCTTATCATCTTGGTCACCATTATTATTGTTGTCATTATTATTTATCATCATCAAGTGCCTTGCCACATGGCGTTGGCGATCATTGCCTTCCATCTGTTTCTATCCCTTGTTGCCTCGAGCACCTCTTCCACCTCTTTGTCTTCAGCCACTCTGCAAGTCCGTCCAATATTTTCTCCCTTGGTCTACATGGTCTATCATTATCATTAATATTATGTTATTATTATTGTTATTATAATTATCACTATTGATATTATTATTATTATTATTATTATGTCATTATTATACTATTATTATTATTATCATTGGTGTTGTTGTTGTTGTTCTTCTTCTTCTTTCTTTTTCTTCTTCTTCTTCTTCTTTTTCGTGTTATCCTTATCTTTTTCTCACACTGGTCGAAGCAGCAGGGACGTTTCAGTTTTTTCTCCTAATTTTTGTATGTTGTGTTTGTTTGTGATCTTCCGCTTGCCAAAGGCCAGTTGGCCGAAATTTGCGCCTGTCTTGTCTGGTTGTATTAAATGATACGAGTTCTTATTCTTTTTTCGTGTTTTTTTCTGGTTCCTCTAGCTTTATCCTTATCATATTTAGTTTAGTTCTCTGTCTCATGGTTTCACAAAATCAGGTGTTATAAGATTACACGCGTTACTCAGTTGATCCACATTGATCATTCACAACACCTTCAACACCTGACACCATTCTGTTTGTGACAGCTGTCACTCTCAGACCTAGAACTGTGTAGTTCTGTGGTCTCTGCTTTCTACTGGCAAAATCGTCACACAACAGGAACCGAGAAAGAAAACACGAATAAGGAATACGAACGCGTATTTGATACAACAAGACAAGACAGGCGCAAACTTTCCGCCAGAGGCCTTTCTCAAGCATAAGATCACAAACAAACACAGGTACAAAAATTAGAGAAAAAAGACTGAAACTTCCCGCTGCTCCTTCCAGTGTGAGAAAAGAAATAAACCTAATTTTTGTACCTGGTGTTTGTTTGTTTGTGATCTTACGCTTGACAAAGGCCAGTTAGCCGAAACTTTGCGCCTGCCTTGTCTTGTTGTATTGAATACGCATTTTTGTTCCTTTTTCGTGGGTTTTTTTCTGGTTCCTGTTTCCTTGAACGTGGGCAGTCACACTTGTTTTGGATGTCACACAACAAGTTAGATCATATTAACTATCTGCAGCAAAGTGTTCATGTTTTCTTTATATTTAACTTTCCAAAGTGCCACGTTGTAAAAGTTCAGAGGCTGGCTTTGTGGACCTGGAGATTGTTGAGAAAATGCATAGATAGGATTTGACAAGATCTAAACAAAACAGTAACAGGTAAATGCGGTTCTGTTGTTGAGAATGTCATTAAATGTATGATTTTGTCGAATGAAAGTACGGTGTACCAGGTAAACTTCGGCCTGCACTATAGAGAAAACAGATATATTCTACACACATTGGTTGATCTCGTCAACAGTACAAGTTTGTTTTCTATCATCATATATATAACACTTACGATGATTAAAGGATAAAACACTCTTCTTTTTCCACGTGATTTATGTCTTCCATATATGTCAAACCTGCTGCTTACAAGATAACAACAATTTATGGATTCTGAGAAAATCTACAGACTCTGAGAAAAAAGCGAGGTTTATGTTCAACAATGTGTGCAACAATGATTTATTATCTTCCGCAACCTGAACACACAAAAACAAAAAAAAAAATACTACCACTACTACCATCACTGCCATCATCACTACCGCCACTTTATCCAGCATTACCATCTTCAGTATTCGTTACATCCGCTTCAGTAAATAGTTGCCAGGTCATAGTGAAGTTGCCTGTTGTCTTTCAATGATATAAATCATCATCTTAAAAGGAAGGGTTACGCCATGGTTATAAAACAGAATTCCTTTGGAACCAGACCACAACAAGTGGACAAGGCAGTGTTCTGTGGCAACGCACTCTCCTTCAGAATACGGCCGGCCATCATTTCACATAGAATATCCGATGTGACAGTGCGTAGACAATATAACAGAATTCGATCATGCAAGATAACATCAATTACATAACATTCTAGTTTAATGTCCATACATTATCAGATAACAGGGAAGAAAAGTGGCAGTATGGTTCAGACGCTCACGTGCCAATAACTAAAACTCAAGGTTCCAGGGTTCGTTTCCTCATTAAGACCTTGACTTTTCTCCTCAGTTTGACAGGAAAATCGACCTAAACGTCTAGTTCTTCGGAAGTGGAGGAAAAACGAATCAGACCCATGTGCCTTCTGATCTGCGCACGCTAAAGTTCCACGACAGTTGAAAATCGTGAAGTGCACGATTTCACCCGGTTGCCTTGGTGTAAAACATTGGAGAAAAATTTTTTTTTCCGGGTCCCTTCCCTTGAAAGCCAATCAGCTTCTTGTCTTTCTGAAGTCTTGGTAAAAAATTGGATGGCGCTGCAATGCGGCGATGCATTCCCAAAGGGGAGAGTAGCCGCGTTTCACATGGTAAATCCACTGTGACAAAAGAAATGACTATGACTATAGCATGATAACACGTGACAGAATATAATATGATAAGATTCTATTTTGATGTGTGTAATACCATAAGATTCTATTTCATGTCTCCCCCCGTGGGGATGCTGGGGCTTTTTCAGTATAAATATTTCCCCACCTTCAGGAAATTCTATGCTAGAAATGTCCTCTTTTTTGTCACTCTCTTTGTTTCTTCCTTGTTCCTTTGCCTTCCGTCATTTCTTCCTATCATTTTCTGCCTTGGTGGTCCATTCGCCTGCATGTGTTCGATAAAGTCGTATGTACTTTTTCTTAGGATTGATAAGTGCGTACATGTATTAAGTGCATTTTTGGCTCTAGAGACGTGAGATATGCGGAAGCAATTTTAGGTAATTTATGCCTGTTTTATATGTTTTGGTGTCCTTAGTTATGCTTAAATTTGTATACAGGTGTGTTTTTTAAATCCCCTGTGCGGAGTGGTCAACGCCAGGGGCTTGTCCTTAGATTATGTGCTGGAATGCATCGATATGTGTATTTATTTTCTTTCCTTTTTTCCCCCTGTTGAAGTTTTGTATGTTTCGAAGCGGTTGTAGCCCTGATATGGCTCTACACTGTCGGCTGGGCTTTGAACAAAACCGATAATAATAATTGCAATGTCTGTATATTATAACAGAATGCGAGATGGAAAGATATGAATACAGTGATATAACATACTATTCTCTGTTCATTTTGTCTTACAACACATCCACGGTCGTACCAAAACTAAAAGCTGTACGAGTAAAATAGTTACACCAAGATTCATAGAACAACGCAATGCACAAATCAATAAAAGTACAGCACAATCATGTCACAGGCACGTGCGAGTCAAACGATATACTCACTACAACCTGCATCATTACTAAACACGCTCAGTACCATCACATTATTGATCGCTTTCAGGACAGGTGTGGAACGAGAGGCAGGAGTTGTCTTCCAACTTTAAAACCTTTTGACTCCAGCTTATATTCCACCAACTGCAGAACTTAACCCTTTGACTCCCTCAACCTAAACTCAGGGAAGCTGGTGGTAGGGTGAGGAAATCAAAGGGTTAAATTTTTTTTATTTGTTAGCATGGTTGACCACGTTGGATGATGGTGGACAGGGCCAGTGAGTCAAAGGGTTAAGTTTTTGCTTTGCTAGCATGGTTGACAATACAGGATGACGGTGGACACGATGAGGGAGTCAAAGGGTTAAGTTTTGCTTTGCTAGCATGGTTGACAACGCAGGATGACGTGGACAGATGAGGGAGTCAAAGGGTTAAGTTTTTGCTTTGCTAGCATGGTTGACAACGCAGGATGATGGTGACAGGATGAGGGAGTCAAAGGGTTGAGTTTTTGCTTTGCTAGCATGGTTGACAACGCAGGATGACGGTGGACAAGGTGAGGGAGCAAAAGGGTTAAGTTTTCGCTTTGTTAGCATGGTTGACAACGCAGGATGATGGGGGACAGGTGAGGGAGCAAAAGGGTTAAGTTTTGCTTTGCTAGCATGGTTGACAACGCAGGATGACGGTGGACAGGATGAGGGAGTCAAAGGGTTAAGTTTTGCTTTGCTAGCATGGTTGACAACACAGGATGACAGTAGACAGGATAAGGGAGTCAAAGGGTTAAGTTGTTGCTTTGCTAGCATGGTTGACAACGCAGGATGATGATGGACAGGATGAGGGAGTCAAAGGGTTAAGTTTTTGCTTTGCTAGCATGGTTGACAACGCAGGATGACGGTGGACAGGTGAGGGAGCAAAAGGGTTAAGTTTTCGCTTTGTTAGCATGGTTGACAACGCAGGATGACGGTTGATAGGGTGAGGGAGCAAAAGGGTTAAGTTTTTGCTTTGCTAGCATGGTTGACAACGCAGGATGACAGTAGACAGGATGAGGGAGTCAAAGGGTTAAGTTTTTGCTTTGCTAGCAGGATGACGGTGGACAGGATAAGGGACCCAAAAAGATGACAGGAAGAAGAGTTATTGTGAATGGTCGACTTCACTGATGGCTTATAACGAAACTGTTATAAGTTTCCGCTGCAATAACTTCCCAGCTAGACCGTTGTAATGCTGTGCTTGCTGGCTTGCCAACACAGAAGTTTTTGCTACAGTGTGTTCAGAACAATGCAGCACATGTGATCACGAAGAAAAGAAAGCATAAGCAATAACACAGTTACTCAGTTTTACTTTCAGTTTCAGTTTTAGTTTCAGTTTCAGTTTTACTTTCAGTTTCGGTTTTAGTTTCAGTTTCAGTTAACTTTCCTTTCGTTTTGTTTTAGTTTCAGTTTTCTTTTCAGCTTCAGTTTTAGTTTCAGTGTCAGTTTTAGTTTCAGTTTCAGTTTCTCAAGATGACGTCTCTGCGCTCTAAGTAAATTCCATGTGCATTGATTCCACTGATGCCATGTGATGAAGAAGATCGAAAACAAAAAATCATGGCATAAGCCTAAAGCCTGTTACTCAATACTCTCTTACAATCCCCCCCCCCTCCCCCTAAAAGAAAATCTCCAATGGTCTTCTATCAAATCTCACGGTCAGTATGAAAGTTATAATCACTCACCACCGTTTTGTCTTTTGTCAAGCAACATTTACAGGACATTGTATGAGACAAGAAACATTGAGCACCTAGTCACAACAGGAAGGCTAGGGGGTGGGAATAGTCCCAGGTAGACCCAGGGAGAAAATATTAGACAGTTTTACAGAGTGGATCAGGACAGAAAGGATAAGAGATATACTCACAACGACAACGGATAGATTCGTATGGAGGGCCACCATGATCGCCCAAAGCATGCATAGGACACATTAAGATGATGATGATGATGATAATGATATGATGATGATGATGATTGATGAGATGATGATGATGATGATGATGATGATGATGAGATATGATGATGATAACCGCCATCTTGATGGATCTTTACCGTCCTACCATTCAGATCGCCTCTGTACATAACAAACGTTTCGCACCTGTCACACTCAGAACCAAAACTTCAGATGCTCCTGAAACATAATCTTTAGTCAGATGCAGAATGTGTTTTGAGTTATATTGTGCCATGTGTATATGTCTATGGCTATAGGTATATGTAATCAGAGATATGTATACATGACTATGGCTATAGTTGTATGTAATCAGTGATATATGTATATGTCTATGGCTATAGGTATATGTAATCATGGTGTAATATGTAATCAGTGGTGTATTGACTATGGCTATAGGTATATGTAATCAGTGAAATGTGTGCATGACTATGGCTATAGGTAATGTAATAGTGATATGTGTACATGACTATGGCTATAGGTATATGTAATCATGTATGTATATGATATGGCTGGTATATATGACATATAGGTATAGGATACTATGTAATCAGTGATATAGTGTATCAAGTATGAGTGATTGGTATATAGGTATATATGTAATCAGTGATATGTGTATATGTCTATGGCAATAGCTATATATGTAATCAGTGATATATCGTTATTATTTCTATGGCTATAGGTATATGTAGTGAGTGATATGTGTATATGTCTATGGCTATAGGTATATGTAATCAGTGATATAATAATAATAATAATAATTACAATATTTATATAGCGCAAAATCTTGATAAAATCAAATCTAAGCGCTGAAGCAGACACACACGCAAGCGCACGCACGCACGCACACACACGCACGCGCGCACAACACACACACACACACACCACACACACACACACACACACATCACACTCACACTACACTCACACACACGCATGGCTATAAATGGGGAGAAAGAATAAAAGCAATAAAAGCAAGAATAAAAGCAATGGAAAATTATAGAGCATAGCATATACAATTATATATTATAACCATGTGATTCCCCTCCGAGCGGAGACAGGCTGCAGAGGGGGGGGGGGGGGTTGAGTGAGGTTAGGATTTTATGCGGAGGAGAAAAGGTGAGTTTTGAGAGCGGACTTGAAGGAGACAAAAGTAGGTTGCTGACGGACTGAGAGAGGAAGTTTGTTCCAGGAAAGTGGACCAGAAACAGAGAAGGCTCGTGGACCATAGGTATTGAGCTTAGTGCGTGGAAAGCGAAAAGTCAGAGGATCGGAGGCAGAGCGGAGGGTACGTGAGGGAAGATAGATCTCAAGTAGGCTTGACAGGTAATCGGGGGCTGCGTTATTGAGGCTTTTGTAGCACATGGTGTCTAGTTTTACTGTATGCGCTTTGATACAGGGAGCCAGTGAAGTTGTGCCAGGAGAGGAGATATGTGGTCAGCTTTTTTCTTTTTGAGTACAAGGCGTACAGCATTGTTTTGAATGCGCTGTAGGATGTGAATGGTGGAGACAGGAAGACCAGACAGGAGTGAATTGCAATAGTCAATGCGAGACATTATGAAGGAGAGAACGAGTTTTGCAGTTGTTTCGACAGACAGATACTTCCTGATCAGCCTTATACGATGGAGGATGATAGTAGCAAGATCTGGCAGTTTGAGAAACAAAGTTGTTCATGGAGAGGGTAGAGTCAATGCAGACACCAAGGTTTTTAGCTGAATCAGAAATTGGGACTGATGTGTTACATAATGGGAGAGAAAGAGGAGGCAGCTGAGAAAGTTTCTGACGGGTGCCAATGAGGATAGCTTCTGTCTTGTCGTCATTAAGCTGAAGTTTGTTGAACGTCATCCAGTTCTTAATGTCTGAGTAACACTCAGTGGTGCAATCAACAGGCCTGTATATTATCAGGTGAGTCACTGTCTTGAAGTTGGGTGTCATCAGCATAGAAGTGGTGTTTTATAGAGTGGGAGTTGATGATGGTGGACAGGGGGAGGTGTAAAGAGTGAAAAGAACAGGGCCAAGGACAGATCCTTGTGGAACACCACAGGTCAGGTATGCAGTTGAGAGTAAGTGCCATTGATGAGAACGGTTTGTTTTCTGTTTGATAGGTATGAAGTGAACCAAGACAGAGCAATGTCAGAGATGCCAAAAGTATGATGAAGTCTAGAAAGGAGAATACCATGATCAATGGTATCAAAGGCTGCAGACAGATCAAGGAGTGTGAGAAGAGAGACTTTGCCAGTATCAGTTGCAAGGGAGGTAGAATATGCTTGAGAACGACTTTTTCAACAGGAGAGTTTGGTGGGGACAAGAAAGAAGAGATTAGAGATAGTCATTACCATATGTGTATATGGTAATGACTATATGTATATGTAATCAGTGATATGTGTATATGGTAATGACTATATGTATATGTAATCAGTAATATGTGTATATGGTAATGACTATATGTTATATGTAATCAGTGATATGTACATATGTTGATGACTATAGGTATATGTAATCAGTGATATGTACATATGTTTGATATGTATCTATATGTATATGGTAATGATAAGTATGACATGATATTGTATATTGAATGACTATATGTATATGAATCAGTGATATGTGTATATGTAATATATATTATATTAATCATGATATGTATATTGATTGATATATATGTATATGTAATCAGTGTATGTACATATGTATTGATGACTATATGTATATGTAATCAGTGATATGTATGTATATTGATGACTATATGTATATGTAATCAGTGTTATATTATATATGTTGATGACTTATGTATATGTAATCAGTGATAGTATATATTGATGACTATATGTATATGTAATCAGTGATAGTAGTATATTGATGATGTATATGTATATATGATATCGATATATATTGATGACTATATGTATATGTAATCAGTGACATGTATTATATTGAAGACTATATGTATATGAACAGTGATATGTATAATATGTTGATGATATGTATATGTAATCAGTGATATGATATTATTGATGAACTATGTATATGTAATCAGTGATATGTTATTATATTGATGACTATGTATATGTAATCAGTATATGTATATATGTTGATGACTATGTATATGTAATCAGTGATAGTAGTATATATTGATGACTATATGTATATGTAATCAGTGATACGTACGTATATTGATGACTATGTATATGTAATCAGTGAAATGTATATATGTGACGCTCCAGCACAAATGAGTCGTCTTGTGCAAACCCGTTTCGGACTACGGCCCAAAATATGACAGAAGGGGTGTATGCATCAGTTTTCAGCTTTGGCATTATTTGCAGTAAACCTTAATGTGCACATATGCAAATTTTATTGTAATGTTTTACTTTTGATACAAAAAATGCATTTCAAGCCATCTACCCTAGCATTTGACTAAAACAATCGGATGCCTGCCTCCCTTGTTCCCTAAATGAACCCGGTCCTGCGCATACCAACAGAATCAACAGCGCACGCGCTTTTCGATCAAAGAAAGCCACATTTAGCTTCGTTATATATTGAAGCACAATGAATCGGCTTGAAATGGTGCAAGCAGTCAGACCATTACATTGTGCGAATGTTATGTTCATCATTACATTGAGCAAGTATTTGGTTGTTATACTCTGCTATTTTCCATGACCATAAATCATTTGTACATTGAAGGTCGAAGTATTTAGGAAGTGTTTAAATTTATATCATATGCACAGAAGACTATTGTATGTAATCAGTGATACATATATTGATGACTATGTATATGTAATCAGTGATACGTATATATTTGATGACTATGTATATGTAATCAGTGATAGTATATATATTGATGACTATGTATATGTAATCAGTGATATGTAGTATATTGATGACTATGTATATGTAATCAGTGATACGTATATATTGATGACTATGTATATGTAATCAGTGATAGTATATATGTTGATGACTATGTATATGTAATCAGTGATACGTATATATTGATGACTATGTATATGTAATCAGTGATACGTAGTATATTGATGACTATGTATATGTAATCAGTGATAGTATATATTGATGACTATGTATATGTAATCAGTGATATGTATATATATTGATGACTATGTATATGTAATCAGTGATATGTATTATGTTGATGACTATATGTATATGTAATCAGTGATATGTATATATATTTGATAAGATACTATGTAATATCGTAATTATGATATTGATACTGTATATTATGTATATGATATATATTTGATGACTATATGTATATGTAATCAGTGATATGTATATATTTGATGACTATATGTATATGTAATCAGTGATATGTATGTATATGTTGATGGACTATATGTATATGTAATCAGTGATATGTATGTATATTGATGACTATATGTATATGTAATCAGTGATATGTATATATATTGATGACTATATGTATATGTAATCAGTGATATGTATATATGTTGATGACTATATGTATATGTAATCAGTGATATGTATGTTGATGACTATATGTATATGTATCAGTGATATGTATAATGTGATGACATATGTATATGTAATCAGTGAAATATATATGTGGATGACTATATGTATATGTAATCAGTGATATGTATGTATATTGATGACTATGTGTATATGTAATCAGTGATATGTGTACATATGTTGATGGCTATATGTATATGTAATCAGTGAAACGTATATATGTGGATAACGATATCTATAATATGTAATCAGTGATGTCTGTAAAAGACTATGGCAATAGGTATATGTAATCAGTGATCTGCATATATTTTGTGCATGTGCTGGAAGGAAGGCTTCATTCCAAGAGACATGAGAGACGCGAGGATAGTAATTCTGTAAAAGAACAAGGGCGACTGAAGTGATTATAATAATTATCGCGGAATCTCACTCCTCAGCATTGTTGGGAAAGCATTCGCCAGAGTCGTCTTAACCCGTCTTCAAAGGCTGGCAGCTCGCGTCTACTTTAAGTCCCAGTGTGGCTTCAGGGCCAGAAGATCGACAATCGACATGACCTTCTCTGTCCAGCAACTACAGGAAAAGAGCTATGAGCAACACATGCCCCTTTGCCTCGCTTTCATTGATCTGACGAAAGCGTTCGACCTGGTCAGTCAAAGTGGTCTCTTCAAGCTTTTGAAGAAAATAGGCTGCCCCTAAGACTATCAGCTGTCATCGAGTCTTTCCACGAGGACATGCATAGCACTGTGTGCTACAATGGTGCCACATCAGAGCCTTTTAGGATCAGCAGCGGAGTGAAACAGGGTGTGTTTTGGCCCCAACTCTGTTCGGGATCTTCTTCTCGACTGCTGACCTATGTCTTGTGCAAATCTGAAGAAGGTGTATATCTTCATACAAGGACCGATGGAAAGCTCTTCAACATTGCCAGGCTTCGTTCCAAAACTAAGGTGGAAAAGAAGACCATCAGGGAAGCTATCTTTGCAGGTGATGCTGTGCTGGCTTCCCACAGTGAACAAGATCTCCAGAGGCTCGTTGATCACTTCGCCCACGCTTGCAGAGAGTTTGGTCTCACAATCAGCTTGAAGAAAACTGAGATCTTAGGCCAAGGCTGTGAAGAACCACCATTTCTACACATTGGAGACTACGACCTCAACACTGTCCACAAATTTCAGTACTTGGGGTCTACCATAAGCGACAACCTCTCTCTGGACGCTGAAATCAGCGCCAGAATTGCAAAGGCCTCATCAGTCATGGCTAAACTGAATAAGCGGGTCTGGTCCAACAGCAATCTCACTGTGAACACCAAAATGCAGGTGTACAGAGCATGTGTGTTGAGCACACTTCTCTACTCAAGTGAAGCCTGGACCACATACGTCCCGTTGTGACCAGCCAAGAAAAGAGTCTCGACACTTTCCATCTCCGCTGCTTGTGGCGCATCCTCAGCATCCGATGGCAAGACAAGTTGACCAACACAGAGGTCCTCTGTTGTGCGGGCCTACAGACCATCTTTCCCCATCCTAAGCCAACGCGGATTACGTTGGCTTGGCCATGTGCGTCGAATGGACGCATCCCAAAAGGTGTTCTCTACCGCGAACTCGCAAACCGGAAGCGAACTCCAGGTAGCCCACAGCTACGCTTTATAGACGCATTCAAAAGGGACCTTAGAAGCTAAGGGATTGACCCAGGCTCTAAGGAGACTCTGGCGGAAGACAGGGCGGCATGGAGGACAGCCATTCGGCAAGGCGTTGTGAATGCGGAGAGGAGGAGAGTAGAAAGCGCAGATGAGAAAAAGGCTCTTCGCAAGCAACGTTCCAGAAACCAGACAACAGCGACTCAATTTGTATGTGGCAGATGTGACAGAGATTGCCACTCTAGAATCGGCCTGCACAGCCACAGCAGAAAGTGCACGTCATGACCACAACGCCTCTTGGTGAAGACTATCACTCTGTGTAAGGCCGACGTATATGTCTATGCTATGTTATACATGTATGTAATCAGTGATATGTGTATATGTCTATGGCTATAGGTATATGTAATCATGATATGTATATTCTAGCTGTGTATATATGTATCAGTGATATGTTATATGTCTATGGTTATAGGTAATGTAATCAGTGATATGTGTATATGTCTATGGCTATAGGTATATGTAATCAGGTTGTGTATATGTCTAGGCTATAGGTATATGTAATCAGTGATGTGTATGTCTATGTAAGGTATATGTAATCAGTGGTATGTGTATATGTCTATGGCTATAGGTATATGTAATCAGTGTATTGTATATGTCTATGGTATAGGTATACGTAATCAGTGATATATATATATACATATATATATCATATATATACATATATATCATATATATATATATATATATATATATATATATATATATATATATATATGTTGATGACTATATGAATGATGTAATCAGTCAAACAAACAGCAAAATGATAATAGAAAACGATATAAGCTCTTTCCAAAATACCCAAAGAGGAGTCAGGCAAGGTTGTGTTCTGTCACCAGATTTGTTTTCATTTTACAGTGAAACCATCATGAAAAACCTAGAAGAATGCCCTGGAGTCGTTATGGAGATGACACTGTGCAAATTGCAAAATCATGTGAATATAATTGAAATAGAAAGCAAAAATAAAGGGTTGGAGCTAAATAGCAAGAAGGCTAAGTCATGGTAATCAGTAAAAAAAACAAGAAATCCCCACATGCACAATAACAGCAAACGGCACAACTTTGAGTGTTCAAGAAGATGAAAAGCATTCTTACCAACAAATGCCTATCAATTAACAACGAGAAGAGAACCCTCCAATGTTGTATAGAACCAATACTGTTATACGGTTGTGAGGCGTGGACAGTCAACAAGCAAAGCCAGAACAAGATTGAGGCAGCCAAGATGTGGTTTCTAAGAAGAATGTTGAGAGTTCCATGGGCAGCAAAAAAAAACAAACGAGATAGTCTTGATGGAGGCAGACACAAAAACGATCATTGATAAGGAAGATTAGTAAAAGACAGGCAACATTTATGGGCCATTTTCTGAGGAAAGGGGAATTAGAACAACTGGTCACAAAGGGAAAGCTGGAGGGAAAGAGAACACCAGGTAAACCCAGGGAGAAAATACTGGACGGACTTGCAGAGTGGCTGAGGACAGAGAGGGTGGAAGATGTGTTTCCAGCGACAAGGGATAGATGCATATAGAGGGCCATGATCGCCAACGCCATGTGGCAGTACATAATGATGATGATGATGATGAATCAGTGAAACGTACATATGTTGATGACCACAGGTATATGTGCATGTAGGATTAGTCACTGTGTGGAACCGTTTGTGCACGAGTATGACTATGAATATTCTGATGAGTGTGTGTGGTGTGTGTGTGTGTGTGTGTGTGTGTGTGTGTGTGTGTGTGTGTGCATGTGTGTCTGTGTGTGTGTATTGTGTGTGTGTGTTGTGTGTGTGTGTGTGTCTGTGTGCATGTGTATGTGTATGTGCGTTTGTGCATGTGTATGTATGTGTATGTGTGTGTGAGTGTGTATGTATGTGCGTGTGTGTGTGAGTGTGTGTATGTAAGTGTGTGTGTGTGTGGGCGTTTTGGCGTGCGTATGTGTGTGTGCTCGTGTGCACGCGCATTATAGTTCCGTCTCCCTAACAGGCCAAAAGGATACATCCGGTTGAAGACTCAGACATGGAACAAAGTTGACTGTGGCTGAACCGGCCAGTTCTTGAGTGGCAGTCCCTGGCACAGCTGCCGCTCATGATTATTGCTGGTGGTCGCTGAGGCAGCTTTCCTTTACTTTCTTCTTCTGTGCGTGTTTCCTTCTCCTTTGCAATGGCGATATCGACGACAAAGGAAACAAACGAGACAGTGTTGATGGAGGCAGACACAAGAAGATCATTGATAAGGAAGATTTGGAAAAGACAGGCAACATTTATAGGCTGTTTTATGTGGAAAGGGAATTAGAGCACCTGGTCACAACAGGAAAGCTGGAGGGAAAGACAGCACCAGGTAGATCCAGGGAGAAAATATAGGACGGATTTGCAGGGTGGCTGAGGACAGAGAGGGTGGAAGATGTGCTTGTGGCAACAAAGGATAGATACATATGGGGGGCCATGAATGCCAACGCCATGCGGCAGGGCACATGATGATGATGAATGGCGATAGATGAACGAACAAACATGTCGCCAGGCACAGCGATTTGTAGCTGTCTCCTTCCACGTATCCACGCTGATATTATTGGACTTCAGGCCACGTTTTCAGACAGCTGTTGACCATTTGACTCCCGTAGTCTGTCCACCAGCATCCTTCATTGTCAACCTTGCTTACAAAGCAACAACTTAACCCTTTGACTCCGTCATTCTATCCACCAGCTTCCTGCAGGAAGCTGGTGGATAGGTTGAGAGAGTCAAAGTGTTAAGTGTTTGCAGTTTGTGTAGAGGGTGTGGGAGTCAAAGGGTTAAGGGCCTATCGGTGTACACAGTCTTATCCGTATCATCATCAGGTGCCTTGCCGCATGGCGTTGGCGATCATGGACTGCCATCTGTCTCTATCTCTTGTTGTCTCAAGCATCTCTTCCACCCTCCTTGTCTTCAGCCACTCTGCAAGTCCGTCTAGTATCTTCTCCCTGGGTCTACCCGGTGCTTTCTTTCCCTCCAGCTTTCCCGTTGTGACCAGGTGTTCCAATTCCCCTTTCCTCATAAAATGGCTCATGAATGCTGCTTGTCTTTTCCTAATCTTCCTTATGAATGATCTACTTGTGTCTGCCTCCACCAAGACTGTCTCGTTTGTTTTCCATCCATGGAGCTCTCAACATCCTTCTTAGAAACCACATCTCGGCTGCCTCAATCTTGTTCTGGCTTTGCTTGTTGACTGTCCACGCTTCGCAACCGCACAACAGTATTGGTTTTATATAACATTCTCTTCCTGATGTTAATTGATAGGCATTTGTTGGTAAGAATGCTTTCCATCTTCTTGAATGTTGTTTTGGTTTGGCCGATTCTGCTGTGTTTACATTTTGGCCTACTGTGTTCGCCCAACGCTACAGCTCCCAAACCTTTGTGGTTCTCTGGTTTCAAGTGTTGTGAACTGACCAACCCACACACCAACCTGCAAACATCATCCTCTCCCGACTGGCTCGCAATTATGGACCCGTCCTTTATAAAACAAATTGGACTGACACTTTTTAAACACAGCAAGTGCTACCTCGGTGGAGACGTCTACCAGCGCATACGTACACTAGGGCTGTGTCGTAAGCCCCGCACTGCGCGATCCTGTCGTGCTGGACGTCTCCACCGTCTCTGGCACAACCTGCCTCCTGCTGTACCAGTCCGACACCACACTTCGTCTTCTGCTTCATCGTCTCCTCCACTGCCCCTGCCCTCGACCTTGCTGCTGCAGACTTCGTCTCCTCCTCTGCCATCTTCGCCTTCTGTCCTGATGGTGCCGCCTACACCTTCTGTCCTGATGGTGCCGCCTTCACATTCTGTCCCGCTGGTGCCGCCTTCACCTTCTGTCCCGCTGGTGCCGCCCTCATCTTCTGTCCCGCTGGTGCCGCCTTTGTCTTCTGTCCTGCTGGTGCCGCCTTCATCTTCTGTCCTGTGGGTGCCGCCTTCGTCTTCTGTCCCGTCGTTGCTGCCTTCATCTTCTGCCCCGCTGGTGTCGCCTTCATCTTCTGTCCCATCGGTGCCGCCTTTATCTCCACCTCAGCCACTGCCATGTGACTCTGATAAACTAAAAATATGCCTTTTTAACGCTCAGTCAACATGCAAAGATGGCAAAGCTGATGTCGTTGCTGACTTCATCGCAGATGAGCATGTTGACATTGCTTTTATCACTGAAACATGGCTTAACACCTTGGTCATGAACCTATACATGCGAGTCTCACTCCGAGTGGTTACAGGCTTGCTTCTTTCCATCGCTCATCCCGAGGTGGTGGTATTGCCATCCTCTACAACGACTCACTCCATTCCCGCCTGTCTTTCTCGCAGTCTCTGTCTTTCTCCCATCCTTCTTTTGAGCACGTTGAAGTATCCTTCCAATCCACCCCTCGCCTCATCACCTTCTCCTGTGTCTATCGACCTCCACCTAGCTCTGCCAACAAACTCACCACATCCACGTTTCTCTCTGACTTTGATCAACTACTTGACTATTACTGCCTCTTACCTGGAAATCTCATCATTCTAGGTGACATCAGTGTCCACTATGACAACACTCACCGTTATGACACAAGACATATCATCAACTCTCTGTCCAATCACAATATGACTCAACACATTTCTGAACCAGCCCATCAAAAAGGTCACACTCTAGACTGGATCATTTCTCGTGATCACCACAATTCAGCTACTGACAACTGCTTAGTTCTTTCTACCCATCTAACTTCAGCCCTTCCATCTGACCACTCTGCAATTCTCTGTTCTCTTGACATTTCTCCTCCTTCCCGTACCACGCGCACAGTGACTCGACGCAATCTCAAATCTATCGACCTCTCCACTTTTTCATCTGATGCCTCCCGTCTCCTTTCTGAAAAGTCACATAACCTTGCCGATGAATTCTATACTACTCTCCACCATCTTCTGGACACTCATGCTCCAGCCACAACCCGTCTTTTACCTGACCGCCCCCCTACCCATGGCTCACTCATGAGATTGCCTGTACCAAACGTGCCCGCTGCAGAGCAGAGCGCTGCTTCCGCAAATCCAAAGTCACTGTACATAGGCAACTTTTCCAAGCCTCTAAAACAAAAGTATCCACCCTCATTGCATCTGCAAAAACAAGCTATTTCCAAACCAAAATCCTGAATGCCTCTTCTTCAAAAGAACTCTTTACAACTATGAATCATCTCCTTGGCACACGAAAAGATTTACCTCTCCCAACAAAACACACAAATGAAGAACTCCCATCTGTATTCTCCAAGTATTTCACCACCAAAATACAAACTCTTCGTGACAGGCTTGACAGGACACCCTGTCAACCATGCCCACCTGACCCTTCCTTCTTTGGCACACCTCTTACTACTTTTACCCCAGTCTCACAAGAAGAAATTTTCAACACAATCAGATCCATGTCGTTCAAAACCTGCGAACTGGATCCTCTTCCAGGTTCTCTCTACCCCGACTGTCTCCCTACTCTCCTCCCATTCATCACTGACATCATCAACACTTCTCTTCAAACTGGAACTGTCCCAGATTCTTTTAAGTCTGCTATTGTTCACATTCTCTTCAAGAAACGCAATTTACACCCCAAATGAACTGAAAAATTACTGGCCTATCTCTAATCTCTCTTTCTTGCCAAAACTCCTTGAAACAGTTGTCCTCAACCAGCTGAACTCTCACCTGTCCGCCAACAATCTCCTCAATCCTTTCCAATCAGCCTACCGCCAGTGCCATAGCACTGAAACTGCCCTACTACACATTCTCAACAATCTCCTCCTTGCAACTGATACTGGCAAAGTCTCTCTCCTCACACTCCTTGATCTGTCTGAAGCCTTTGATACCATTGATCATGGTATGCTCTTTATAGACTCCATCATACTTTTGGCATCTCTGACATTGCTCTCTCCTGGTTCACTTCATATCTATCAAACAGAAAACAAACTGTTCTCATCAATGGCACTTACTCTCAACCTGCATACCTGACCTGTGGTGTTCCACAAGGATCTATCCTTGGCCCTGTTCTTTTCACTCTTTACACCTCCCCCCTGTCCACCATCATCAACTCCCACTCTATAAAACACCACTTCTATGCTGATGACACCCAACTTCAAGACAGTGACTCACCTGACAATATACAGCGCCTCTTGATTCGCACCACTGAGTGTTACTCGGACATTAAGAACTGGATGACATACAATAAACTTCAGCTTAACGACGACAAGACAAAAGCTATCCTCAATGGCACCCGTCAGAAACTTTCTCAGCTGCCTCCTCTTTCTCTCCCATTATGTAACACATCAGTCCCAATTTCTGATTCAGCTAAAAACCTTGGTGTCTGCCTTGACTCTACCCTCTCCATGAACAACTTTGTTTCTCAAACTGCCAGATCTTGCTACTATCACTTCCATCGTATAAGCCTGATCAGGAAGTATCTGTCTGTCGAAACAACTGCAAAACTCGTTCTCTCCTTCATAATGTCTCGCATTGACTATTGCAATTCACTCCTGTCTGGTCTTCCTGTCTCCACCATTCACATCCTACAGCGCATTCAAAACAATGCTGCATGCCTTGTACTCAAAAAGAAAAAAGCTGACCACATATCTCCTCTCCTGGCACAACTTCACTGGCTCCCTGTATCAAAGCGCATGCAGTACAAACTAGACACCATGTGCTACAAAAGCCTCAATAACGCAGCCCCCGATTACCTGTCAAGCCTACTTGAGATCTATGTTCCCTCACGTACCCTCCGCTCTGCCTCCGATCCTCTTCCACGCACTAAGCTCAATACCTATGGTCCACGAGTCTTCTCTGTTTCTGGTCCACTCTCATGGAACAAACTTCCTCTCTCAGTCCGTCAGCAACCTACTTTTGTCTCCTTCAAGTCCGCTCTCAAAACTCACCTTTTCTCCTCTGCATAAATTCCTGACCTCACTCAATCCCTCTGCTGCCTGTCTCCACTCAGAGAGGAATCACACTGTAATATATAATTGTATATAATATGCTCACTATAATTTTCCATTGCTTGTATTCTTTCTCCCCATTTATAGCCATGCGTGTGTGTATGTGTGTGTGTGTGTGTGTGTGTGTGCGTGCGTGCGTGCGTGTGTGTGCGTGTGTGCGTGTGTGTCTGTTTCAGCGCTTATATCTGATTTTATCAGGATTTTGCGCTATATAAATATTGTAATTATTATTATTATTATTATTATTATTATTATTTCTGAAGTGCATCTGCCGTCTGGTGAAATGATCGTTTCTAAGTATTTAAACTTATCAACCTGTGTCAGGGTTGTGCATTTTGCTGTTATTTTGCATGAGGGGATTTCATGTTTTTTACTGATCACCATGACTTCAGTATCCCTGCTGTTTAGTTCCAACTCCTTACCTTAGCTTTCTATTTCATGTATATTCACAAGGTTTTGTAGGTCCTTTTCACTTTCTGCAATTAGCACGGTGTCATCTGCGTATCGGATGTTGTTTATCATTTTTCCTCCAACCTTTAATGCAGGGTCTTCCTCTTGGTTTCTCATGATGTTTTCGCTGTAAAGTGAAATCAGATCTGGTGATAAAACACAACCCTGTCTGATTCCTCTTTTGATGTTTTGGAAAGAGCTTATATCGTTTCTTATTCTCATTGCAGCTGTTTGTTCCCAATACATATTTCTGATTATTCGTAGATCTTTTCCATCAACATTGAATCTTTCTAGTTGGCTGATCAACTCTCCACGTCCTACCCGATCGAAAGCCTTGGTATAGTCAACAAAGCATAAATATAAATCCTTGTTCATCTCAACTGACCTCTCTATGATAGTTCTTAGGATTTATATGGCATTAATAGTTCCTTTCCCCTCCACACATCCACACTGTTCATATGCTATTTCTCTTTTGATTCTGTTCCTTGTCCTCATCATGATTATTCTTAATAGGATCTTGGTTACATGGCTCATCAAACTGATTGTGCGATGGAGTTCGCTTTCTATAGCCCCTGTCTTCTTTGGAAGTGCAATGAAAATTGATTCCGACACATCTTTGGGGATTTTTCCAGTGTCGTAAATTTCATTTAGGAGGACTGTTATTTTTTCTATAACGAATTCCTCCAGGGCTTCAATCATCTCTGTGGTAATGTTGTCTGGTCCTGGGGATTTTCCTGGTTTCATCTTTTTCAATGCTGCTCTGACTTCATCTTTCATTATGGGTGGTCCTTCAAAGCTCTTTCTTATAATGTGTTCTACGTTTCTGTCATCTTCAAAAAGGTCTCTAATGTACTCTCCCTATCTGTCTAATATTTTGTCTTTTTCCATGAAAATCGTACCATCTTTCGATTTTAAGCAACCAGTTGATGTGCATGTATTTTTCCTGTGTACAATTTCTTCAATTCGTCTGTACATACCCCAAGGATCCGTTTTGTGTTGGTCTTCTATTTCTTTGTATTTTGTTTTCAGCCAAGCTTCCTTAGCTTCATTGCACCTATTCTTGATTTCTATGTTTATCTTCCTGTATATTTCCTCGTTTCTCTTTGCCTTTCTCCGTTCCTCCATCAAGCCTAAAATTTCTTTTGTCATCCAGTTCTTTTTTGCTTTTCTATCTACTACAGGGATTTCTTCACAAGCTTCATTTATCAAATTTCTCAACTTTGTCCATTGTTCCTCACTGTCACCAACGTCTTCCAGAGCACTGAATTTGTTTTGAACATGTACATTACATTTTTGACGTATCACTTCATCTGTCTTTAAGAGTCCAAGATCTAGTTTGATGTTGTTTTTGGTCTGTTTCCTTTTCCATAATTTCAACCTAAATCTTCGCAGTACAGGATTATGGTCACTTTTGCAGTCTGCTCCTGGTAGTGTTTTTGCTGACAGTAAAGAATTTCTAAATCTTTTGTTAATCAAGATGTAGTCATCCTGATTTTTGGTATAATCTCCTTGACTCATCCAAGTCCATTTTCTTCTATTAGGCTGCTCATTCATCTGTGCCCATTCTACAAGTTTCCCTCCCCTTTCATTTTGTGTACCAAGGCCATGAATCCAACTATATCTTCTACCCTATCCTTTCCCACTTCAGCATTGAAATCTCCCATTATTATGGTAACTTCTTGTGATTTACATTGGGCCTTGGCCATCTCTAATACTTCGTAGAAGTTGTCGATGTCTTCCTGAGTACTTGTGGATGTTGGTGCATACACCTGAATGATGTTGATATCAAATGGTCTGCCTCCCAATTTGACCAGCAAGACTCTGTCGGACACAGCCCAGTATCCCTTAACTACTATCTGTATACTCCGCCCTATCGGTACACACAGCCCTATCAGTATACACAGCCCTATCAGTATACACAGCCCTATCAGTATGCACAGCCCTATCACTACACACAGCCCTATCAGTACACACAGCCCTATCAGTATACACAGCCCTATTAGTACACAGCCCTATCGGTATACACAGCCCTATCAGTATACACAGTCCTATCAGTACACAGCCCTATCGGTATACTCAGCCCTATCAGTACACACAGCCCTATTAGTATACACAGCCCTATCAGTATACACAGTCCTATCAATATACACAGCCCTATAAATATACACAGTCCTATCACTACACACAGCCCTATCAGTACACACAGCCCTATCAGTATACACAGCCCTATTAGTACACACAGCCCTATCAGTACACACAGCCCTATTAGTACACAGCCCTATCGGTATACACAGCCCTATCAGTATACACAGCCCTATCAGTATACACAGCCCTATCAGTATACACAGCCCTATCAGTATACACAGCCCTATCAGTATACACAGTCCTATCAGTATACACAGCCCTATAAGTATACACAGTCCTATCAGTATACTCAGCCCTATCGGTATACTCAGCCCTATCGGTATACTCAGCCCTGTTGGTATACTCAGGCCTATCGGTATACACAGCCCTATCAGTATACACAGCCCTATCAGTATACACAGCCCTATTGGTATACACAGTCCTATCAGTATACTCAGCCCTATCGGTATACTCAGCCCTGTTGGAATACTCAGGCCTATCGGTATACACAGCCCTATCAGTATACACAGCCCTGTCGGAATACTCAGCCCTATCAGTATACTCAGCCCTATATATATTTCATTTAAAACAGCATACACAGCAATATTTCCTAAATCTAAATCTTAACATAAATCTTAACATAACAGCATACTGCTTCGCAAGATTATATATGTGTACACAATGAAAATTAAAATGGCATGATTAAGTTAGAAATACACATTTAAAATTTCTCGGTACAATTTGGCCCCCTGTCCCGACTGATAGGGCCGAGTTTACTGATGGGGCTGAGTATACTGATAGGGCTGAGTATACTGAAAGGGCTGAGTGTACCAATAGGGCTGAGTATACTGATAGGGCTGGGCATACCAATAGGGCTGAGTGTACCAATAGGGCTGGGCATACTGATAGGGCTGGGCATACTGATAGGGCTGAGTGTACCAATAGGGCTGAGTGTACCAATAGGGCTGAGTGTACCAATAGGGCTGAGTGTTCCAATAGGGCTGAGTGTACCAATAGGGCTGAGTGTACCAATAGGGCTGAGTGTACCAATAGGGCTGGGTGTACCAATAGGACTGAGTGTACCAATAGGGCTGGGCATACTGATAGGGCTGAGTACACCGATAGGGCGTTAACACACATCCCCGCATGGCAGCACTGGGTGTCCTATAGGCTGGGATTTGCTACTCGCTCCCCATACAGAAGAACCCTTAAGACGCGGCCATCCTCCAGACAGCAGACGTACGTGGCCACGCCAGTAGAGCCATGCTATGTGATGAAGACCTACATGCGTGGCATGCTGGCTTGTCCCGTGGCGTTCTTGTGCCGACCATAAAATGCCCACGATTGGGGCATAAGCACTGGGCTCTTGGCGTAAGTAGGTTGTCCAGCTCTGATTGGTGTAGAAAAGGACAATCAGAACACAGGCTCTGTGCTATTCGTTCCGAGCGCGGAGACGTCGTCTTGAGAAACTGAAACTGAAACTGACGAAAACAATGATCATGATAACGTTTTGCTAACGATCGTACATTAAATAAAGCATTTTGACTTTTTGATTACACAAAATCTCAATGTGGGCTAAGTTTTAATACAGGACTATGATTTCTAAGCAGGATATCATCCACCACAAAACTCAATCAATGTATAAAAATTCACGATGTCTGATACTTTCGATAGTACTACTATTAACATTTCTACAGGATGAATGACTAAATCGTATGTCTAACCTGGAAAGTAGGCTATGTTCATTCATTCAGCTTACACGACGTTGATTAAGCAAGCTTTCATAATCTGCTCTGTCGTGTTCCTCGTGATCGTGTTTGCTGTTGTTGCAGTTGTGATTGTTGTTGTTGTTGTTGTTGTTGTTGTTGTTGTTGTTGTGTTGTTGTTGTTGTTGTTGCTATAATGTTATTGCAGACATCCTCTTCTTAATCTCATTATACAATCCTTCGTTTTGGCACCACAGGGAAAATTAATCAGAATGTCAAAGATTTTCATGAAACATGCAGGCTTATGCAAACCGCCAGTAGGTTATAGGGGGAGAAGAGTGGCAGAATGATTCAGACGTTGGCCTGCCAGTAACTAAACATGAGGTTTGTTCCCCGTTGAGGCCTCGACTTTTTCCTCATTTTGACCAGAAAATCGAAACTAAACGACAAGTCCTTCGGATGGGGACAAAAAATGAGTCGGACCCATGTGCCTTCTGGCTTGTGCACGCTTAAGATCCCGCTGCAGTTTAAAATCGTGAAGAGCAGTGCATTCTCCCTGGTACAAAACATTGAAGAAATAGGTTGATTTCCCAGTTCCCTCACTTTGAAGGCCAATTAGCCTTCTTGCCTTTCTGAAGTCTTGGTCAAAACCTAAATTGGGTGGTGCTGTACTCAGGCGACACGCTCTCAAAGGGGAAAGCAGCCTGAGTTTCATATGGTAAATCCACTGTGACAAAAAAATGAATATGAATCTGACTATGTTTGTGGATTCTTTGTCCAAACATTTGTAGATAGGTGAGTAATATGATTCTATCCTAACATTTGTAGGTAGGTGAGTAAATGGATTCTATATCCTAATTTGTAGGTAGGTGAGTAACATGGATTCTATATCCTAACGTTTGTAGGTAGGTAAGTAACATGGATTCTATGTCCTAACATTTGTAGGTAGGTGAGTAACATGGATTCTATGTCCTAACATTTGTAGGTAGGTAAGTAACATGGATTCTATATCCTAACGTTTGTAGGTAGATAAGTAACATGGATTCTATGTCCTAACATTTGTAGGTAGGTGAGTAACTTGGATTCTGTCCTAACATTTGTAGGTAGGTGAGTAATATGGATTCTATGTCCTAACATTTGTAGGTAGGTGAGTAATATGGATTCTATGTCCTAACATTTGTAGGTAGGTGAGTAATATGGATTCTATGTCCTAACATGTGTAGGTAGGTGAGTAATATGGATTCTATGTCCTAACATTTGTAGGTAGGTGAGTAATATGGATTCTATATCCTAACATTTGTAGGTAGGTGAGTAATATGGATTCTATGTCCTAACATTTGTAGGTAGGTAAGTAACATGGATTCTGTCCTAACATTTGTAGGTAGGTGAGTAATATGGATTCTATGTCCTAACATTTGTAGGTAGGTGAGTAATATGGATTCTATGTCCTAACATTTGTAGGTAGGTAAGTAACATGGATTCTATGTCCTAACATTTGTAGGTAGGTGAGTAACATGGATTCTATGTCCTAACATGTGTAGGTAAGTAAGTAATATGGATTCTTTCTCCTAACATTTGTAGGTAGGTAAGTAATATGGATTCTATGTCCTAACATTTGTAGATAGGTAAGTGATATGGATTCTATGTGCTAATGTTTGTAGGTAGGTAAGTAATATAGATTCTATGTGCTAACGTTCATAGGTGGTTAAGTAATATGGATTTTGTCCTGACATTTGTGGGTAGGTAAGTAATATGGATTCTTTGTGCTAACATTTGTAGGTAGGTGTAAGGCTCAGAAAATCATTTAACCTCTCTGACCTGTTGACGGCAGCGCCCTTTCCACTGTATCTGCCTATTAAGGGGTGCAACTGTCATAAACTTGATAATACCTATATAAGGAGTTTTCTCCCGTATACCTGAAGCATATGCAGTATCCACCCTTTTCATCCTCAACTCTCCTTTCCGCGCCCCCAACCTCTCCGTCTGTATTTGTACTCGGGATATTCGTGACCTAACATTAAGATTTGGTACATCATTGATAACTGTATGCTGTGTTCAAACTTCAAAGTTCAAAATATTTCTTACTCTAAGGATTGAGCATTAGGTTCTGCTTAACCTGTCATACAGTTAGTCATTGCTATGTACATATCCGTATGTATATGTATAGATAGATAGATAGATAAATATGTATGTATATATACATATATATAAATAGATAGATAGATAGGTAGATAGATGATAATATATATATATAGATAGATAGATAGAGAGATAGATATATTGATAGATTGATAGATAGATTGATAGCTAGATAGATATGCATAGATATGTATATATACATATATATAATATATATAGAAATAGATAGATACATAGATAGATAGACATCCCCACTGTCACAGAAGAGCCAGTAAAAAGTCTCGGAAGATGGTATGATGACTCCCTGAAAGACACACAAAGGGGATGTGAAACCAAGCAAACAGCAGAAGAAGGCCTGAAGAAAATAGATAACTGCGGACTGCCAGGCAAATACAAAGTCTGGTGTCTACAGTTCATGCTGATACCAAAGCTGCTGTGGCCACTGCTAATCTATGACATTTGCACCAGCACAGTGGAAGCAATGGAAGGCAAAATCAACAAATACACAAGAAAATGGCTCGGTGTCCCACCTGGTCTCACTGATGTTGCATTCTACTGTCGTCAAGCAATGTGAAGCTACCTCTCAAATCCATAGTGGAGGAATACAAAGTTGGAAAAGCAAGACTGTTGAGCATGCTGGAGGAATCGGAAGACAATATCATGAGATCAGTTCAGCCAAAGCTGAGAACTGGCAAAAAATGGAAAGTCCAAGAGGCTGTAAACAATGCCAAGAGAAACCTCAGCATCAAAGAAATAATTGGACACACGCAAACCAACAGACAGGGATCCATACAAGCCAAAAGGAAGGAAAAAAGAGACATGATCATACAGGAGTTGAAGAAAGAAGAAGATGTCAAAAGAGTGCAGAAGGCAGTCCAGCAAGGTCAACAGGGGCAATGGACAACATGGGACAGTGCACTCCAGAGAAGTCTCAGCTGGAACGATATGTGGCACATGGCTCCTCTAAGGATAAGCTTCCTCCTCAGATCTGTATATGACCTGCTACCCTCGAATGCAAACTTAGTGAAATGGGGGAAATCAGATGACCCAGCATGTCTGCTCTGTCAGAAGAAACAAACAGTGGAACATGTCCTAAGCTCTTGCAAAGTAGCGCTAGCCCAAGGAAGGTATACATGGAGGCACAACCAAGTTCTGAAAGTGATCACAGACGTGGTTAGCGAAAAAACCATGACCCCAAACGCACCAATTGCTATGACAACGTTCTACAAAGCAGGAGGGAAACAGGTCTGGCCCGAAATTGCTATGACAACCAGCACATTGCCAAAGGGTCTTCTGGATGGAGCAGTCGACTGGGAGTGTACAGCAGACCTCCCAGAGTGGAGAAATTACCCAGATGTCATCAGCAAGACAGGCATGAGACCAGACATCGCTCTCCACTCTGACTCCTCGAAACAAGTGATTCTGATAGAACTCACTGTGCCATACGAAAGCAGAATGGAAGAAGCACATATCTACAAGACCGAAAAATACGCCGGTCTTGCCAGCACCCTGAAGAAAGCAGGTCTGCGGGTCAAAATCTTCGCCATAGAGGTCGGGGCAAGAGGGTTTGTGGGCACCTCCGCTGATGATCTCATGAAACAACTCGCCATTTCTGGGAAGAAGAGGACTAGAGTTCTTAAAGCGATGGCAGAGGCAGCAGAAAGGAGCTCAAGCTGGATCTGGGCAAGGAGGAACCAAAGTGAACTTCATAAGGATTAAATTCCCTACAGATGATGTGTGCCCCGTTAGCACATTGGTAAAACCGCGTACCGCAGTTCTGAAGCGCAGAATCGCCCAGGTTCGCTCCCCGGCGTGTGGAAAAAAAATAGACAACAGCAGAAGGGCATCCAGGAGTCATGACCTGGATGTGGCCCGGCCCCCCGAGAGTGTAAGGAGTTCAGGGCCGAAACACTTGTCTAAAGGGGGTTACTTCTCTGAAGACCTTCTGTTGTCTAGCTCTCCCTAGAGTTTCTTTCTACCTATACATAGATACATAGATAGACAGACAGATAGATAGATAGATAAATAGATAGATACCTTAACACATACAACGTTAACGAAGTTACAGAAATGATTGAATATTAACTTCTACGTGTCAAATGGTTGATAGATGCATTATCCTTACCGAAGGCAATGTAAATAGGGGAAAAACATGGCAAGGCCTAATCAGTAGGTACGGTTGATGCGCAGGCTTTCAAAAATCTGCAGCCAATGTGCCTTGGGGTGAAATGCATAAGGCGCCGACCACGTCCAGTGACGCCTTCTTAAGTCTTTCACTCCCTAACCCTGTCCACCAGCTTGCCTGTTGCAGTTTGCAGGAAGCCAGTGACTAGACTGAACGCGAGCCAGAGAAGGAGCACCATCAGCTTCACTTCACAATCAAAGTCAGACCGAACGAGGCACTGTACGGGACTGAAACTTGGACACTGTTTTGTAGTGCAGAGAGGTCAGGCCTTTGAGATCAATTGCCTGGGGAAACTCTTTCAACTATATATATTTGTATATAAATGTTTTCTATTGATTTCTTTTTTTTCTACTTTGAATACACTTATATATAAATTTCTATTGCTTTTCTTCTTTTCCCCATTTATAGCCGTGTGCGTGTGCGTGTGTGAGTGTGTGTGTGCATGCATGTGCATGTGTATGTTCAGCCCTTAGATTTGATTTTTATCAAGAGTTTGTGCTATATAAGTACTGTAATTATTATTATTACTATCCTGTCCCCAGCTTCAGACTACTGAGTATGAACAGAACAAGATCAACTTCATGGCGGGGCCTCAGGAGCAGCCCCTAAGATCTGCGAAACCGACACGAGCCTGCTTGGTTTGGTCACGCCACCCGCCATCGATACGCAGTCCAAGACCATCCTTCAGGACACTCTCGAAGGAGGCCATCATCGTGGTCGACTGAGGAAGAACTGGGTGGTAAATATCAAAGACTGGACCAACCTCATATGTCTGAACTGTTTGCTGCTGTACCCCACAGACAGAGGAAGAGCTGGGTGGTAAACATCAAAGACTGGACCAACCTCAGTATGTCTGAACTGTTTGTTGCTGTACCCCACAGACAGAGGAAGAGATGAGTGGTAAATGTCACACACTGTAAGAACTTCAGTACACGTATGTCTGACCAACTCTTTGTATTCTTGCATATCAGAGACAGAAATGAAGGATCCTGTAGGTTGCTGAGTCTCATGAATCCCCACAATGATCACGATGGTCATGGTATCATCATCATCATCAAGTGCTTTGCCACCTGGCGTTGGCGATCATGGCCCTCCATATGCATCTATCCCTTGTTGCCGCAAGCACATATTCCACCCTCTCTGTCTTCAGCCACTCTGCAAGTCCGTTCAATATTTTTCCCTGGGTCTACCTGGTGCTCTCTTGTCCTCCAGCTTTCCTGTTGTGACCAGGTGCTCCAATTCCCCTTTCCTCATAAAATGGCCTATAAATGTTGCCTGTCTATTCCTAATCTTCTCTATGAATGATCTTCTTGTGTCTGCCTCCATCAAGACTGTCTCGTTTGTTTTCTTTGCTGTCCATGGAACTCTCAACATTCTTCTTAGAAACCACTTCTCGGCTGCCTCAATCTTGTTCAGGCTTTGCTTGTTGATTGTCCACGCCTCACAACCGTATAACATTATCGGTTCTATATAACATTCGAGAACTCTCTTCCTTATGTTAATTGATAGGCATTTGTTGGTAAGAATGCTTTTCATCTTCTTGAATGCTGTTTTGGCTTGGCCAATTCTGCTGGCTATTTCTGATGTGCATCTGCTGTCTGGTGAAATGATCGTTCTCAGATACTTAAACTTATCAACCTATGTCAAGGTTGTGCCATTTGCTGTTAGTTTGCATGTGGGGATTTTATGTTTTTTACTGATCACCATGACTTCAGTCTTCCTGCTGTTAATTCCAACCCCTTACCTTTGCTTTCTGTTTTTATTATATTCACAAGGTTTTGTAGGTCCCTTTCATTTTCTGCAATTAGCACGATGTTATCTGCGTATCGAATGTTGTTTATCATTTTTCCTCCAACCTTTAATCCATGGCATCATAAGAACAATTATATTTCCATAGACACGATGGCGTAATGAAACCGAAGTGAAGAATGGAAGAGGCGAAATTCGCATCAGTATAATTATACCTTTTGTGTCCAATGATCAAATTATCATGCAGATCCATACAGACGAAAATCGTGCAAATTTTGCACCAAAACTGACACTCTCTCTCTCTCTCTTCTCTCTCTCTCTCTCTCTCTCTCTCTCTCTTCTCTCTCTCTCTCTCTCTCTCTCTTCTTCTCTCTCTGTGTTGTCCTCTGTCTCTGTCTCTGTCTGTCTCTGTCTCTGTTCTCTGTCTCTGTCTCTGTCTCTCTCTGTCTCTGCTCTTCTCGTCTCTCTCTCTCTCTCTCTCCCCTCTCTCTTTCTCTTCGCTCTGAGGAAAGAATTGTTTTGTCTTCGCCAACGAATGTCATACAGAAGTGGGCAGGGCATAGTTTGCACCAGATTCATTTCTGGCCATTTTCTTCAGACAAAGAAGCAACATGTCTTTTGTAAACGACACAGACATTGTAGAAAAATAAGTGGAACTCTACGCCAGGACCTGGCGAAATATGACTAGATTTTATCATAGTTTGCCCCAAAATCGTGCTTTGTAACGTCTTTAGTCATATTTATTTTTTCTAACTTTTTCTACTTATTTATTCGTGCCGGCGCCATTGCATGAAAAAATCTTTTAAAAAAACAAAAGCCGAGAACAGTGCAGCAAAACATCGCGTCTATGGAATTGTATCCCGGTCTTTTACCGTTTGTTGTTGTTTTTGGTGATTTTTTTTCCGCATATATTTCCTTAACGAATTTCGCCAGTCGATTTTTGGCTTTGCCAACGCATCTATGGAATAGTGGCTCGATTAAGAGGAATGTAGCTGGTGGACAGGGTGAGGAAATGAACGGGCTTAGCATACTTTGACTAAGGAACAAGATTATTTTGGGAGAAAAAAATATATCTGCAGCTGCTGCGTTCCGTCTTGCTTTCCTGAAATGTCACTCCCAACCCGCAAAGTCAGACAGTTTATGACGTCATTTATGGTCTCATTCAAGCAACAAAGAGGATGTAACGTCACCAATGCAACGGACAGGAAGTGACGTACACCAAATGGTGGCACCATTGACGCCTAACCCGGAATCCGTGCTGCATTGTGGAATGGAAGATATTGCAGGAGGCATTGCAACTTGTTCGATGTGGTTGGCATTTTGCGAGCGGTGCTGGATTGCTTTGGATTGCTTTATGTCTCCTTTGAGTGTCTGTAGCTTATTGCTTCTCTCACGCCTTTCCTTCAACCTGACACCCAGGATTTTACGTTAATCCATATGTAATGATTGTAACACAGACTGGCAACTTAGTGAAATTCTGGCCTATGAGTATGATTGCCTTAGCATTGATGTCCACTTGTTGTAAGAGATTAGCGCTTTTATGCCTCGAAATAAGTAGACAAATTCTAAGTAACACATGTGATAGATTGTTGTTTCGCAATAACACCGCAGTTTGTGTGGACATACTTTCTTCCTTTTGTGTTTGATTTACCAAAGTGGAGATATTTCTTAGGATTCTTTCATTTTAGCTTTCATTTCTCTCTCTCTCTCTCTCTCTCTCTCTCTCTCTCTCTCTCTTCGTGTGTGTCTGTAACTCTCTCTCTCTCTCTCTCTCTCTCTCTCTCTTGTGTCTGTACTCTCTCTCTCTCTCTCCTCTCTCTCTCTCTCTCTCTCTCTCTCTCTCCCATCTCTTCTCAATCTTTTTTTTTTCATCGTAATATTTTTCATTTCAGGGATCTGGAAATTGATTATTCTCTCTCTCTCTCTCTCTCTCTCTCTCCTCTCTCTCTCTCTCTCTCTCTCTCTCTCTCTCTCTCTCCCTCTCTCTCTCTCTTTGTTTTTGAATAGTAATATTTTTCATTTCAGGGATCTGGAAATTGATTACTCTCTCTCTCTTTTCTCTCTCTCTCTCACTCTCTGTCTCTCTCTCTCTCTCTCTCTCTCTCTCTCTCTCTCTCTGTCTCTCTTTCTTTTTAAAAAATTCAATGATGGCCTAAACGTCACTCAGAAATGAACTGGCGCTAATTGAATGACATAGAAACTATGTTTAGCTCTGTATACCAGCCAGCCCTACAATATAGCAAGGCTGTTTTATCAAAGAGTGGACGGAGCCAATAGTCTGTCTCCCTATCCATGTCTATCATCATATCACAGTGTGACAGATTTGGTTGTGTGTCTTCTTATTCGTGTCTATGATCATATCACAGAATACCACAGAGCTCTTTGTCTGTCTGTCTACGATCATATGACGAAGTATGACAGATATAGTTGCTTGTCTACCTGACTATGTCTACGATTATATCACAGAGTTTGACGAGTTAATAGCCTGTCTTCCTACCCATATCTATGATCATATCAAAGAATTTAACTGAGCTAGTTGCCTGTCTCTTTATCCACATCTATGATCATATCACACAGTGTGACAGAACTAGTTGCCTGTCTCCCTATCCATGTCTATGATCATATCACACAGCGTGACAGAACTACTTGCCTGTCTCCCTATCCATGTCTGTGATCATATCACACAGTGTGACAGAGCTACTTGCCTGTCACCCTATCCATGTCTATGATCATATCACAGAGTGTGACAGAACTAGTTGCCTGTCTCCCTATCTATGTTTATGATTATATCACAGTGTGACAGACCTACTTGCCTGTCTCCCTATCCATGTCTATGATCATATCACAGAGTGTGACAGAACTAGTTGCCTGTCTCCCTATCCATGTCTATGATTATATCACAGTGTAACAGAACTACTTGCCTGTCACCCTATCCATGTCTATGATCATATCACAGAGTGTGACAGAACTAGTTGCCTGTCTCCCTATCCATGTCTATGATTATATCACAGTGTGACAGACCTACTTGCCTGTCTCCCTATCCATGTCTATGATCATATCACAGAGTGTGACAGAACTAGTTGCCTGTCTCCCTATCCATGTCTATGATCACATCACACAGCGTGACAGAACTACTTGTCTGTCACCCTATCCATGTCTATGATCACATCACACAGCGTGACAGAACTAGTTGCCTGTCACCCTATCCATGTCTATGATCACATCACACAGGTGACAGAACTAGTTGCCTGTCTCCCTATCCATGTCTATGATCACATCACACAGCGTGACAGAACTACTTGTCTGTCACCCTATCCATGTCTATGATCAATCACACAGCGTGACAGAACTAGTTGCCTGTCACCCTATCCATGTCTATGATTATATCACAGAGTGTGACAGAACTAGTTGCCTGTCTCCCTATCCATGTCTATGATTATATCACAGGTGTGACAGAACTAGTTGCCTGTCACCCTATCCATGTCTATGATTATATCACAGGTGTGACAGATCTAGTTGCCTGTCACCCTATCCATGTCTATGATTATATCACAGTGTGACAGAACTACTTGCCTGTCTCCCTATCCATGTCTATGATCATATCACAGTGTGTGACAGATCTAGTTGCCTGTCACCCTATCCATGTCTATGATTATATCACAGTGTGACAGAACTAGTTGTCTGTCACCCTATCCATGTCTATGATTATATCACAGTGTGTGACAGAACTAGTTGCCTGTCACCCTATCCATGTCTATGATATATCACAGTGTGTGACAGATCTAGTTGCCTGTCACCCTATCCATGTCTATGATTATATCACAGAGTGACAGAACTAGTTGCCTGTCACCCTATCCATGTCTATGATCATATCACAGTGTGTGACAGAACTAGTTGCCTGTCACCCTATCCATGTCTATGATCACATCACACAGTGTGACAGAACTAGTTGCCTGTCACCCTATCCATGTCTATGATTATATCACAGTGTGTGACAGAACTAGTTGCCTGTCTCCTATCCATGTCTATGATTATATCACAGTGTGTGACAGAACTAGTTGCCTGTCACCCTATCCATGTCTTGATCATATCACAGAGTGTGACAGAACTAGTTGCCTGTCCCTATCATGTCTATGATCATATCACACAGCGTGACAGAACTAGTTGCCTGTCTCCCTATCCATGTCTATGATCATATCACACAGCGTGACAGAACTAGTTGCCTGTCTCCCTATCCATGTCTATGATTATATCACAGTGTGTGACAGAACTAGTTGCCTGTCTCCCTATCCATGTCTATGATCATATCACACAGCGTGACAGAACTAGTTGCTGTCTCCCTATCCATGTCTATGATTATATCACAGTGTGTGACAGAACTACTTGCCTGTCACCCTATCCATGTCTATGATTATATCACAGTGTGACAGATCTAGTTGCCTGTCACCCTATCCATGTCTATGATTATATCACAGTGTGTGACAGAACTAGTTGCCTATCACCCTATCCATGTCTATGATCATATCACAGTGTGACAGAACTAGTTGTCTGTCCCCTATCCATGTCTATGATCATATCACAGAGTGTGACAGCCAGTTGGTGGAGTTGATGCCATCCATAGATCATTAGACTGACCTCAAAGTATCTCTGTATCGCTTTAAAGATTTTCCTCGATTACGATATCTTTGTCTTTCTTCAGCTCTTCGTACAGCGACATCTTCAAGAGTAGTTGTATTCCAGAGGGACAGTGTCCCGTCCGATGAAACTGATATTTGAAGAGAGGACAGTGTTCACTGAAACAGGATTTAAGTGATAAAACTAGTGGACGCAGTGTTTTTGTCAGGTTTTTACAATGATAGTTTTTGTTCGAGTTTCTTTCTTCTTTCACTTCTCTTCTCTTCTCTTCTCTCCTCCTCTCTTCTCTTCTCCTCTCTTCTCTTTTGTTTTGTTTTCTTTTCTTTTCTTTTCTTTTCTTTTTATTCAATGACTTATTGATATTATAGTATCTGAGCATAAAGCTGAACCCTGAAAACGGATTTTCTGCAATTTATAACCGACATGACTATCACTACTTCCGTCAGTAGAAAGAATTGAATCATCGGCACACATGTCACAAGCCCAATCGGGAGATGAGACACATAAAAGAAGAACATGGATAAAAATGTTAAAGAGTGAAAGGCCAAATGCAAATCTTTGTTGGAGGCCTATTCAAATCATCCTTCTGGCGAAAAACAAGTTTTTCGTTGATACTTTTTGTTTTCTTTGCTTGAAGTAAGAAATGAAGAACACAATATTATTTGGACTAATCTGATACACTCGAAGCTTTAGATGAGTATCATAGTTGACAAGATCAGAAGCCTTTTATTTTTGTATCTAAGAATATTACATCAGTAAGGATTGAGTTAAGAATAGATGACAGTAATCTGTTGGTGAGAAAAGTGAATGCCATTTGAGTGTTTAGGACGAAATTGTGATTGTTAGATTATAATAAATCATCCTGGTTTAGATATTCTAGTAAAAGTGTTAATATTTTGCTTTGATTCAGAGCTGACAATACAGGATGATGGTGGACAGAGAGAGGGGGTTAATATTTTGCTTTGCTTTAGGGCAGACAATGCAGGAAACTGGTGGATAGGGTGAGGGGTGAAAGGGTTAATATTTGTTTAGCTACCAAATGTTGGAAAATGGCAGGTAGGGTGAGAAAGTAAAAGGGTTAATATCTTGCTTTGCTTCAGGGCTGACACTGCAGAAAGCTGGTAGATAGGGTGAGAGGTGAAATGGTTTTAACTTTTTTTTTGGTACCGGGGCTTTACAATGCAGGAAGTGTGTGGATACGTTTGAGAGTGAAAGGGTTCTTCTTGCTTTGCTCCAGGGCTGGCAATGCAGGAAGCTGATGGCTAGGGTGAGGAGATAAAAGGTTAAGATTTTGCTATAGTTAAGGGCAGACAATGCAGAAGCTGGTGATAAGGTGAAGGGGTGAGGGTTAATATTTTGCTTTTTCTTAGGGCAGACAATGCAGGAAGATGGTGGATAGGATGGGGGTTGAGAGGGTTAATATTTTGCTTTTTCTTAGGGCAGACAATGCAGGAAGATGGTAATTACAAGAAAATTGAAAATGAAAGTATAAACAGGGAAAACACGCAAACTGGCAACAGAAAGACTATAGTGATTTCAACGAAAATAGGGTAGATTCAATAAAACACGATGCGAAACGAGATATATGCACGTTCTGCCATGACACATATTGGAACATAGAACTGCAGTGCTATGAATTGCATCAAATAGCAAACCAGATGTATTAACAGTCGCTGTAAATTGGTATTCCCACATGAATGACACATATAAACAAACACTGAGACACGGGCATACAGACAGACAGACAGACAGACATACACACACACACATACATACATATATACATAGAGAGAGAGAGAGTAGAGACAGACAGACTGACAGAGACAGAGACAGACAGACTGACAGAGACAGAGACTGACTGACACTCACAGACAGAGAGTTCAGACTTGAGATGATGTATTCATTTTAGGCCATAACCCCTCATGACCGGGTTTGAAGTACAAAACAAATCAACTATAACATTATCTGTAAGTGTAAGCCAAACAATTTTGCAACAAATACATAACCAAACGATAAAACAAAAAGTAAACGAAAAAGTACGTACGAGACCTCTTTAATCCTTTGTAGAGATTGATACAAAAACATCGCCAAACTTTCCCTTGAGTCTCCGTTTTCTGTTGTCATAAGTTGAATTAACTTTGCAAGGATATTCCAATATCTTTTAGGAATAAGTGTTTTTTTCTCAGGTCATCCAAGGCAGAACACCCGAACACAAAATGTATTTTAGACAGATATTAAGTTTTAACAGACAGAGTCTATGGTCAGTGAGGTCAAATGATTTTTTTAAGTCTTAGAGGAGAACTGATGAATTTGGCATCCTAAGAACTATCATAGAAAGGTCAATCGAGATGAATAAGGATTTATGTTTATGCTTTGTTGATTATACCAAGACTTCCGATCGGGTAAGACATGAAGAAATGATCAACAAACTAGAAAGACTCTATATTGATGGAAAAGATCTACGAATAATCAGAAATAGGTATTTGGAACAAACAGCTGCAATAAGAATAGAAAACGATATAAGCTCTTTCCAAAACATCAAAAGAGGAGTCAGACAGGGTTGTGTTTTGTCGCCAGATCTGTTGTCACTTTACAGCGAAAACATCATGAGAAACCTAGAGGAAGACCCTGGATTAAAGGTTGGAGGAAAAATGATAAACAACATTCGATACGCAGATGTAGATGTAGAAATAGATAGCAAAGGTAAAGGGTTGGAACTAAACAGCAGTAAGACTGAAGTCATGGTGACCAGTAAAAAACATGAAACCCCCTCATGCAAAATAACAGCAAACGGCACAACCTTGCGACAGGTTGATAATTTTAAATACCTGAGAACGATCATTTCACCAGACGGCAGATGCACATCAGAAATAGCCAGCAGAATCGGCCACGCCAAACATCATTCAAGAAGATGAAAAGCATTCTTACCAACAAATATGTATCAATTAACATCTAGGAAGAGAGTTCTTGAATGTTATATATAACCAATACTGTTGTACGGTTGTGAGGCGTGGACAGTCAACAAGCAAAGCCAGAACAAGATTGAGGCAGCCGAGAAGTAGTTTCTAAGAAGAATGTTGAGAGTTTCATGGACAGCAAAGAAAACAAAC
>JAPXFY010000023.1:22658797-22668797 GCA_030674185.1 Monoplex corrugatus | reverse complement strand
GACCGCTGAGGTGGTCACACTACAAGCTGCTAGGGGCTGGTTGTGTGCTAGCGTGCTGCTAGCTGTCGTTCACACGGTTGGTTTCAGAATGTCGGAGAACAGGTATCGTCTACTTCGTGAGTTCACACAGTTGGTTTCAGAATGTCGGAGAGCAGGTATCGTCTACTTCATGAGCTATCAGAACCATTGCCATTTCTACAAGCAATTCCTTTTGATGAAAGACAGTACTGGGTCCATCCCATTAATGGACAAAGTGTGTATGGTGAATATTATCATTTGGTACCGGACTTCAAGCAGCACGGAGAAAGATTTCACTCCTGTTTTCAGATTGCTTTCTCAATCCTACTGGATCTTGTTCATCGTGAATTTACAAACAAAAAACTGCTTTCTGATGACGAATATCAGGAATGTTATGTATGAACTCTTCTTAAGCACGCTGTATATGATCATCTATTGCATGCCATTCTCAGCTTCTTTTTACTGGACATAATCAGCTCTATAATAATAATAATAATAATAATAATATATGATAATAATAATAATAATGAAGATGAGAATAATAATAATTAGAAAAATAACATCTATTATTATCATTATTAAATATTTTTCATCACAAAGTAATGGGTTACGTAGGCCTACTTGTTATATATATATATATATATATATATATATATATATAATATATATATACATAATATATATATATATATTGTGTGTGTGTGTGTGTGGTGTGTGTGTGTGTGTGTGTGTGTGTGTGTGTGTGTGTGTGTGTGGTGTGTGCCAGCCATGTACTTTGTAAGGTTATTTATCAAATAGTATGTGTTTATAACATGCGTGTGGTATGTTTTGCAACATTGAAGAGTTTTTTCCCTTGATATCTATGTATCTATATCTATAAAAAAAAAATTGAAATTGTACATACATATACTTGTGTGTGTGTGAGTACTGACTTACACATGTTCAGTGAAAAAGATAACTATTTATAGAAATTAATATTAAAAGAGATATAAATCAATTGTAAAACGTGCAAGACGCTGTATTAAGCTTTAAAACGTAAAAACCTGTAAAAATGAAGATCTGAAACATGATGTCTCACCTGTAGAAATGCAAGTTTAAAACAAGACGTCTCACCTGTAAATATGAAGGTTTTAAACATGACGTCTCACCTGTAAAAATATAGGTAAAACACATGATGTCACTCATCGCTGATGAGCACGTTGACATTGCTTTTATCACAGAGACATGGCTTAACCCCCTTGGTCATGAACCTATACATGCTAGCCTCACTCCGAGTGGTTACAGGCTTGCTTCTTTCCATCGCTCATCTCGAGGTGGCGGTATCGCCATCCTCTACAACGACTCACTCCATTCCCGCCTATCTTTCTCGCAGTCTCTGCCTTTCTCCCATCCTTCTTTCGAGCACGTTGAAGTATCCTTCCAATCCACCCCTCACCCCATCACCTTCTCCTGTGTCTATCGATCTCCACCTAGCTCTGCCAACAAACTCACCACATCCACTTTTCTCTCTGACTTTGACCAACTGCTTGACCACTACTGCCTCTTACCTGGAAATCTCATCATTCTAGGTGACATCAATGTCCACTATGACAACACTCACCGTTATGACACAAGACATATCATCAACTCACTGTCCAATCACATTATGACTCAACACATTTCTGAACCAACCCATCAAAAAGGTCACATTCTAGACTGGATCATTTCTCGTGATCACCACAATTCAGCTACTGACAACTGCTTAGTTCTTTCTACCCGTCTAACTTCAGCCCTTCCATCTGACCACTCTGCAATTCTCTGTTCTCTTGACATTTCTCCTCCTTCCCGTACCACGCGCACAGTGACTCGACGCAATTTCAAATCTATCGACCCCTCCACTTTTTCATCTGATGCCTCCCGTCTCCTTTCTGAAAAGTCACAAAACCTTGCCGATGAATTCTATACTACTCTCCACCATCTTCTGGACACTCATGCTCCAGCCACAACCCGTCTTTTACCTGACCGCCCCCCTACCCACTGGCTCACTCATGAGATTGCCTGTGCAAAACGTGCCCGCCGCAGAGCAGAGCGCCGCTGGCGCAAATCCAAACTCACTGTACACAGGACAACTTTTCCAAGCCTCTAAAACAAAAGTATCCACCCTCATTGCATCTGCAAAAACAAGCTATTTCCAAACCAAAATCCAGAATGCCTCTTCTTCAAAAGAACTCTTTACAACCATGAATCATCTCCTTGGCACACGAAAAGACTTACCTCTCCCAACAAAACATACAAATGAAGAACTCCCATCTGTATTCTCCAAGTATTTCACCACCAAAATACAAACTCTTCGTGACAGGCTTGACAGGACACCCTGTCAACCATGCCCACCTGACCCTTCCTTCTCTGGCACACCTCTCACTACTTTTACCCCAGTCTCACAAGAAGAAATTTTCAACACAATCAGATCCATGTCGTTCAAAACCTGCGAACTGGTTCCTCTTCCAGGTTCTCTCTACTCCGACTGTCTCCCTACTCTCCTCCCATTCATCACTGACATCATCAACACTTCTCTTCAAACTGGAACTGTCCCAGATTCTTTCAAGTCTGCTATTGTTCACCCTCTCCTCAAGAAACACAATTTAGACCCAAATGAACTGAAAAATTACAGGCCTATCTCTAATCTCTCTTTCTTGTCAAAACTCCTTGAAAAGGTCGTCCTCAACCAGCTGAACTCTCACCTGTCTGCCAACAATCTCCTCAATCCTTTCCAGTCAGCCTACCGCCAGAGCCATAGCACTGAAACTGCCCTAGTACACATTCTCAACAATCTCCTCCTTGCAACTGATACTGGCAAAGTCTCTCTCCTCACACTCCTTGATCTGTCTGCAGCCTTCGATACCATTGACCATGGTATTCTCCTTTCTAGACTTCATCATACTTTTGGCATCTCTGACATTGCTCTCTCCTTTTTCACTTCGTATTTATCAAACAGAAAACAAACTGTTCTCATCAATGGCACTTACTCTCAACCTGCATACCTGACCTGTGGTGTTCCACAAGGATCTGTCCTTGGCCCTGTTCTTTTCACTCTTTATACCTCCCCCCTGTCCACCATCATCAACTCCCACTCTATAAAACACCACTTCTATGCTGATGACACCCAACTTCAAGACAGTGACTCACCTGATAATATACAGCGCCTGTTGACTCGCACCACTGAGTGTTACTCGGACATAAAGAACTGGATGACACACAATAGACTTCAGCTTAATGACGACAAGACAGAAGCTATCCTCATTGGCACCCGTCAGAAACTTTCCCAGCTGCCTCCTCTTTCTCTCCCATTATGTAACACATCAGTCCCAATTTCTGATTCAGCTAAAAACCTTGGTGTCTGCATTGACTCTACCCTGTCCATGAACAACTTTGTTTCTCAAACTGCCAGATCTTGCTACTGTCATCTCCATCGTATAAGCCTGATCAGGAAGTATCTCTCTGTCGAAACAACTGCAAAACTCGTTCTCTCCTTCATAATGTCTCGCATTGACTATTGCAATTCACTCCTGTCTGGTCTTCCTGCCTCCACCATTCACATCCTACAGCGCATTCAAAACAATGCTGTACGCCTTGTACTCAAAAAGAAAAAAGCTGACCACATATCTCCTCTCCTGGCACAACTTCACTGGCTCCCTGTATCAAAGCGCATACAATACAAACTAGACACCATGTGCTACAAAAGCCTCAATAACGCAACCCCCGATTACCTGTCAAGCCTACTTGAGGTCTATGTTCCCTCACGTACCCTCCGCTCTGCCTCCGATCCTCTGACTTTTCGCTTTCCACGCACTAAGCTCAATACCTATGGTCCACGAGCCTTCTCTGTTTCTGGTCCACTCTCCTGGAACAAACTTCCTCTCTCAGTCCGTCAGCAACCTACTTTTGCCTCCTTCAAGTCCGCTCTCAAAACTCACCTTTTCTCCTCTGCATAAAATCCTAACCTCACTCAACCCCCCTCTGCAGCCTGTCTCCGCTCGGAGGGGAATCACTTTGTTTTAATATATAATTGTATATGATGTGCTCTCTGTGGTTTTCCATTGGTTTTATTCTTGCTTTTATTGCTTTTATTCTTTCTCCCCATTTGTGGCCATGCGTGTGTGTGTGTGTGTGTGTGTGTGTGTGTGTGTGTGTGTGTGTGTGTGTGTGTGTGTGTTGTGTGTGTGTGTGTGTGTGTGTGTTGCGTGCGTGCGTGTGTGCGTGTGTGTCTTTTCGGCGCTTGGATTTGATTTTGTCGAGATTTTGCGCTATATAAATATTGTAATTATTATGTATGCATGTGCGTACGAATGTATGTATGTATGTATGTATGTATGTATGTATGTATGTATGTAGTATGTATGTATGTATGTATGTATGTATGTATGATACGCTTAGATTTATGTATGTATGTATGTATGCATGTATACGCTCAGCTTAGATTTATGTATGTAAGTATGTATGCATATATGTATGCATGTATACGCTCATATGTATGTAGGTATGTATGCATGTATACGCTCAGCGCTTTGATTTGATTTTATCAGGATTTTGCGCTATATAAATAAAATATATTATTATATTATTATTAAATCAATTGTAAAACGTGCAAGACGCTGTATTAAGCTTTCAAACGTAAAAACCTGTAAAAATGAAGATCTGAAACATGATGTCTCACCTGTAGAAATGCAAGTTTAAAACAAGACGTCTCACCTGTAAATATGAAGGTTTTAAACATGACGTCTCACCTGTAAAAATATAGGTAAAACACATGATGTCACTCCTGTAAAAATAAGGGTTAAAAACATGATGTCATACCTGTAGAAAAAAAGGTTTAAAATTTAACGTTACACCTGTGAAAATAAAGGTACAAAAACTAGAAGTCTCACTTGTAGAAACAGATATTTAAAACATAACACATCACCTGTAGAAACAAAGATTAAAATCATGATTCACACATGCAGAAATACAGGTTTAAAACATGACGTCTCACCTCTGTAGAAATGAAAATTTAAAACATAACGCATCACCTGCAAAAACAAAAGGTTTACAACATGACGTCTCATCTGTAGAAATAAAGGTCTAAAACACGATGTCTCACCTGTAGAAATAAAAGTTTAAAACAAGATGTCTCACTTGTAAAAATAAAAGTTAAAAACCTTATGTCTCACCTAAAAACCTTATGTCTCACCTGTAGAAAGATAAGCTTAAATCACATCTCATCCGCACAACTAAAGGTTTCAAACATGATGTCACACCTGTAGAAATGAAATTAAAAACATGTCACTCCTGTAAAAATAAAGTTAAAACATGATGTCACACCTGTAGAAATAAAGATTTAAAACCTGATGTATCACCTGCAGAAATAAAGGTTTAAAACATGACGTCTCACCTGGAAAAATGAAGATCTGAAACATGATGTCTCACCTGTAGAAACAAAGGTTTAAAACAGGGCGTCTCAACTGTAAAAATGAAGGTTTAAAACATGACATCTCACCTGTAAAAATAAAGGTGAACATTATGATGTCACTCCTGTAAAAATAAAAATTAAAAACATGACGTCTCACCCGTATAAATAAAGGTACAAAAACTAGAAATCTCACCTGTAGAAATAAAGATTTAAAACATGATGTCTCACCTGTAAAAAATGAAGGTTTAAAACAAGATGTCTCACCTGTAAAAAATAAAGGTTTAAACATGATGCCTCACTTGTACAAAGATAAGATTTAAAACATGACGTCTCCTCTGCACATATAAAGTTTTCGAACATGACGTCTCACCTGTAGAAATGAAGATTAAAAACAGATGTCTCTCCTGTAATAATAAAGGTTAAAACATGACGTTACACACTGTAGAAATACAGGTTTAAAACCTGATGTCACACCTGTAGAAATAGAGGTATAAAACCAGATGTTAAATACATGACGTATCACCTGCAGAAATAAAGGTTTCAATCATGACGTCTCACCTGAAAAATTAAGATCTGAAACATGATGTCTCACCTGTAGAAACAAAGGTTTGAAACAGGGCGTCTCACCTGTACAAATAATGGTAAAAAGCATGATCTCACTCCTGTAAAAATAAGGGTTAAAACACGACGTATCATCTGTAGAAATAAAGATTTAAAACATAACGCACTCACCTGCAGAAACAAAAGATTAAAATCATGATGTCACACATGCAGAAATACGGATTTAAAACATGACGTCTCACCTGTAGAAATACAGGTTTAAAACATCATGTCTCACCTGTAGAAATAAAGGTTTAAAACTGTCTCCTCTGCACAAATAAAGGTTTCAAACATGACGTCTCACCTGTAAAAATGATGGTTAAAAACATGATGTCTCTCCTGTAAAAATAAAGTTAAAACATGACGTCACACCTGTAGAAATACAGGTTTAAAACCTGATGTCACACCTGTAGAAATAAAGGTATAAAACCTGATGTCTCACCTGTAGAATTAAAAGTTGAATACATGTCATATCACCTGCAGAAACAAAAGGTTAAAATCAAGATGTCACACAAGCATAAATACAGGTATAAAACTTGACGCCTCACTTGTAGAAAAAAGGTTTAAAACATGACCCTCACCTGTAAAAAAAAAGGTTTAAAACATGATGTCTCACCTGTAGAAAAAAGGTTTAAACATGACGTCTCACCTGTAGAAATAAAGGTTCAAAACACGATGTCTCAAATATAGAAATAAAACTTTAAAACAAGATGTCTCACCTGTAAAAATTAAGGTTTAAAATATGATGTCTCACCTGTAGAAAGATAAGGTTTAAATCACGACGTCTCATCTGCACAAATAAAGGTTAAAAACATCATGTCTCACCTATAGAAATAAATGTTAAAAACGTGACATCATACCAGTAGAAATAAAGGTTTAAAACCTGACGTTACACCTGCAGAAATAAAGCTTAAAAACTCACATGTCTCACATGTAGAAATAAAGGTCTAAAACATGACGTCTTACCTGGAGAAATGAAGATCTGAAACATGACGTCTCACCTGTAGAAACAAAGGTTTAAAACATGACGTCTCACCTGTAAAAATAAAGGTAAAAAACATGATGTCACTCCGTAAAAATACGGGTTAAAATCATGAGATCTCACCATAACGCCTCACCTGTGGAAACAAAAGGTTTAAATTAGGATGTCACACCTGCAGAAATAAAGCTTAAAAACTCACATGTCTCACATGTAGAAATAAAGGTTTAAAACATGACGTCTTACCTGGAGAAATGAAGATCTGAAACATGACGTCTCACCTGTAAAAATAAAAGTTAAAAACATGACGTCACACCTGTACAAATAAAAGTTTAAAACCTGATATTGCACTTGTGGAAACAAAGGTATAAAACCAGATGTCTCACCAGTAGAAATAAAGGTTAAATACATGACGTATCACCTGCAGAAATAAAAGTTTAAAACATGATATCTCATCTGTAAAAATATAGATTTAAAACATGACGTCTCATCTGCACAAATGAAAGTTAAAAACATGACGCCACTCCTGTAAAAACAAAGGTTAAAAATATCGCGTCACACCTGTAGAATTAACGGTTCAAAACCTAGTGTTACACCTGTAGAAATAAAGGTATAAAAGCAATGTTTCACCTGTAGAAATAAACGTTCAAACATTGCGTTTCACCTGTAGAAATAAAGGTTTAAAACATAACGCCTCACCTGAAGAAACAAAAGATTAAAATCACGATATCACACATGCAGAAATACAGGTTTAAAACCATGCCCATAACAACCCTATAGGAAAAAAGGTTTAAAAGCTGAATCTAACTTATAGAAAACAGGTTTAAAACATGACGTCACACATGACAAATGATGGTTAAAACTTTATATGACGTTTCAGGACGTTACACCTGTACAAATATAGATCTAAAACATGATGACACATCTGTAGAAAAAAACATTTAAAACATGACATCTCATCTGCAGAAATAAACGTTTAAATTAAGATGTCACACCTGTAAAAATAAAGGCATAAACCATGACGTCTCACCTGTAGAAATAAAAGTTTAAAACACGGCGCTGCACCTGCACAATACCGGTACAAGGTTTAAAATGTGATGTCATACCAGTACAAATAAAATTATAAAACATGACATCTCACATGTAGCAATGACGTAACATCACATCTGTAAAATTAAAGGTTAAAAACAGGAAATCATCATCATCATCAGGTGTACTGCGGCATGGCGTTAGCGATCATGGACTTCCATCTGTCTCTATCTCTTGTTGCACCTAGCATCTCTCCCATCCCCCTCATCCCCAGCCACTCTGCAAGTCCGTCCAGCATTTTCTCCCTGGGTCTACCTGGTGCTCTCTTTCCCTCCAGCTTTCCCGTTGTGACCAGGTGCTCCAAATCCCCCTTCCTCATAAAATGGCCTATAAATGTTGCCTGTCTTTTTCTAATCTTTCTTATGAGGGAAATCGTACCAAGGTTTTAAAACCAGACATTACACCTATACAAAATAAAAGGTACAAAACTAGGCATCTCACCTGTAGAAATAAGGGATTCATGTGACTTTTTTTTCTTTTATTGTAGTTTAAAGCCCAGCCGACTGCACAGAGCCATATCAGGACTATAACCGCTTGAAAACAAACTAATTTTCAACAGGAAAAAAAAAAAGAAAATTCACACACACAACCTGACCAAGGCACCCACCCTCCATGCCCACACCTCCCTCCCTCCCCACCCCTCCCTCCCCACCCCTTCCCTCCCCCAACTCTCCCTCCCCAACCCCTTCCCTCCCTCCCTTCCCCCAACCCTTTCCCTCCCTCCCTTCCCCTAACCCCTTCCCTCCCTCCCTTCCCCAACCCTTTCCCTCCCTCCCCTTCAATCAGTCAGTCAGTCAGTCTGTCATTCAGTCAGTCAGTCAGTCCATCCATCAGTCAGTCAGTCAGTCAGTAAGTAACGTAGTCATTCAGTCAATAAAAGTCAGTCAGACAGTCAATTAATTTGTTCATTCGTTACTCTTATCAATTTAGTGTAATAAGTTAAATATCTTGCCACGAATGAAAGACAATAACGCAGCAGCCACTCTAGCAGTCTAAGGGAAACAACTACTATATATTTTTCTAGCAGCGTTAAGACACCAGTGTTAGTTTCCCTTGCAAGTATTTTACGTTACGCTGTCTTCGTTCTGTACGGTTATTATCACACACACACACACACGCACGCACACACACACACACACACACACACACACACACACACACACACACACACACACACACCAGACACACACATACACGTACACATCACACACACACATGAACACACACACACAACACACACACACACACACACACACACACACACACACACCAGACACACACATACACACACATACACGTACACATCACACACACACATGAACACACACACACACACACACACACACATGCACACACACGCTCATATACACGCACACACACAAATAACACGCACGCACACACACACACGCGCGCGTGCACACACACACACACACACACACACACACACACACACACACACACACACACACTCACACATACCCAACCAGCCAGTCAATCAACGGATAAACAAAACAACTAAACAATATAAAAAACATCCACCCATTCACATGATTAACCAGCCTCCCACACCATCAACAAACCAGTCAGTCAGGCAATCAGGCAGTCACGTTGTCAGTCAATCAGTAAGTCAGTCACACAGTCAATCAGTCACGTAGGCCGTCAGTCAACCCAACAGTCAATCAGTCATTAAGTCACGTAGGTAGTCAGTCACGTACTAAGTCAGTCAGTCAGTCAGTCAGTCAGTCAGTCAGTCACGTACTAAGTCAGTCAGTCAGTCAGTCAAACTGATTTTTTTTCTCACCTGGACGGAGCAGCAGGGAAGTTTCAGTCTTTTTCTCCTGATTTTTGTATCTGGTGTTTGTTTGTTTGTTTGTAATCTTACGCTTGAC
>JAPXFY010000023.1:22651297-22653797 GCA_030674185.1 Monoplex corrugatus | reverse complement strand
ACTGAGAGAGGAAGTTTGTCCAGGAGAGTGGACCAAAACAGAGAAGGCTCGTGGACCATAGGTATTGAGCTTAGTGCGTGGAAAGCGAAAAGTCAGAGGATCGGAGGCAGAGCGGAGGGTACGTGAGGAACATAGGTCTGGGTGGAGCTCTGATGCTGCGAGACGGAAACGTTCTTATTCCAATTGCATATGCATCAAGGACTTTTACTGATGCAGAACGGAGATACACACAAATTGAAAAAGAGTGTCTGGCTGCAGCCTGGGCATGCGAAACATTTGCAAAGTATCTGGTTGGATTGGACTCATTTGAACTTCAAACAGATCACAAGCTTTTGGTACCTCTGATAAAGAGCAAAGACATTGACAAAGCTCCAGTGCGCTGTCAGAGATTACTAATAAGACTCATGCGGTTCAGAGCAGAAGTTGTTCATGTCCCTGGGAAGAGAGAGTGATTGCAGACACACTGTCCAGAAATCCTGTACCTCACACCAAAGAAGACGAAGAAATTGCTGACAACGTAAGTGCCTATGTTGGCATGGTTGAGTCAAGCTGGCCAGTATTACAGAGGCGTCTGGATCGTCTTCGTGCAGGGAAAGTGCATGATCCAGAGTTACAGCAAGTGATTGGGTATGTGATAAATGATTGGCCATCTCAATCTCCACCCAACCTGCAGCAGTACTACCAAGCACAAGTAGAGCTGTCTCTGGTCAATGGACTAGTGGTGAACAATGGCTGTATTGTAGTGCCAAGTGGCCAAAGAAAAGAAATTCTTCACCAGCTACATGAGACACATCAGGGACTACACATGTGCTGTCAAAACGCACAGTCATCAGTTTGGTGGCCAGGTCGCAGCAGAGATCTCAAGCAGCTTGTCAACTCCTGTCAAGAGTGCAGATCAAACAGACCGTCACAGCGAAAGGAACCACTCCTCCCTACATCCCTACCAGAACGACCATGGCAACGGTTGGGGGCTGGGCCTGTATTCTTACAAAGGCAGAGACCATTTGGTAGTAGTGAATTACTACTCACGATGGCTCGAGGTACAACCTCTACATTCAACGACTGCAAGCGTCATCATTAAAACGTTATGCAGTTTTTTTGCTACCCATGGCATACCTGATGTCATCGTAACAGACAACGGACCGCAGTTTCTATGTAACGAATTTAGGCAGTTTGCACTGAAACATGACATTCAACATCAGACAAGCAAGCCCCAGATTTCCTCAGGCAAATGGAGAAGCCGAAAGTGCAGTCAAAATAACCAAGAAATTAACACAGCAACAGTCGCTAGAATTAGCCTTACTCAACTACAGATCAATGCCACACTCCAGTACAGGAGTGAGTCCAGCAATTGCCCTTATGGGACGGCAATTTCAGGCAAAGCTACCCAGACTGCCCAAGCAGTTAAGACCGCAGCCAACCAAGGATGTTGACATGCGCTGGGCGGGCAGACCGAGACTACAAACAGCAGTATAAACAAAGCTATGACAGGAGGCATGGTGTACAGCCTTTGTCAAAGTTGGAACTTGGAGACCATGTCCTGATGAAGACGGACACAGAGAAAAACTGGGACAATGCTGGTATGATTGTTGCAGCTGACCCAGATAATCGTACCTACCTCATCAACTCACCTGCTGGTGTTGTTCGCCGCAACCGTAAACACCTGCAGCAAGTACCCCCACCACCATCACATCAAGAAAGCAGTCTTCCTCATACTGAGGAGCCTGAGGACATTGTGCATGATCACAAACTTCCAGTTGCGAAAATCTAATGTTTGTTTTCTGTTTCACACTCTCAGTTTAGCCAGGATAGTGCCATGTGATTTATTTCTTTACATGTTCTTTGTTACAGTTTGTTTCGGGTTCAAATATTCAATAAGTTTATATAAAAAAAGATAAAGGGAAGAAGAAAGAATGAAACAAAAACAAAATAATGCTAAATCAGTACTTTGTTACACTAACAGGTAAACAGATGCTCACAGTTTAAAAGAGATAGGTTTTGAAATCTGACATGAATGAACAGTACATCTTGCTTGAAATGCCATTCTGATTGTATGAAGACTTAATTTATGACTTACTGTATTCAGTACGTTGAAAAGCATGTGACCTTAAAGTTAATAGCTGAAGCGATTAACTTTGGGAAAAAGGGAGATGATTGGGAACGTACCTATTAAGTTCATTGCATATATATTTGATTTGTATGATAAGACAAAAATAATGACATATACAACAGGGTGAAAGCCGTTGTCAACGGATGCTCCAGGAACAAGATTAATGTCACGACTCGAACACAGCCTTTGTAGTCAAGTTATTAAATTTTACACACAGCTAGTACTTTCCGGACATTCGTGCATGCAACCACCTTCACTTCCAACACCCATTTAACCATATTTGTCTGTAACAGGATCACAGTTAAAAAAAATAACCCCCCAAAACAAACAAAACAAAAACAAACAAACAAAAAAACCGAAACTAAACAAAACAATAACAAATTGATCCGA
>JAPXFY010000023.1:22611297-22646297 GCA_030674185.1 Monoplex corrugatus | reverse complement strand
GTGTGTGTGTGTGTGTGTGTGTGTGTGTGTGTGTGTGTGTGTGATATTAGTGCTTCTGTGTTATATTACAGTCTGTGTCTTGTAAAACGAGTAATAATCAGTGAGTCTGAATGAGTTTTGAGAATGGCACTGTACAAGAACCATTTAATATTAGATGTAGTATGAAGTTCAAAATCATATGACAATAGCTTATTGACAAGAACCATTCCTCTTAAAAGTACTGGTTGATACAGTAATTTTATTATGTATGACAAAATAAAGAAATATAGTTTTTTATCAGTTAGACTTTGTTTAGTTTCCTCTATGGGAATACCAGGGCTTCTTTTAGAATAAAATAATATCTCCAGCTTCTGGAAATTCTGTGCCAGAAATTTTCTCTTTTCTGTCACTCTCTTTGTTTCTGCCTTGCTCGTTTGCTTTCTGTCATTTTTCCTTTATCATTTTGTGCCATGCTGGTCAATTTGCCTGTATGTTTTCCTTAAAGCATTACATACTTTCTATGTATTAGGATTGATAATTGGGCACATACTTTAACTGCATTGTAGCTCTACGAAAATATGAACTGCCTAGTGGCAATGTTAGGTAGTGTAGGCCAGTTTTAATGTATGTTTCTGTGTACTTAGTTATAGTGATTATGGTGATGATAATAATTGTGCATTTGTATTCAGGTTTGTAGTTTTAATATTTTTCTTTTTCAGGTTTTCGTTTTTTTGCAGAGTCATTAGTGTGTTTAGATGTATATTTCTTCATTTGTTTGTTGGGTGGGTTGGTGGGTAGGTGATTATATTCCTGATATGGCTCTGAGCAGTCAGCTAAGCTTTAACCTCTTGACTTCTGAGATTATCAGAACTAGATCATTATCCTAGTGCTTGAGCTACTTTGCCTGCAAGAGAAGCAATGTGCTGAGCTCCTTTGCCTGCAAGAGAAGCAATGTGTTGACCTACTTTGCCTGCAAGAGAAGCAATGTGCATGACAGTATATTCAGGAAAAAGATGAGGGGGGGGGGGGGACATAGGCTGAATTTAATCGGCCAGTCACCATCGAAATCATCATTGGAAGGTGCATCTGCCAGTATTTCTGCAACAGCTTCATCAAGTGTAAACCAACACTTCGTTGCCTTGAGAAAATATGAACCCAGAGAGTGAGATAATGCATTCACCAGCCATCAAATCTTTTAAAAGACAAAGAAACACCGCTGTTTTATACCATTGAGAGGGCAAAAAACTTTTGTGTCCAGTGGCATGCTTGTTGCTTGTGTGCAATGTGGTGTGGGCAACGTATCAACAATAGACCAACAGAATGGATCAGTGATGAGCAGGGTCGTTGTCCGCATTGTAGTACTGCCTCTTTGAGCAGATTTGATTGATGCAGTCAAATGTAGTTAGTCCTTTGACTTCTACACCCTGTCCACCAGCATCCTGCATTGTCAACCATACTAGCAAAGCAAAATCTTAACCCTTTGATCCCCTGCAGGAAGCTGGTGGATAAGGTGAGCAAGTCAAAGAGTTGTGGTGATGGTGTCACAGAGCAATGTTTTTGCAGTTGGTGAACAGGTTGTGGGAGTCAGAGGGTTAGCAGACCAGTCACCGTGGTGTTGTGGTTAAAGCAAAGGACTACTGACTGGAAGGCTGTGGGTTCAGATCCCCATCTTTGGCATCAGTTCAAATCCCCATCACTGGCATCAGTCTCTTCAAAAATCATTGTGGGTTTTTTTCAGCTTTAACCGGCTCCTACCCAGAGTTGGGCGTGCTATGGGCTCATTGGGAAGACTGGGACCACACAGTCGAGTCTCATCCACTTCACAGATGCACCATTAAGGGCGTTGCTCAAATCTTCTGACCAGCACTGCAGGTGACTGTATCTCTCGGGCCTGATGATGCCAGGATATATTATGATAGTAAGCGTAGAGTACAGCCCTGTCAATCCTAGATGGAACTCCATAGCATCATGATTATCATCCTCATCGACATCATCATCGTCATATTGTACAAACTGTGCCAGCTTCTGTGGCTATTAAGGTGGCGAAGTCCCCCATGAGGATGCCGGGGGCTCTTTCAGTATAAATAGTAGCCCCACCTTATGGAAATTCTGTGCTAGGGCATCTCCTTAGATTATGTGCGCGAATGCATTGATATATGTACTTAATTTTCTTTTCATTTTTTTTCCTGTTGAAGTGTTGTATGCGTTTTGAAACGGTTATAGCCCTGATATGACTGTACGCAGTCGACTGAGCTTTAAACAAAACTAACAAAAACAATCAATGTCATGTGCACAGGGTGATGTGTGCACGTCTTTTTTGTGTTGTGTGCATTGGGTGATGTGTGCACGTCTTTTTTGTGTTGTGTGAGCAAGGAAATTGTGTGTGCACATGTGTGGTGTAATGTAGAATTCTAAAAATGGCTCACCAAAGTTGGGGACTTGGGGTAGAATATGTTTGCATTTTTTTCGCCAAAAGCAATCTAGAGAGTAAGAACTGTTGCTCTTTCTTCAATCATTAGAGCTCAATTCAGAAGAAAAAGGAGAAGGAGAAGAAAAAGAAAGCGAAAAAGAAGTAGGAAAAAAAGAATAAAGCGAAAAAAAGGAGAAGGAGAAGAAAAAGGAGTAGAAAAAGAGGAGAAGAAGGAGAAGAAAGAGGAGAAGGAGGAGCAAAACCATGAGAAAAAGAAGGAGAAAAAGAAGAAGGAGAAGAAGAAGGAGAAGGAGAAGAAAGAGGAGAAAAAAGGAGAAGGAGAAGGAGGAGAAGGAGAAGAAGAAGGAGGAGAAAAAGGGGGAGAAGAAAAAGAGGAGAAGAAGAAGGAGAAGGAGAAGAAAGGGGAGCAGGAGAAGAAGGAAGAGGAGGAGACGAAAAAGGAGGAGGAGAAAATAAGAGGTTAATGTGAAGGTGCGTGGTTATGAATATTGTATGTGTGATGTATGAAAGTTAATAGTGATAAATGTAAAAATAACATAGTGCCATTGGTTGAAAGGAGAGCGTGTGATTGCGTGACGGACGAGTGCTTTATGCATGTTTTGATTGCGTGAGCATGTACAAGCATGACAAAACATGAAAAATTAGGACCAAAAAAAAAAAAAAAAAAAAAAAGGTGAGCACAAAAGTAACCTCCCTGAGTGCGATGATCATATAAAAAAAGAACGAAAACAAACTGTGTTCAGTAGATTATTAATTTTCTTTACATTTTTGTTTTCATTTTTCAGGTCAGAAAGCTGGAGTTTCTGTTGGCTGATGCCGTTGAACAAGGCTGCAGGCATATTATCACAACTGGCGCATTGCAGTCCAATCACTGTCGAGGGGTCGCTGTGGCGGCCAGGCAGTTGGGTCTCACAGCACACTTCGTCCTTCTAACTGATATCACAGTAAGGGCTTGTGTGTGTTCGTTCCTTGATTTAACGTCTGTTCACTATGAGTGATATTAGACGGGGGAAAAATGGAGGATGGGAGATGGGCGAGTTGGATTGGGGGCAGAGGGGAGAATGAGTATGAGACATGAGTAAGCGTGTAAATATAAAAATGGAACAAAATTTTAACACTAACAGTTAACATTAACAATGCTAAGGGAAAATTTAACGCTAAAGTACAAACTTCATAAACTTAAAGCAATACATTAACAGGACTGTGAACCAATGATTCCGAAATTTTAACTGACAAAGATTGATCTGAAGTTACTTCTTTAAAATGAGTTTCAGAATAGTTATCTTGTGTAAACATTTTTGGTAAAAAGGAACGTAGCATTTTGCAGTAAAATAAACAGTGAAACAGTGTGAACTGTTCTCCGCAAATACACTTGATATTTTTACAATATTTTGTCTTCAACGCGTTTAGCTGAATACGAAAATGAACAGCAACAATTGATCTCGAATGATATATGGAAGAATACTGCAATTTTTTACATACATTTTGAAAAGAACGTTTTATCATTTGTTGTGTCACAAACTTTTCATTGAATTGTTCATGAAAACGAATCCATGAGGCTGATTCTAGCAAGCCGCAAGCTTCTTTTACGGAAGTTTTAATACGTAATTCTATAGTATTATCAGTGTTGTGTGCACCTTGCTTAGCTGCTCTGTCTACTACTTCGTTGCCGTGAAGACCAACGTGAGAAGGCACCCAGCATAAACTGATATATGTACCTTTTGTCCTTAAACGATGTATAAGATGATTTGCCTCAGTAATTAAGTCAGGTCTTGTGTCTGTATCAAAAGACTGTAAGGCATATAATACTGATTTTGAATCAACAAAGAGAACTACTTTGACAAATACAGGTTTAAGGTCTACTAAATAATGCAACGCTTGTATAATAGCGACTAATTCCGCTGTAAATATAGATATATTTGGCCCAATATAGATATATTTGGCTGTGTGTGTGTGTGTGGTGTGTGTGTGTGTGTTGTGTGTGTGTGTGTGTGTGTGTGTGTGTGTGTGTGTGTGTATGGACAGGGCATGTGTGTGTGGAGAGAGCATGTGTGTGTTAACAGACCATGTGTGTAGGGGGGAGGGAAGGAGGAAGGATACAGGGAGGGGGTAGGAGGTAAGGGAGGCAATTGTGTTTTGTGCATTATGTGTGGTGTGGTGGGATGTGATGTTGTGTTATGTGTGTGTGTGTGTGTGTGTGTGTGTGTGTGTGTGTGTGTGTGTGTTGTGTGTGTGTGTGTGTGTGTGTGTGTGTGTGTGTGTGTGTGTGTTATGGACAGGGCATGTGTGTGGAGAGAGAGGTGTGTGTTAACAGACCATGTGTGTAGGGGGAGGGAAGGAGGAAGGATACAGGGAGGGGGTAGGAGGGTAAGGGAGGCAATTGTGTTTTGTGCATTATGTGTGGTGTGGTGGGATGTGATGTTGTGTTATGTTGTGTGTGTGTGTGTGTGTGTGTGTGTGTGTGTGTGTGTGTGTGTGTGTGTGTGTGTGTGTGTGTGTGTGTGGTGTGTGTGTGTGTGTGTTTCTGATGTGTGTGACTCATTGAGTGTGTAGGTGTGTGTATGTTTTTTCTGGTATGTGTGATTCAACATCTTTTTTTACTCTGTCTGGCCCATACAACTTGAACCATCTTTCCACGTCTGTTCAACAGTCACAGATTCTGCCTGCCTTCAAGTCTAGCCTGAAGACACACCTTTTAGCTTGGTAGGGCCATACATGGTCATTTTTTTGCCCTACTGGTCACCTATCCACCCCCACCCCCCTTCAGTTTGCATATGATTCGTGTCCTGGAGTTATGGTCGTTGTAGGCTGATTCCTTCGGTGAATGATGAGAGTGCGCGCTTTGGTTAGATTCTTGTATCAAGATTTGGCACCTTATAAACGTCATCATCATCATCATCATCATCATCATCATCATCATCATCAGGTGCCTTGCCACATGGCGTTGGCGATTATGGACATCCATTTGTCTCTATCACTTGTTGCCTCAAGCATCTCTTCCACCCTCCTTGTCCCCAGCCACTCTGCAAGTCCGTCTAGTATCTTCTCCCTGAGGATGCCTGGTGCTCTTTCCCTCCAGCTTTCCCGTTGTGACCAGGTGCTCCAATTCCCCTTTTCTCATAAAATGGCCTGTAAATGTTGCCTGTCTTTTCCTAATCTTCCTCATGAATGATCTACTTGTGTCTGCCTCCATCAAGACTGTCTCGTTTGTTTTCTTTGCTGTCCATGGAACTCTCAACATAAACGTCATTATCTTATTATTGTGTCATGATTGGGGGGGGGGGGGGGAGCTTGCCTGCTTCAGAGACTTGTAAGGTTCTGCTGCTAGTACTTATGATAGTGATGGTGTCAAGTTTAGGTCTGTCTTGTTCCTTTAGATTTCGCATATAAATGCACAGTCAGACCTCACTACTTTTGACATCTTTTTGTTTCCATTTTCTTTTTAGGTACCAGAAATAAAAACCATGAAAATAGAATCAGAACGCGTATTTAATACAACAAGATAAAACAGGCGCGATTTTTTCGGCCAACTGGCCTTTGTCAAGCATGAATGTAAGATCACAGACAAACACTAAATACAAAATTAGGAGAAAGACTGACACTTCCCTGCTGCTTTGTCTGGTGGGAGAAGAGCAGAACAGAACCATTTGTATCAAAGATTTAGAGTTAAAAAATCATGCAACACTTCAATAAACCGTCTTTTGAGAACTTTCAACACTAACACTATACCCTTGAGGGGATGCTGGGGCTTCCAGTACTGGTATAAACAGTATCCCCACTTTCTGGAAATTCTGTGCTGGAAATTTCCTCTTTCTTGTTACTGTCTTTGTTTCTGTCTTGTTCCTTACCTTTCTGTCATCTCTTTTTATCATTTCCTTTCACCTGTACGTGTTCTATAAAGCCTTACATACTTTCTCTTAGGATCAATAATTGGATGCGTGTATTAAGTGCATTTCTAAGGAAATGTGATGTGCAGAAGCAATTTGAGGCAATTTAGGCATGTTCTTATATGTATTTTAGTGTCCATAAACTTGTGTAAATTTGTAGTCAGTTTGGGTCAATGCTGGGGACATTTCCTTAGAGTGTGTTCACAAATGTATTGGTATGTCTACTTAATTTGTTTTAGGCATTGTGTACGTTTTTGCGAAAGTTATAATCCTGATATGGCTCTGCACTGTCAGCTGGGCTTTAAACAAAAAAACAATAACAGTAACTGTAAAGCCAATGGTAGTTCTGTCCTTGACTCCACACCCTTCATGTTGGCTGACTGTCTACAGAGAAGACATATCTCAAGGGTTTAGAGTTTGGTTAGTGTTAAGAAAATAGGATTGATAATATCATCTTCCTACACAGAATCTGCGGTATAGCTGAACTGCACTATTACCTCTCATCGTCTGGTCTTCTGAGTAGGAACTTGGGCATAGGGCTAACAACCCAGTTACATAAACAGCAACGGAAGAAAGCAATACTAGTGTGTGATAGGCTTCCACAGTAATCAGACGATACAGAGGCTTGCCTGGAACAGATAGACTGGAGAATCTTTGTGTCGCCCTTCATGCCAATGGCATTACGGCGCTTTCAGTTTGATGTATTCATGCAGGTTGTTATTTCATATTCCCAACACAAGACACAACGACAAAAACGAATGAAAACAGTTAACTGCACAGCAACAAGTTTGTACTGCAAAACTCAAAACTACAGCAACCATAATCCTTTGACCCCCGCATCCTATCTACCATCAGCAAAAAGTTAACCCTTTGACTCCCTCAGCCTGTCCAACAGCTTCTTGCAAGAAGCTGTTGGGAGAGTAAAAGGGTTAAGATTTTTGTTTTGCTGTCATGGTTGACAAAGCAGGATACAAGTGGATGGCTGAGGATAGTCAGAGGGTTGAACACCAGGACAGCTTAAGTTAATCTATGCAGGGCTATTTTCCATTCACCCATCACCTGTCAGTTCATGGATTTTGATGGTAGCTGTAGTAGCAGACGTCACAACAACTCTTTTCGGTTTACGCTGGTCTTAACATTTCTGTGCTACTTCATAGATCCTCAAACTGCTGATGATGAGGATGGTGTTCATATTGGAGGTGGGTGGTCTGCCCGGATTTCTCTAGGCCTCAACTTTTTCTTGCAAAACTGTCGTCATCAGGGTTATGTTGGCGCTGTGGCTTGCATGGCTGATGTATTTCATTTTTCTTTTGTTGATTTCTGCCAGCAGTTGATGTTGGACTGTGAGTTCATTCAGAATGCTTTCGTTTGTTCTTTTACTGGTCCATTTGACTCTAAGAAGCTGCCTGTAGAGTCACATTTCCGCTGCTTCAGTCCTATTTTCATCTGTTTTACTGCATGTCCGGGCTTCATATCTTGTAGCACTACTGGCCAAATCAGATATTTTACATTTTGCTGTTGGTATGCTTCTGTCTTTCCAAACGTTATTGAGTTGGATCATTTCTGTTTTGCCATTACTGTTTTTTTATGATGTCTTTAGTACAGGTACAATGTGGTAATGTTTTCATAACAACATAAAAAATACACAATATGATTTTTATATTTCATTTCTACATATTCTATATATATATAGAGAGAGAGAGATAGATAGATAGATAGATAGATAGATAGATAGATGGATAGACAGATAGATAGATAGATAGATTAATAGATAGATGGATAGATAGATATATGTATGTATGTATATATGTATATATATATATATATACACACATATACGTGATACATACATATAAGAATATGTATTATTATGTAAATTTCTGTGTAAATATGTAATTGTATTTGTGTATATTGTAGAGTCATCATCATCATCATCATGTCGAGCTTGCTCGGCTATCCATGACACGTTTCTTCCATCCTTCTCTGTCAGACATTGCAGTAGATAGTTCATCATACTTACAGCCCGTATCATCCATCAGTTGGTCAATAAAGGTCTTCTTTGGACGACCTAGTCTTTGTTTGTCATAGCTGGGTCTCCATTGTAGAACATCCCCCACCAGTTCTTCTTTGCTACGCCAGCAGTGTCCCGCGAAGCGCAGTCTTTGTTGATGTATTGATTTACTGATTGGTGGGATCTTACCATATAACTCTTTGTTAGTTGGATGTTCTCTCCAGGATTTGTTCAGGGCTGCACGCAACATTCGTGTATATGCTCCACCAATCTTCTTCTCCAATGTCGTTGTTAGGGTCCAACAGATTGAGCCATATGTAAGAACGGACTCTACTGCTGCTCGGAAGAAGTTCCTTTTCAGATTGTCTGGTAGATTGGATTTCCAGATTTTGTCCAGTTGATTTAGAGCGCCCCAGGCATTTCCGAGTCTGGTGTTGACGTCTTCTTCTGTGGAGTCAATGTAGCTGCCAAGGTATTTAAGGTCTTGAACTTGTTTGATTGTATCTCCGTTGAGACTTCTCATGCCTTCTGATGCATCTTGGTTCAGACAGATGAACTCTGTTTTGTTCGCATTGAGGTGGAGCCCGATCTCCATTGCTGTTCTTTCGACACTGTGAAGGACAGAAGTTGCATCCTTCAGAAGGTCTGCGAGAACAGCCAGGTCATCAGCGTAATCCGGATCTGTTATCTTTACCACAGGGTAGGGTCTGCTCTTCTGTTCTGTGGGGGTAAAACCGAGTTTTTTGTTCTTGTCCACTGATTTCCTCAGCACATAATCGAAACAATGATGAAAATGTAGGGGACAAGCGTATCTCCTTGAAGGACTCCAGCAGTAATGCTGAAGAAGTCTGTGTCTCCGACAGGGGAGCGAACCATACAGCGGGTATTCTGATACAGCATCATGATGGCGTCTACTGTTTCCTTGGGTAGTCCATATGCAGTTAGAATCTCCATCATCTTTCCTCGGTGGATCGAATCAAAAGCTTTGGAAAAGTCTATAAATAGGAGAACAGCTGGGAGGTTTTTGGTTTTTATGCCTTCCAATATACGTCTGATGGTGAGTATTTGTCCTGATGTCGATCTGTTTTGGTGAAACCCATTTTGGTTTTTCCTCAGAACTGGATCTATCTCCGGCCTTATCCTATTTAGGAGCATCAGGTTGTAGATCTTTGCAGAAATTGCAGTTAATGTGATTCCGCGGTAGTTCTTTGTGATTCCGAGGTCACCTTTCTTGGGGAAAGGAAGCAGGCATCCTTTTGTCCATTTGTTTATTGGGTCGTGGTTATAAACGTTGTTGCAGCATTCCAGCAGTATCTGGTGAAATTCCTCTATTTTCCATACTTCCGCTGGTATCGCATCGAGTCCACAAGCTTTTCCACACTGGATGCTTTTTATTGTAGAGTAAGAAGAAATATATCATCAATATGCTTGGTACCTTTATGTTTAACCCTTTGACTCTCGCACCCAATCCACAAACTGCAAAACTTAACCCTTTGCCTCTCACGCTGTCCACCAGCTTTCTGCAGGAAGTTGGTGGAATCCTTTGAGTGGTGGATAGGGTAAGAGAGTCAAATGGTTAAGTTTTTGCTTTGCTAGCATGGTTGACAATGCAGGGTGCTGGTGGACAGGGTGCGGGGGTCAAAGGGTTAAATTAATCAAATTATAGAATGTACCTCAATTCAAGTTTCAGAACTCGATATGCCTATTAAGCACACTCTTATCTATGCTTAAACAATGTTATGTCAATGAAGAATATGCATCTTACATTCTGTTTAAATTTCACATCATTTACCCTTTGATGGCTCCTCTACCAAACCGTGGTGTTATGAATAATAAGATCATGTCTTAACCTCCTGGGGTATTGGGTATTTCGAGCTCGGCACTACCGTGTGGGGGTATCGAGACCTTTCTAAGTATGAATACATTCCCTCATCTTCAGGAAGTTTTGTACTAGAAATCTCCTCTTTTCCCTTGCTCTCCTTGTTTCTGACTTACTCCTTTGCTTTCTGGTCATCTCTTCCTTTTTCATTTTCTATCTTGCTGGTCCATTCATTCCACACACACACACACACACACACACACACACACACACACACACACACACACACACAGACACACAGACACATACACAGACACATACACATACACATACACAGACACACATACACACAGACACACAGACACACACACACACACACAGACACACACACACACAGACACACAGACACAGACACACAGACACAGACACATACACACACAGACACAGACACAGACACACACACACACACACACACACACACACACACACACACACACACACACAACTAACATATATATATATATATATATATATATACAATCATTATCATCATGTGCCCTGCCACCTGGCGATGGCAATCATGGCCCTCCATATGCATCTATCCCTTGTTGCAGCAATCACAACTTCCACCCTCTCTGCCCTCAGCCACTCCGCAAGTCCATTCAATATTTTCTCCCTGGGTCTACCTGGTATTCTCTTTCCCCCCAGCGTTCCTGTTGTGACCAGGTGCTCAAATTCCCCTTTCCTCATAAATAGCCTATAAATGTCGCTTGTCTTTTCCTAACATTCCTTATTAATGATCTTCTTGTGTCTGCCTCCATCAATACTGTCTTGTGTGTTTTCTTTGCTGTCCATGAAACTCTCAACATTCTCTTTAGAAACCTCATCTCCACTGTCTCAGTCTTGTTCTGGCTTTGCGTGTTGACTGTCCACACCTCACAACTGTATAACATTATCGGTTCTATATAACATACAAGAACTCTCTTCCTGATGTTAAATGATAGGCACTTGTTGGTAAGAATACTTTTCATCTTCTTGAATGCTGTTTTGGCTTGGCCGATTCTGCAGGCTATTTCTGATGTGCATCTGCCGTCTAGTGAGATGACTGTTCCCAGATATTTATACTTATCAACCTGTCTCAAAGTTGTGCCATTTGCTGTTATTTTGCATGAGGGGATTTCATGTTTTTTACTGATTACCATGACTTCAGTCTTCTTGCTATTTAGCTCCAACCCTTTATTTTTGCTTTCTATTTCTATTATATTCTCAAGATTTTGTAGGTGCCTTTCATTTTCTGCAGTTAGCACGGTGTCATCTTCGTAACGAATGTTGTTTATCATTTTTCCTCCAACCTTTAATCCAGGGCATTCTTCTAGGTTTCTCATGATGGTATACAACGAAAGACACAAACACCTACACAAGGACTCCTGCTGGTAAGTGTACATACACTGAGGCTGGCTTGCAAACAGGTCAGTGAAACATAAGCAGGTAGTATTTTCTCAGACAGCCAACCACATGAGTACGGCAAGGATAGAGGAGAGTGAGGTGAGACTAATGCCGTGATACTGTGCTAATGCTAGTAACTGATATGCTTATGTGCATGTGCATGTGTCTTCTCTCCGTCACAGGATGTCAAATGCACAGGCTGTGAAGGGAACGTGATGCTTGATCGTTTGTGTGGAAGTCACATGTACCTGGTGCCTAAAAACAGCCCATACCAGACCTGTCTTCTTCCTAGGATGGAGCGTCTGGCTGAGCATATCAAGTCTGTCTTTTGTCTATTGGTCTGTTTGTATTTCTTGTTTCTGTCTGTCTGAAAGAATGGCTCGAATAGTATCGGGTCCGTCTGTCTTTTCGGTTTTAATCCATCATTTGTTGGTTTATCTGTCTGTCTTTTGGTCTTTGTGTTTGTTTTATGGTTTTTGGTCTGTGTGTCTGTTTTATGGTTTTTGGTCTGTATGTCTGTTTTATGGTTTTTGGTCTGTATGTCTGTTTTATGGTTTTTGGTCTGTGTGTCTGTTTTATGGTTTTTGGTCTGTGTGTCTGTTTTTGTTTTGTCTGTGTGTCTGTTTTGTTTTGGTCTGTGTGTCTGTCTTTGTTTTGGTCTGTTGTCTGTTTTTGGTTTTTGGTGTGGTGTGTGTTTTATGGTTTTTGGTCTGTGTGTGTGTTTTATGGTTTTTGGTCTGTGTGTGTGTTTTATGGTTTTTTGGTCTGTGTGTCTGTTTTATGGTTTTTGGTCTGTGTGTCTGTTTTATGGTTTTTGGTCTGTTGTCTGTTTTATGGTTTTTGGTCTGTGTTGTTGTTTTATGGTTTTTGGTCTGTATGTCTGTTTTATGGTTTTTGGTCTGTATGTCTTTTTTTGGTTTTGGTTGTTGTCTGTTTTATGGTTTTTGGTCTGTCTGTCTTCTTTTGGGTTTTTTGTCTGTCTGTCTGTCTTTGTTTTTGGTTGTTGTCTGTCTTTGGGTTTTGGTGTGTGTTGTCTGTTGGTTTTTGGTGTGTCTGTCTGTCTGTCTTTGTTTTTGGTCTGTATGTCTGTCTTTTGGTTTTTGGTCTGTCTGTCTGTCTTTTGGGTTTTGGTGTGTCTGTCTGTCTGTCTTTGTTTTTGGTCTGTCTGTCTGTTTTTTTGTTTTTGGTGTGTCTGTCTGTCTTTTGGTTTTTGGTCTGTCTGTCTTTTTTGGGTTTAGGTTTGTCTTTCTGTCTGTCTTTGTTTTTTAGTCTGTATGTCTGTCTTTTGGTTTTTGGTCTGTCTGTCTGTCTTTTGGTTTTGGTGTTGTGTCTGTCTGTCTTTGTTTTTGGTCTGTCTGTCTGTCTTTGTTTTGTCTGTCTGTCTGTCTTTTGGGTTTTGGTTGTGTCTGTCTGTCTGTCTTTGTTTTTGGTCTGTATGTCTGTCTTTGTTTTTGGTCTGTATGTCTGTCTGTCTTTGTTTTTGGTCTGTATGTCTGTCTTTGTTTTTGGTCTGTATGTCTGTCTGTCTTTGTTTTTTGGTCTGTATGTCTGTCTTTTGGTGTTTAGTTTGTATGTATGTGCTGGTTTTTAGTCTATCTGTATTTTAGTTTTTGGTCTATCTTTTCGTCTGTCCTGGTAGACTGGCTCAAAATTGAGCATATAATTCAGTACAGCTTTGCCTGTTTTCTTTGTAAAATCATCACACATGAAGCACCTATGTATTTTAACCCTTTGACTCTCACACCCTATCCACCAATTGCAAAAACAACGCTTTGATTCCCTCACCCTGTAAAACGTAACCCTCTGACTCCCTCACCCTATACACCAGCATCATGTAGGAAGCTGGTGGATATGGTGAGGGAATCAAAGGGTTAAGTTTTTGCTTTGCTAGTATGGTTGACAAGGCAGGGTGTTGTTGGACAAGGTGCAGGAGTCAAAGGGTTAATGAAGTCTTTGAAATGCACATTTTACCTGATCCTTTCATTCTTCCTCTTCCCCCTGTTAACCATAAAAAGCACAGCTCCAGGGCATTCTCTTATTCTGCTGCAACGTTCTGGAACTCACTATCCTTCAGTCTACGTCATCTCCCCTTGGGAATGCCGGGGACTCTTTCAGTACAAATAGTATCCCCACCTTCTGGAAATTTTGTGCTAGAAATTTCCTCTTTTCTGTCGGTCTCTTTGTTTCTTTCTTCCTCCTTTGCTTTCTGTCATTTCTTCCTATAATTTTCTGCCGTGCTGGTCCATTCACCTGTATGTGTTCGATAAAGTCTTATGTACTTTCTGTTAGTATTGATGATAGGGTATATGTATATGGTGCATTTTGGCTCTAGGTAGGTGAGGCATGCGAAAGCAATTTTAGGTAACAGGCATTTTTATGTGTGTTTTGGTGTCCTTAAGTGTGTTTTAATTTGTATCAAGGCATGTTTTCTAAATCCTCTGTGTGATAAATTGGACGGAACATGGCTGTGCACAGCCCACTGTTTAGTTGAATGCACTCACTGAGCCAACGCGAAAGACAAAACAGCTGCTCAGTGCCGAGGGAATCATACAAAGCGATGGTCTGCTCTGTCAGTGTCAGCATTAAGCTGCAAGCCACTGGCCACAGGAAATTTTAGTTTCTACGGTTCTACATCCTGTATGTCTGACTGGTTATTGTTATAAAATTTTTGATGAAAACCAACAGAAAGTACTGAGTACAAACACAACAGAGACAGAAGAAAGAGATCTGCACATAATAGGGGTTTACTTTTATGCCATGCTACAGACTTTACACGTTCATGCACTGACAGTGACTAAAGCTTCAACTTTCATACATGCTATGTGATGCGTGGAAATATTCTGAGGGTTCATACTTAGCATTTTATAAGTTCAGGTATCATTCACCACAATCCAGGACTTTGGAACATGTGCGCCACAGGCACCGGGTAATTAGTGTCACTCTTTGCTTGCCAGGAAATGCTTCCCTGAGACAGCGGTGTTTGTACTCCAGTGTACACACTTATACACACATACAGGCACGCAAGTGTGCACACACTTGCCTTTCTTTATGTACTGCACTGTCGGTTATACTGCTGGCTACATGTTTTATGGGTGTATGGAAATAATCAGTTGTGCAATGAAGTTGGTATGTTATGACAAATATAGGACTATTTACATTTAGTTCTCGTACATGTATATTCTGCTGTCTGATGTCAAGTCACATATCAGGGATTTTTTCTTTCTTGGTGGAGTTATCCGTATCAGTGGAGATGCTAGTGTCAGTTGTTCCTTCATCAGTATATTCAGTCTGTCACTGTCATTCCTTATTCCCCAGACCCTCCTTTTCAGCATGTTGACAGTGGCATGAACCCCCTCCTCATCCTGCTTGCTTGTATGCTAAGACCAAATCCACATTTCTGTACCCAGTGAACACAATTATCCCTGAAAATGTCATGAAGTTTGATGTGTTGTTCCTGCATAATTTTGCAGGTTTCGTCTCACATCTTTTTTTTTTTTATATCTCACCACAGATTCTACATAGTGCGTTAAATTAAGTCTCTCGAAGTGAGTTCTTTCAGATTGTTTCTCTGCATCCGTAATGTCCAACACCTTTTTTTACAGGCATGGTCAAGTGGTGTGTAGCCTCTCTCCACACAACAAGAAGCAAAGAAAACTAAACACACACAAAATGGGACCAGAAAACACAAAGATGATGAAAATAAGTTGCAGAACAATCACAGAAAGCGGATGATAAATACAAAAGGAAGAACAAAGAAAATGGCGAGACCACTTCATTTACTCTCACTGCGTGTGAGCTGCGTCGAGCGTGGCCTGTAGGCCTATTTATATTCTTTCACTTAAATCTATCTCAATGCGCAGAGTGCCAGATGGCTACTAGCAGTGGCACACAGTCAGTGCCAGTAATGGTCGTTTTTCTTTTCTTTTCTTTTTACAACACAGTATGAAGAGGGATCTAGACGTGTGTAATATGGATGTCATCAGCAAAGACAGCTGGATTAAAGAAGCAACAATTGGAGTCTGAAATAATCCTGATGAAAGTAAAATTAGCTGGGAAACACAGTCACTGACAACAATTTTACATAGGGGAAAGAGAAGGAACGGGCTGCAGAACTGTGACTGCCCCAAAGAGGAGGGACAGGAGGGACTGTGTGTCTGGCAGAAACTAAACAGGCAGAATCTGCCCATTTTTGTATATGATGATGATGATGAAGGCATTTAGGTCTAGATGTTTTGACTTTGTTCATACTCTGGTCTGCTCTGTTTAAGTGTTCTGATATTTTTTGGACATTTTTTCCCCTTTTTTAAGTGTTCTGATATTTTTTTGACACGTGTGTGCACATTTGTTTAGCCCACATTGTGCAGGAAGTAAGTTGCTGCACAGTCTGCGACATGGTTCATAGGATGTCTTTAGTGGGCATGCGTTCTGGGTGTTACTTTGTTTCCATAAGCTACTGGGCAGTGACATGACTTACATGATCTTGCAGGAAGCTGGTAGATAGGGTGAGAGAGTCAAAGGGTTACGTTTTTGCAGTTGGTGGATATGGTGCGGGAGTCAAAGGGTTAACTAATTAATAAACAAGACACATTTTTTCAGATCGACCACTGGGGAGGACAGCTACCTGATTCCATTTGGAGGTTCCAACAAGACGGGTCTGTTTGGCTGCATCAGCGTCTTTGAAGAACTCATACAACAAGTATGTTTATGTCATTTATTCCCCACTTGTATCCTTAACCCCAAAATGAAAAAGACCTACAAAATCTTGTGAATATAATAGAAATAGAAGGCAAAAATAAAGGGCTGGAGCTACATAACTAGAAGACTGAAGTCATGGTAATCAGTAAAAAACAAGAAATTATCTCATGCTAAATAACAGCAAATGGCACAACATTGAGACAGGTTGTTAAGTTTAAATATGTGGGAACGGTCATCTCACCAGACGGCAGAGGCACTTCAGAAATAGCCAGCAGAATTGGCCAAGCCAAAACAGCATTCAAGAAGATGAAAAAAAAGCGTTCTTATCAACAAATGCCTATTAATTAATATCAAGAAGAGAGTTCTTGGGTGTTATGTAGAACCGATACTGTTGTACGGTTGTGAAGCGTGGACAGTCAACATGCAAAGTCTAGACAAAATTGAGGCAACCGAAATGTTGTTTCCAAGAAGATCTTTTCCTTCCTTCAGCCCGACCATCTTCCTGTTGAAGGAGTGACAAGGTTAATGTATTAAAAACTTTGTTTCACTTTTACATCATCGGGGCGTTCCCTCATTACTTTTACAAAACAAAACTTTTACAATGTTCTTATCAGCTAAAATAGGGGGGGAAAATCACACACACCCTTTCTTCAATCATACAGAACATAGCTATCACTCGGTTGTTTTGGTGTTTGCTCTGCTACCCATCTTCAGCAGGACTTGTGTGTCACTGCACCACGCAACCCAGCTTGTCCATCACCAACCCATTCCAGCTTGTCCATCACCAACCCATTCCAGCTTGTCCATCACCAACCCATTCCACCTTGTCCATCACAAACCCATTCCAGCTTGTCCATCACCAACCCATTATGTCTTGTCCATCACCAACCCATTCCGGCTTGTCCATCACTAACCCATTCCAGCTTGTCTATCACCAACCCATTCCAGCTTGTCCATCACCGACCTGTTTCAGCTTGTCCATCACCGACCCAGTCTGTCTTGTCTATCACCAACACATTCCAGCTTGTCCATCACAACCCATTCCAGCTTGTCCATCACCAACCCATTCCTGCTTGCCCATCACCAACCCATTCCAGCTTGTCCATCACCAACCCATTCCAGCTTGTCCTCCAACCTATTTCAGCTTGTCCATCACCAACCCGTTCCAGCTTGTCCATCACCAACCTATTCTAGCTTGTCCATCACCAACCCATTCCAGCTTGTCCATCACCAACCCATTCCAGCTTGTCCATCACCAACATGTTCTAGCTTGTCCATCACCAACCCGTTCCAGTTTGTCCATCAACCAGTTCCAACTTGTCCATCCCCAACCTGTTCCAGCTTGTCCATCACCAACCCATTCTAGCGTGTCCATCACCAACATGTTCTAGCTTGTCCATCACCAACCCATTCAAGCTTGTCATCGCCAACCCATTCCAGCTTCTCCATCGCCAACCTGTTCCAGCTTGTCCATCACTGACCCATTCCGGCTTGTCCATCACCAACCCATTCCAGCTTGTCCATCACCAACATGTTTCAGCTTGTAGCTTGTCCATCACCAACTCATTCCAGCTTGTCGATCACCAACCCATTCTGTCTTGTCCATCACCAACCCATTCCAGCTTGTCCATCACCAACCCATTCTGTCTTGTCCATCACCAACCCATTCCAGCTTGTCCATCACCAACCCATTGCAGCTTGTCCATCACCAACCCATTCCAGCTTGTCCATCACCAACCCACTCCAGCTTGTCCATCACCAATCCATTCCAGCTTGTCCATCACCAACACATTCTGTCTTGTCCATCACCGACCCATTATGTCTTGTCCATCACCAACCAATTCCAGCTTGACCATCACCAACTCATTCCAGCTTGTCCATCACCAACCCATTCTGTCTTGTCCATCACCAACCCATTCCAGCTTGTCTATCACCAACCCATTCTGTCTTGCCCATTACCAACCCATTCTGTCTTGTCCATCACCAAGCCATTATGGCTTGTCCATCACCGACCCATTCCAGCTTGTCCATCACCGACCTAGTCTGTCTTGTCCATCACCAACCCATTATGGCTTGTCCATCACCGACCCAGTCTATCTTGTCCATCACCAACCCATTCTGTCTTGTTCATCACCAACCCATTATGGCTTGTCCATCACCAACCCATTTGTCTTGTCCATCACCAACCCATTCCAGCTTGTCCATCACCAACCCATTTTGTCTTGTCCATCACCAACCCATTCCAGCTTGTCCATCACCGATCCATTCCAGCTTGTCCATCACCAACCCATTCCAGCTTGTCCATCACCAACCCATTCTATATTGTCCATCACCAACCCATTCCAGCTTGTCCATCACCAACCCATTCCAGCTTGTCCATCACCAACTCATTCTGGCTTATCCATCACCAACCAATTCCAGCTTGTCCATCACCAACCCGCTCCAGCTTGTCCATCACCAACCCCTTCCAGCTTGTCCATCAGCAACCAGTTCCATTTTGTCCACCACCAACACGTTCCAACTTGTCCATCACCAACCCATCCCAGATTGTCCATCACCGACCCAGTCTGTCTTGCCCATCACCAACCCATTCCACCTTGTCCATCACCAACCCATTCCACCTTGTCCATCACCAACACATTCTGTCTTGTCCATCACCAACCCATTCCAGCTTATCCATCACCAACCAATTCCAGCTTGTCCATCATCAACCCATTCCAGCTTGTCCATCACCGACCCATTGTGTCTTGTCCATCACCAACCAATTCCAGCTTGTCCATCACCAACTCATTCCACCTTGTCCATCACCAACCCATTCTGTCTTGTCCATCACCAACCCATTCTGTCTTGTCCATCACCAACCCATTGTGTCTTGCCCATTACCAACCCATTCTGTCTTGTCCATCACCAACCCATTATGGCTTGTCCATCACCGACCCATTCCAGCTTGTCCATCACCGACCCAGTCTGTCTTGTCCATCACCAACCCATTATGGCTTGTCCATCACCGACCCAGTCTATCTTGTCCATCACCAACCCATTCTGTCTTGTCCATCACCAACCCATTATGGCTTGTCCATCACCAACCTATTCTGTCTTGTCCATCACCGACACATTCCAGCTTGTCCATCACCAACCCATTCTGTCTTGTCCATCACCAACCCATTCTGGCTTGTCCATCACCAACCCATTCTGTCTTGTCCATCACCAATCCATTCTGTCTTGTCCATCACCAACCCATTCTGTCTTGTCCATCACCAACCAATTATGGCTTGTCCATCACCAACCCATTCTGTCTTGTCCATTACGAACCCTTTCTGTCTTGTCCATCACCAACCCATTCTGTCTTGTCCATCACCATCCCATTCTGTCTTGTCCATCACCAACCCATTATGGCTTCTCCATCACGAACCCAGTCTGTCTTGTCCATCACCAACCCATTCTGTCTTGTCCATCATCAACCCATTCTATCTTGTCCATCACCAACACATTCTGTTTTGTCCATCACCAACCCATTATGGCTTGTTCATCACCGACCCAGTCTGTCTTGTCCATCACCAACCCATTCCAGCTTGTCCATCACCAACCCATTCCAGCTTGTCCATCACCGACCCATTCCAGCTTGTCCATCACCGAACCAGTCTGTCTTGTCCATCACGAACCCATTCTGGCTTGTCTATCACAAACCCATTCCAGCTTGTCCATCACCAACCCAGTCTGTCTTGTCCATCACCAACCCATTCTGGCTTGTCCATCACCAACCCATTCCAGCTTGTCCATCACAGAACCATTCCAGCTTGTCCATCACCGACCCAGTCTGTCTTGTCCATCACCAACCCATTCCAGCTTGTCTATCACCAACCCATTCCAGCTTGTCCATCACCAACCCATTCCAGCTTGTCCATCACCAACCCATTCTGGCTTGTCCATCACCAACCCATTCCCGCTTGCCCATCACCAACCCATTCCAGCTTGTCCATCACCAACCCATTCCAGCTTGTCCTTCGCCAACCCGTTCCAGCTTGTCCATCGCCAACCATTATCAGCTTGTCCATCGCCAACCCGTTCCAGTTTGTCCATCACCAACCCATTCCAGCTTGTCCATCACCAAACCATTCTGGTTTGTCCATCACCAACCCATTCTGGCATGTCCATTTGAACCCATTCCAGCTTGTCCGAACACCAACCTGTTCTATCTTGTCCATCACCAACCTGTTCCAGCTTGTCTATCACCAACCCATTTCACTTCTCCATCAACACGTTCCAGCTTGCCCATCACCAACCCATTCCAGCTGGTCATCGCCAACCCATTCCAGCTTGTCCATCGCAACCTGTTGCAGCTTGTCCATCGCCAACCTGTTCCAACTTGTCCATCACCAACCTGTTCCACTTGTCCATCACCACCCATCAGTTGTCCATCACCAACCCATTTCAGCTTGTCCATCACCGACCCAGTCTGTCTTGTCCATCACCGACCCATTCTGGCTTGTCCATCACCAACTCATTCCAGCTTGTCCATCACCGACCCATTCTGGCTTGTCCATCGCCGACCCATTCTGTCTTGTCCATCACTGACCCAGTCTGTCTTGTCCATTACCAACCCATTCTGTCTTGTCCATCACCGACCCAGTCTGTCTTGTCCTCACTGACCAGTCTGCTGTCATACCAACCATTCTGTCTTGTCCATCACCGACCCAGTCTGTCTTGTCCATCACTGACCAGTCTGTCTTGTCCATCACTGACCCAGTCTGTCTTGTCCATTACCAACCCATTCTGTCTTGTCCATCACCGACCCATCTGTTTGTCCATCACTGACCCAGTCTGCTTGTCCATCACTGACCCATCTGTCTTGTCCATCACCAACCCATTCTGGTCTTGTCCATCACCAACCCATTCTGGCTTTTCATCACAACCAGTCTGACATGTCCATCACCGACCAGTCTGTCTTGTCCATCACCAACCCATTCTGGGTTGTCCATCACCAACCCATTCCAGCATTTCCATCACCGACCTATTCCAGCTTGTCCATAACCAACCCATTCTGGCTTGTCCATCACCAACCCATTCCAGCTTCTCCATCCCCGACCATTCCATGTCATCACCAACCATCTGGCTTGTCCATACCAACCATTCTGGCTTGTCCATCACCAACCCATTCTGGCTTGTCCATCACCAACCCATTCTGGCTTGTCCATCACCAACCCATTCCAGCTTGTCCTCATGACCCATTCCAGCTTGTCCATCACCAACCATTCTGGCTTGTCCATCACCAACCCATTCCATCTTGTCCATCACCAACACATTCTGGCTTGTCCATCACACCTGCCCCAGCCCATTGAAACTCAGGTCAACAGTTATCATTCTTTCCTGTTTCCACTGTACATTGAATGGCTGAAATTATTGACCAACTAGTGTTCCATTACTAATAAAAACCAAGTAATTTTTCTTTGACTATGTGATGTGTGTTGTGTGTGTGTGTGTGTGTGTGTGTGTGTGTGTGTGTGTGTGTGTGTGTGTGTGTGTGTATGTGTTTGTGTTTGTGTGTCGTGTGTCTGTGTTTTGGTGTAATATGTTTGTATGTGTTTGTGTATGTTTGTGTATGTTTGTGTGTGCATGTGTGAGAGTGTGTGTGTGTATGTGTGTGTGCGTATGTGTTTGTGTGTGTGTGTGTGTGTGTTTGCATGTATGTGCACACGTGTGTGTGTATTTATATGCATGTATGTGTGCATTTATGTGTGTATGTCTGTTTGCGCATGTGCATGCGCATGTGCATGGGCATGCATGTATGTGTGCACGCGTTTTTGTGTGTATGTTCTTGTGTGTGTTTGTGTGTGTGTTGGTATATGTATGAATATATATGTTTGTGTATGTTTGTGTGTGTGTGTGTATGTGTGTGTCTGTGTGTCTGTGTGTGTGTTGGTATATGTATGTATGTATGTGTTTGTGTATGTTGTGTGTGTGTGTGTGTGTGTGTTGTGTGTGTGTGTGTGTGTGTGTGTTGTGTGTGTGGTTACAGGGAGTTAGGGAGCAGTATGATGACCTGGTGTTTCCCTGTGGCAGTGGGGGAACAACTGCTGGCCTGGTCGTGGCCAACTATCTGACCGGTGGACACCTCAGGTGACAGTCACCATTTTCTTTTATTCATTTATTTATTTATGTACTTATTTTATTTATTTATTTATTTATTTATTATTTATTTATTTATTTATTAATTATTTATTTGTTTATTATTCATTTATTTATTTATTTATTTGTTTATTTATTTATCTATTTATTTATGTATTTACGTATTTATCTATTCATACCTTTTTGTTCATTTTGTTGCTGTTCCATCTCAGTTTCAGTTTCAGTTTCGGTTTCTCAAGTTGACGTCTCCACACTCGGAATGAATTCCATATACTTTAACGTCACAGGTGCCATGTGATGGAGAAGATCCAGAATGATCACAGCACAAGCCTTAAGCCTGCACATAAACTCACTAGCTGGCCAGGTCCTGAGGTCCTACCCAGATAGTGCCATAACACTGGGATCGTAGGGGAGTGAGGTGGCAGAGACCTTGACTTTTCACGGGGCCAGCGCCACAAGGGCGGTGCCCATCCCCTCTCCCTAGATTCAAATTCATATTCATGGTCACTTCTTTTTCTTTATAAAGACGTCAGAAAGGTAAGAACGCTAATTAGTCTTTAAGGGGAGGGACCTGGGAAATCAACCTATCTCTCCAATGTTTTATACCAAGGCAGCCTTGCTCTTCATGATTTTCAACTGCTGTGGGATCGTCAGCATGTGCAGCCAGAAGGCACATGGGTCTGACTTGTTGTTCGTCCACTTCCGAAGGACTAGACGTTTAGTTAAATTTTCCGGTCAAACTGAGGAGAAAAGTGGAGGCCTGTATGGGGAGCGAACCCTAGAACCTCGAGTTTAGTTATTGGCAGGCTAATGTCTGAACCATCCTCTCACTCTTCTCCATCTCAGGCCCCAAAACAATAGTTAAAGAGCAAGAAATACAACCCAAGCACTTCGCAAAGGATCATGACTGTTTCACTTTGCAGTCAATAATGATAATAATGGATACTTGTATAGCATATCTGTCCACAAACCTGCCCCAGTTGGTAGTCCGTTGTGTTAACTACTACACCATGGCGACTGGTATACATTCGTTTTTTGTTCTGTGCTTGTTTTGTGAGCAGGCTGGGCTGCATTCTGGTCAGATTACCAAACCACTTTAAGCCTTTGACTCTCACACCCTATCCACCAACTGCATAAACCTAACCCTTTGTTTCCTGTATGGAGCTGATGGATAGGGTGAAGGAGTCAAAGGGTGAAGTTTTTGCTTTGCTGGCACGGTTGACAATGCAGGATGCTGGTGGACATGGTGCGGGGGTCAAAGGGTGAAGTCTTTGTTAGCATTGTTGACAATGCAGGATGATGGTGGACAGGGTGTGGAAGTCAAAGGATTAAATTTTTGCTTTGCTAGTGTGATTAACAGTGCAGGATGCTTGTAGACAAAGTGTGGGAGTCAAAGGGTTAATTCTTTGTTGATGTAGATGATGATGGACTGATGTTGTTCTGACCATTTCTCCGATCTTGATCTTTCTGATCATGTCACTATGCAAACAACGTGTCTTACAAGTGGTGGTTTTGTGCTCCAGGGTCATGGCCAGGGTCTAGGTCTGGCACTGGTATGTTTGGGTCAGGATGACATGAAACTGACTGTTTGCCTTTGGACAAGTTGATAGTGGACATCATTCACCTGCCAAGCAGGTAACCCAGGTTCGGTTCCCTGGTCGATGCAGTATTTTCCCCGGTCGAAGCAGTCAAGTTCAGTCAGCTGGAATGGCTCAGTTGGGAAATCGTTAGACTGAAGATCTAAAGGTCCCTGGTTCAGTCCTGGGTCCTGGCATGGAACATGATCTGATGGTTGACACTAAATGTGCGGCCCATTAACTCAGTTGGTTAGAGTGCCGTACTGATAATGCGAAAGTCGTGGGTTCGACCCCCATGTGGACCACATAATACTCAGGACCTGGCCAGCTCATGTGTTTATGTGCAGGCTTAAGGCTTGTGCCATGATCACCATACACAGGCACCTGTGATGTTAGTGCGTATGGAATTCATTCCAAGCGCTGAGATGTCATCTTGAGAAACTGAAACTGACATCATTGTTTTTTTGTCTTGCTGGAGTCTAAGTCTCACTCTCTCAGTTGAGTCTCTCTTCCATCTGTGAAAGTGCTTTAATGTGCATGACATAATAGCCTGAAAAGTGTACAGGTTACATGGCATCGTGGTGTGTCACAACTTGGATCATTTGTACGGCCACTGTGACCAGGCTTTAGAGGACGTGGGCCTTGGACACCTCAGGTCACGAGACTTACTGCGTCTTGCAGATGAATACAATGGCAAAGGTTACGGTGTCTCCTCCGATCATGAGCTAGGTAAGTAATATTGCTGTTGATATGTAATAATGATCATGAAGATTTATGCAGTGCATCAACCTGTAAAGCGACATATGTAAGTTTTTGACACTTTACTGAAAAATGTTAAGATGTCAGTCAGTAATAAATCATTGATATGATTACGATAAGATTTAGAACAAGAAAATAAAACATGCATGTGTTGGGGGGAAAATGATAAACAACATTCGGTACGCAGATGACACCGTGCTAATTGCAGAAAATGAAAGGAACCTACAAAACCTTGTGAATATACTAGAAACAGAAAGCAAAGGTAAGGGGTTGGAACTAAACAGCAGGAAGACTGAAGTCATGGTGATCAGTAAAAAACATGAAATCCCCTCCTGCAAAATAACAGCAAATGTCACAACCTTGACACAGGTTAATAAGTTCAAATACCTGGGAACGGTCATTTCATCAGACGGCAGATGCACATCGGAAATAGCTGGCAGAATCGGCCAAGCCAAAACAGCATTCAAGAAAATGACAAGCATTCTTACCAACAAATGCCTATCAATTAACATCAGAAAGAGAGTCCTAGAATGTTATATAGAACCAATACTGTTGTACGGATGCAAGGCGTGGACAGTCAGCAAGTAAAGCCAGAGCAGGATCGAGGCAGCCGAGATGTGGTTTCTCAGAAGAATGTTGAGAGTTCCATGGACAGCAAAGAAAACAAACGAGACAGTCTTGATGGAGGCAGACACAAGTAGATCACTCATAAGGAAGATTAGGAAAAGACAAGCAACATTTATAGGCCATTTTATGAGGAAGGGGGATTTGGAGCACCTGGTCACAACGGGAAAGCTGGAGGGAAAGAGAGCACCAGGTAGACCCAAGGAGAGAATGCTGGACGGACTTGCAGAGTGGCTGGGGATGAAGAGGGTGGGGGAGATGCTGGGGGCAACGAGAGATAGAGATGATTGGAAGTCCATGGTCGCCAACGCCATGCGGCAGGGCACCTGATGATGATGATGAGTGTTTGTCTGGTACAAGAACTCTTCTCTGTGAAGGGATATGCATATACCCGCAGACGCACACACACACTCACACACACACACACACACACACACACACACACACACACACACACACACACACAAATACACACGCATGCACACGCGCGCACACACATACGCATGCACACACATACATGCACGCACATACATGCATGCACACACATACATGCACATACGCACACATGTGCGTGCACACATGCACACACGCACATGTGTGGGCACATGCACACACACAAACACACACACAACACACACACACACACACACACACACACACACACACACACACACACACACACTGTCTCTCTGTCTCTCTGTCTCTCTTTCACATACACACCTGCCCGCATACGCACGCATGCACCCAAACACACACACACACACACACACACACAACACACACACACACACACACACAGATATACAGGCATGTACACATGCACGTTCGCACACAAGTAAACAGACACAGATACCAGCACAGGGCTTGTGCCAGCATACATACACACAGACACTGATGCAGGCTTGCACACAAACCAGTGAAACACACAGATAGCATTGTCTGGCACAACCAGTCACACAAATACAGCAAGAACCGGTAGGGCAAAGAGAAGAGAAGGGAAAGTTGAAAGAGTTGAACTGCATCATACATGTAGGTATACATTTTTTCACCAGTCGCTGTGTTAACGCAACAGACTACCGACTGGAAGGCTGTGGGTTCGAATCCCCATCAGCCCTTTCAGAAATATATTATTGTGGGATTTTTCGGCTCTAACCGGCTCCTACCAGAGTTGGACGTTCTATGGTCTCATTGGGAAGACTGGGACCACACAGTTTAGGCTCACCCACTTCATGGATGCGTCATTGAGGGTGTTGCTCAAATCTTCTGACTAGCACCACAGATGTCTGTATCTCTCGGGCCTGGTTGATGCCAGGATATATTATGATAGTAAGTGTAGAGTACAGCCCTGTCACGCAGTCTCAATCCTAGCTAAAACTCCATAGCATCATGATTAACGTCCTCATCAACATCATCATCATCGCATTGTAAAAACCTGTTTCAGCTTCTGTGGCCATTAAAGGTGATGTGGAAAATGGGACGAAAAAAGAAAGAAAGAAAAGGGTGAGCACACACGTAACCTCATTGAGTGCGATGATCCAAAAAAATAAAATTTTAAAAAGTACACCTTTTTCTTTCCTTTTTTTTTTGTCAAAAAAGGTTGTTGTATCTCAGTGACTGTTTAAGTGAATGATGAGAGTATGCACTTTGATTTGATTTGTACATCGGCATTTGGAGCTTTATAACTACCATTATTATTGTTGTTTACATTTGTACATCAACATTTGGCGTCTTGTAAATATCATTATTGTTATCATTGTTATGTACAGTGTCACATTTGGAGTTTGTCTGGAGTTTGTTCAAACAAGACTCATTGCATTTGGAAAATTCCATATGCACTCCACCCAAATCTGCCAGCAGACTCCTTGAGCCTGTGCAAAATGCTCTGCTCTGGCAAGGTCTTAGAATGGGAGGGGGGAGGGGACCTATGGAAGACTAAGCTCACACCTCCAGAGCTATGGGAAACATTAAGATGGATAGCAAACAAGTCAGTTTTTAATACTGCGGGCTGGGATTGAACTCGAGATATCAGGTCTTGGATGGTTTTCATCAGCTGATCAGTTATCCATTTATCTTTTTTTGTACATATGCCTTTAGCGTAAACAAGAGGCTTAAGGACCATTCTGCAGCTGTGCTCAAATTAATGTAATGGTCTGCATAGGAGAAGTTTCAGGTAACGGTAGGCACCTGGCATGCTGTGTAACTTTTCATTTGGGTGCTTTTTTCTTTCTCTGTCATGTGTTTTCAAATTTAACCCTTTGACTCCTGTACCTTATTCACTAGTATCCCGCATTGTCAGCCATGATAGCAAAGCGAAAACCTATAACCCTTTTACTCACTCACCCTATCCACCAGCTTCCAGCAGGAAGCTGGTGAATAGGTGAGGGAATGAAAGGGTTAGTTTTTGCAGCTGGTGGATATGGTGTGGGAGTGAAAGGGTTATATGGATTTGTTCTCTCGGATGGTTTTCATCAGTTGATATTTCATCCATATCATTTTTTTTCTCATGTACCTTCAGCAAAAACAAAAGGCTTATATTTAAAGTTACATGTTGAAGCCAAGGTACATAGAATTTCAGGGTGATGTTGATGCAGGACACTTATGCTGAGCAGTAAACCAGAAAATATCCTTGCCATGATATTTGGATGGTATGAATGTTGGTCTTGAATCAACTCCTAAGCAGCATGATAGAAAATGAATTTCATTCTCAACTGCATCTATGCCTAGTGGACAAGCTGTTTCATCCTTAATTAACTGTGTACTTACACAGACGTGTAGAGACTGTTAGACAAAGTGATGTTTGAGTGTGTACTTATACAGATTACATGTTACAGATTTTAAATATCTTGGTTCTGTAAAGACTGATGATGAAACCTGCTCTAAAGACAAAATAAGAATTGGAATGGCAAAGAAAGAAATGGTCAACTCGACATTAACTGGAAAGACGGATACATACCGAATGGCCTGAAAAGTAAACTTTTAAAATGTTTTGATATTTTGCCAATCATGATTTATGGCTGCAAAGTCTTGACTCTCAGAAAAGCTGATTGCAAAAGAATTGAAGCAGCAGAGATGTGGTTTTATCGGAGATTATTACATGTTAAATGGACAGATAGAAGAACCGATGAAAGTGTCCCGGAAGAACTTTTTGCCACCAGAAAATTACTCGCAGACATAACAAAAGAAGACTAAACTTCATTGACCACGTGTCACGTAGCAAGAAAACAGACCTCATGGCAGCCATTTTTCTAAAGAAAAACATAGGCAAAAAGAAAGAAAGGCAGACCTCCAGTCTCATACATCGAGAACATAACCAACATCAGCGGCCTAAGTATTCAAGAAGTTGTCCAGAAGTCAAGATGGAGCAGTTTGGAGGCGAACAGCTATGTCATGGAGCGCAGCAGCCAACACTGAACCCAGTGATGCCGACAGGTGACTTATACAGATGTGTAGCTGTGTAGAGACTCAACAAAAAAAGTGATGTTTCAGAGTTCATCCAGCAAGTGATGATAGATACGAGCATAGTGCTGGATCCTGTCTTCACCGGAAAGGCGGCACTTGGCATGGTACGAGAAATGCAAAACAACCCCACGGCTTTCAAGGGACGTCGGGTTCTCTTTATCCATACAGGTATTTTTGTCGTGTGGTAAAATTTAAATAATTTCTTTTCTGTGTTCTGTTTTCAACACCACTGTAATGTCACAAAATCCGAACCAGTTTTTAACAGTGTTATGATGACAATGGAGATGATACTAATGATGCAATGGACTTCAATTCTGGATTGATGCTCCATGTCAGGGTTGTACTCTACGCTTCTGTTTGACACCTTGCCAGTGTATAGGGTTTTGCACAGGCTCAGGGAGTCTGCCAGGTAATTGCTGGCGGATTTCAGTGGAGTGCACACGGAATTGTTTGAGTGCGATGAATCCCTCTTGAGCAAGCTCCAAGTTTCTGTTTATGATACATCCTGGCATCAGCCAGGCTCAAGAGATACGGACACCTGTGGTGTTGGTCAGAAGATTTCAGCAACGCCGTCAGTGAAGCACCTGTGAAGTGGATGAGACTCGACTGTGTGGTCCCTGTCTTCCCAACAAGCCTATAGCACACAACTTTGGGTAGGAGCTGATTGAGGCAGAGTTTCAGTTTCAATTTCTCAAGATGACGTCTCCGCGCTCGGAATGAATTCCATATGCACTTTCGTTACAGGTGCCATATAATGCAGAAGATCCAGAATGATCACAGGACAAGCTTTAAGCCTGCACATAAACCCAAGTGCTGGCCAGGTCCTGAGGTCCTACCTAGATAGTTCCATAATCCTGGTGTCGTAGGGGAGCGAGGTGACAGAGACCTCAACTTTTCCTGGGGCCAGCATTATGAAGGTGGCACCAGTTCCGTCTCCCTCGTTTCAAATTCTTATTCATATTCACATTTTTTACCAAGACTTCAGACAGGCAAGTGGGCTAATTTGTCTTCAAGGGGAGGGACCAGGGGAATCAATTTATCTCTCCAATGTTTTATAGCAAAGCAGCCAGGCAGTGCCCTGCTCTATACAATTTTCAGCTGCTGTGGGATCTTTAGTGTGCGTAGCCAGAAGGCACATGGGTCCGGCTCATTTTTCATCCCTGTCCAAAGGACTAGATGTTCACTTCAATTTTCCGGTCAAACTGAGGAGAAAAGTTGAGTCCTCTACAGGGAGCAGACCCTGGAACCTTGAGTTTACTTAATGGCAGGCGAATGTCTGAATCATTCTGCCACTCTTCTCCTTCATTGAGGCCGAAAAATCGGACAATGACATTGATGGGAATGATGGGATTCAAACCCACAACCTTCCAGTCGTTATTCCATTGTGCAAACCATTTTGCCACAGTGACTGGTGTAGATTTGTTCTGTCTTTGGATGATAATGAGAAAATAACAAACGAAAAAGCAGTTAACCCTTTGACTCCTGTACCCTATCCACCACCAGCAAAAGTTTAACCCCATGACTCCCTCACCCTATCCGCCAGCTTCCTGCAGGAACAGTGGCCAGGTCTGAAGATTGTGCGTGTTTTGTTTGAGATGGTTAAAGCCCTGATAAGGCTTTGAACTGTCGAAGATCTGTTTCCAGTTCGCTCTAGATGTGAGAAGTAAGCCTACACATTTCAGCATCATTGTTTACTTGTATGCTTGAGATTTCCATTTTACATAATTACTTAGCCCCGTTGTTTCTAAGCAAATTCAAGTTTACGCAATTAAAGCTATTCTTGTACTTCTTCGCGATGAAAAGATGTTGCTGCTGCTGTTAAAAGACATGTACAGTTTGTTCAGATGCCAGTTGTGTGCATGGTGCCTCAGACCATCGTAACCAACTGCACGTGCACTTGACCCTGAACGGCACCGGGATTAAAAGAAAAAGGGAAAATGGCTAAAGCGAAGAAGGCGCTGAAAGCAATTTATGAAACTGACGATGAGGAGGACACGGGAGAGAAATGTAGGTTTATGTCAGAAAAAGAAAATTCAAGTAGACATTAAAAGTTTATGGCATTGTCATTGTGCCCCAAGGGATTCGCATGTTTGGTGTGGTGGGGTAAGGGAGAAAGTTATGCATCTTACTATCACAACTCGAATAAGTTACAACTGCTGAGCAGTTTATTTTGCACAGTGCCATTCATATTGTACGTGTTTCAGCACCCAGTGGGACACACAGCAGCTGTCATTGTTAAATAGGCCTGCATATGGTTTAGCTGTAAATACTAATAGAAGTAATAATAATAATAATCATCTCTTCATCAGTAATCTGTGTTTTATTTAAGTGAATGTGTTGGTGTGTGTGTGTGTGTTGTGTTGTGGTGTGTGTTGTGTTTGTGCGTGGTGGTGTGTGATGTGTGTGTGTGTGTGGTGTGTGCAGTGTGTGTGTGTGTGTGTGTGTGAGTGTGTGTGTGTGTGTGCTGTGTTGATTGTGTGTGTGTGTGTGTGTGTGTGTGTGTGTGTGTGTGTGTGTGTTGTGTGTGTGTGTGTGTGTGTGTGTGTGTGTGTGTGTGTGTGTGAGTGTATGATTTTGTATGAGTCTTTTTGTGTAATTGAATGAGTAAATATTTATGTGTGTATACATCTATGTTCCGTGTGTACGTGTGGTCTAAGAAAATTTGGTTGTTGTTGTGTTGACCGATCAACACATAAAGCAGATATCTGACTATAATTCATTTAAGTGTATTTTTACTGTTCTATTATTACAGTTCATCTGTTTTCATCATAACTGTAGGGGTCGACATGTGTTTGTTTTACGTATGTCTACCTTTTTCTTTCATGTTTTTTTTTTTTTTTTTTTTTTTAAAGATTTTAGGGCTCTTGTGAGATGAGGTATTGTACAAGTTGTCATTACTACTATCATCAGTTGTTTACCATATCTGTCTATATGTGTGTGTGAAATTTCAGGTGGCATGCTTGGATTATTTGACGGCCAAATGACGCAGTTCCTTGAGAAGAAGGGAGACAAACCACCTCCTATCACGATGTGGCCCCATGTGGATGGCTTCCCTTTATAAACGTTAATGTGCTAGATGTATATTTTATACATTGAATGTACAGGTGTATACATGTATGTAGTGTTTTTGTACTGGTATTACTGTATAGACAGGGCATTGTTCATTCTTCATTGATGTGTTGGTGTGTGTATCTTGACTGTGTTTATACTGAATGATGATGTGTTAACATGGCAGTTTTTACGCTGTTTGTAAAGTGCGGCAAACATTCTCTCAGAGGGGTTGTTTTGCTCCGTATAAATGGAATTATTATTTTATTAACATTACACAAATATCTCTCCTATGGAGATTTGTTACCGGTGAGATGGACACATTTTATACATGTTGCATATTGTCCTGTTTTTTTGAAGGGCTGAAGAAATTCCATAGTCCATATTGCTGTTTTAGTAAATGCGTTGTTGAACCAGGGAGAAAGCCAGGAGACTGCTAGCAGGTTTTGGTGGGGTTGCATATGAAAATTGTCTCTCGTGAACAAACCTTTACCCCTTGACTCCAGAACGCTATCCACCAACTGCAAAAACTTAACCCTTTGACTCCCTCACCCTATCCACCAGCTTCCTGCAGGAAGCTGGTGGATAGGGTGAGGGAGTTAAAGGATTAAGTTTTGCTTTGCTAGTGTGGATGCTGGTGGATAGGTTGAGGAATCGAAGAGAAGTTGGTGGATAGGGTGAGGGAGTTAAAGGGTTAAGTTTTTGCTTTGCTAGTATGGATGCTGGTGGATAGGCTACAGACGTCAGAGGGTTAACAGTCAGTGGTCCTGAGCTGAATGTGTTTCCTTGAATTGTTCACAATGTTGGTTGTAATATTATGTAGCTGTGATAACGTTAACCAGAATAATGGTATCAACCAGAATTGATGCTGTGGCGTTTTATATATCCAGATGTATGAATGAGTCCTGGCGTGGCTGTACGTCGGAAAAGTGTAATGAGTTTAACCTTTTCACAACACTGCCTCGCTACAGCTACTATGCCCTGTACGCACAGGGGGAAGGAAGCAGAAATGCCATGAGGACACCCTATTTTGGTCATTTTTATTTAATTTTCTTGAATAGGCCATAAAAACTAGCTTATTGATGTTAGAACAACTTCTGCAGATCATTCCTTTATCTCCCTGGTGAAGTAAAAACAATTTCTGTAAATTTTCATTTAGTTAGTATTTTGTGCTTTTGAAAATGTCAACGTAAGTGTCAAAATCAAAAATCCCAAACAACCACAGGAGATTCATACAAAGTGTTATTTTTAGCATATGGTGTCCAAAAACTGTAGAAAAAAAACTGACATAGAACAATAATGGTAACATAATAGAACATGATGGTGTAGGGTCGGCGATGTCATGGAAGATGAAGGGCTGTAAACCCTATGTTTTGGCAGCTGAGAAAACAGGTACTTGCGGAAATTTCCGAAGATTTTTCACCCAGTTGGTGCATCATTTTCTTTGCCACTGTCGTCACTGGTAGTGTCAACCTCAGTGTTGGCTTCACATTGATCAGGACAACTTATTTCTAGCTAAAAATCTGGCTCCAAGGCCGAATGACTTGTTGCCTGACTACCCGAGTGAAAGATTCACTGTCAGCAACAATCGCACTTTGTTCGTTTGCTTCAACTTCGCCTTCATCCGTTGAATATGCGCGATTGTCGTCGTTTTGCGGCACATCATTCTCAAAATCTTCAACTTCAGCACTTTAGTTACTGCTTTCATAATGATCAATGTCTAGATCATCATCAGAACCGGCCTGAATAATCAATTCTGCTACTTCGGCGGCTGTGAAAGTTGTCCGTCTGGCCATGTTTACAGTAGTGTGAACGACGTGGGTAACACGAAGAGACAACGAATTGAGGTTGGTTGGTTTCAACACAAATTAACCAATGAAACTGCCCCTTTTAAGCCAAAAAAGTGGGATCATATGACGTAAAGGGTTCCATTGTGTGTTTCGACACGTAATGAGGGAATTTCGAGTGACGTACTGACGCATTTAATTTTAGAACAGGCGTCACGAACATTCTCGCTACGTGTCCACAGCGACCTTTCAGCCGTAGCTACTTGTCCTGATGGCATAGGCAGGCGTAGCAACGATTCTCGCGTCATGTCACGAAAAGGTTAAAGTTGAATAATGATTGTCAGGTATTCAGTGTTACATGTATTAAGTTCATATTTTGGCTGTAGGAAAATGAGATACACAGAAGCAATTTTAGGTAATTTAAGCCCGTTCTTATAGATATTTTAGTGTCCTTAGTTATGTTTAAATTTGTATTCAGGTATTTTTTTCTAATCTCCAGTGTGATAAATTGGACAAAGTGGTCAACACCAGGGGTATATCCTTAGATTATGTGCACGAATGCATTGAGATGTGTACTTGATTTCTTTTTTTTTTCCTGTTCAAGTATTGTGTATGTTTTGAAACAGTTATAGCTCTGATATCATTCTACACTGTTGGCTGGGCTTTAAACAAAATAACAGTAATGCTGTGTTAAGACATGATTTCTGTATGATAGGTGTGAAAAACTGGTGCTGCTAAAACCAGAAACACATAAGAATAGAATGAGAACGCCTATATTCAGGAGGTGAGAGTTCTCTGCGGATCTGTAGATTTCCACGGATCCCAGAAGATCGATTTTCCACTACTTTTGATCAAAATAGAGTAAGTATAATGAGTATAATTTGTGAACTAATATGTACGTTTACAGAAAATAAATAATGCAGGTAACTCTAAGACTCCTGCACCTGTCCACCAGCACCCTGCATTGTCAACCATGCTAGTGAAGCAAAAACTTACCCTTTGACTCCCTTTCCCTATCCATCAGTTTCCAGCAGCAAGCTGATGGGCAGTGTGAGGGAGTCAAAGGGAAGTTGGTGTATAGGGTGAGGGAGTCAAATGGTTATTTTTATTTTTGCAGATGGTGGATAGGATGCAGGAGTCAAAGGGTTAAAATACCTTTGTTAGCATGCATCCCAAATGTCTGATCTGATGCCTGAAAATTGCCGAGTTGCACAGATGTCCCTTCCTTTAGAAAGAATTTTCATGGGAGCATGCCCATGCTGATCCCCCACCCCACGCCCTCTTTCTTCTTCTTCTTCTTCTTCTTTTCTTTTCAGCAGTTCTCACATCTGATATTTAGTTTATAAAAGAAG
>JAPXFY010000023.1:22601297-22606297 GCA_030674185.1 Monoplex corrugatus | reverse complement strand
CAGACACTATGGTGTGATGTTGTAGGGTGTTGTGTTTGTCACAGGTAAACAGACACTATGGTGTGATGTTGTAGGGTGTTGTGTTTGTCACAGGTAAACAGACACTATGGTGTGATGTTGTAGGTGTTGTGTTTGTCACAGGTAAACAGACACTGTGGTGTGATGTTGTAGGGTGTTGTGTTTGTCACAGTTAAACAGACACTATGGTGTGATGTTGTAGGGTGTTGTGTTTGTCACAGGTAAACAGACACTATGGTGTGATGTTGTAGGGTGTTGTGTTTGTCACAGTTAAACAGACACTATGGTGTGATGTTGTAGGGTGTTGTGTTTGTCACAGTTAAACAGACACTATGGTGTGATGTTGTAGGGTGTTGTGTTTGTTACAGTTATTTAAACAGACACTATGGTGTGATGTTGTAAGGTGTTGTGTTTGTCACAGTTAAACACACACACACACACACACACACACACAACACACACACACACACACACACACACACAACACACACACACACACACACACACACACAATTTTCATTTTCTTTTCATTATAATGATATGGTTGATCGGGCTGCCAAACGGGGGGCAAAGAGCTCACCAGATTCAAATAATATACAGCTTTCTCTCTCATTGCATGAGTGTTATACCTTAGTGGACACCTACGTATGGAAGCAGTTCCAAGATAAACAGAAAAAGTATAAAAAATGTTACATGAACTTTGAAATTAGCAAATCACCTAAGCCGTTTCCTGCCGGCAAAATTATACAATCCCTTATGTATAGGTGGAAACTTGATGCATTCAAAACAAAATACACCAGGAATATAGTGTGTTTGTGTGGAAAGAAGATAACGCATAGTCATATACTTTCATGTGTTCGGGTAACACGACATATTCCTATACTCCCTACAAAAACAATTTCTGACATATTTGCCTCACCATCATTAATATATGAATTTTTTGTTAGCCTGTCAAAAATTACCTTTAACATGTTATTTTACTTGTTCACTGTTGTGATTAGTCGATTCTTAGTTTTCATTTTTATTCAGTTATTCTAGATGTTTATTAATTGTGTTTATTAGATTGATTGTTAAAATCTTTAATTGTGATAACATTATTTGTTAGCTTTACCTTCCCCTCCTCAAAATTTTTTTTTTTTTTACGATCAAAATTGACAATTTTCAAATACCCTCTTCACTCCTCCTGTATCCCTCCCCCCCCCCCCCCCCTTTTTTTTTTAATTTTTATTTTTATTTTTATTTTTTTAGTCTAAAATCACTTTAGTGAATAGACATTAAATCGAAAACCACCACACACACACAAGATGGCGGAGACTTCTAACTCGTAAAACTTTCAGCAGTCAGAGATCATGTGAATTAGTCCACAATGACCAAGACAAGAAGAGGCCGCCTTGCACAGCAGAAGCAAAAAGCTGCACCAGAGGTAATTGCCGATCAGAAGAGCCCAACGATCACCGACGAGGCAGACGAGACAGGAAAGGCTGAGACTGTTTCTAGAAATAGTGCTTCGGCCGCGGTGCTCACTGGAACGCAGAGGGGACAACCAACACAACACCTATAGGCCTACCCAGCTCTGCGGAACTTGTAAGTACGATTGTTGAGCTAAAAAACATCGTACTGGATCTGCGCAACCAAGTTAGTTCTTTAGAACGGACTGTGTTTGCGCAGATCGAGGCCCGGTCGACAGCAACCGCCACCATCAAGTTAACCAGCAACAAGCAAACACAGAAAATGAAAGAAATCCCACGTATGCAGAGGTTCTAAAACAAAAACAAACGCACAGTCAGGACGACCAACAGGCACAACAATCAGACGCTCCTAAAACTAGCCGCAATAACACAAAACAAGTGAAAATAGTAACTGAAAAGAAAATCAAAGATGGCTTCGGAAGAACGACATCATGACATCAAAAAAGTTAAAGACGTCACGTCACCTCACAGCTCAAACATGCCGCGTCAAACTCTAAAAAGACATCAGAACAACGTAAGAGGAACCACGACCTTCCTTATGTTGTGACTAGGCCCTATACATGATTCGGTATTGAAAGGTGTCAACTCAAGACGACTGGGACGATCTTATGGTTTTGAAGGAGACTCGTGTTCTGTGAATAACATTCATGAGATCAAAAGTTCTTTAGACAAGACACTATCCAAACTTAACAACCCTGCAGACTATTGTTTTCCATTGTGGTGTCCACGACTTGAATAACAAAGATCTTGCAGCAACAACTCAACACCTCGCTTCCTGCATCAAACATGTAACACAAACTTACCCAAACTCAAAGATAGTTATCAGCAAGGTCGCACCTGTACGACATGCACGTATGGAGGTTCAGCGGAATTTGTTCAACGCCTTCTTATCTGCTGAGCTTGTTGACATAAAAAATGTATCTTTTGTCTCCCATGAAAACCTACATACTAACCAGCAGTTTCTACACGACAGTATTCACCCCACTGCCAGAGGAAGCAGCGTGATGGCGGGGAACCTCGGAAGACACATTCGAGATCTGTTTTGGGAGACCCCTAGGAGGATAACAGGATCACGATCTTCACGGCTACACGCCTCTAGATTCCCCCGAGGACGGTTCATCCATTTTGACAACTGTTAACAGTGGTGGCTGCCATATGAAATGTTTTAATAGATCTACAGTTATCAACGTTTCATGTCACAGGACTTTTTCCTTGTCATCTCTGACAATGTTCTTGTTGAAAGTATATAAACGCTAGGATTTAGTCAGACTATCAGGACTCAGTCGGACTATATTCTCTGTTCATTTGAAGGCGTGTATACCATTGTTTTATTTATTTGTTATTTGTTTCTGTTCTGAATCTAACTCTTATCTCTATTAGAAGGACTTCTTCCCATAGTTTTTTTTCCCCAATAGTAGTCTAAGTAATTAATGTTTTCTTTCTGGCCATTTTTCTCGTACACAGAAAACGAAAGACTTCGTGATTATCAAACAAATAACCATTAATTTAAAATAAGAGATTAGCCATCGATGAAAATGCGCCAACAATCACAAATATAATTGTAGATCTATTTACACCAATTCCGCATACCTGAAACATTTTCTCGCATCGAATCAGTGTGAAATATTGATTTTGCAGTCGCTTAATGTTATTCCAACCAAACTTCCCAATTTTCAAAATTATTATTATCCACCAATATATGACTTTGGGAATTCCGGGAAGAAGGTAGCTACTGTGATATATATACTTAAAGAGTTGCAGTATCACATATTTACTTCCCAAGTATTAACATCGGCTGAAGATTTACACGCTTGTGCCGCCACAGTACAATTCAGTAATTCATTAATCCTGAACGTTATGTCAGTCTACCTGCCAACAGGTCCAAATGACCACAACATGGCTGCGTACGATTCCGGATCTGCAGCACGGTAAATGGCTAATTGGTGGAGACTTAATTCCCATTCCTCGTTTTGGGAAAACGACTGTTGTACTGTTACAAGCAATCGGTTGGTAGAAAATATGTTGACAGTGCGCTTTACCTTTTGAATGATGGGAGTGTCACTAGAATTCTGACTTTTCCAAACACCGGGCAACAGTCATCGATCTGTCACTAATATCACCAGAATTAGTACCATGCTGTACCTGGGACACTTACACAGATACTTTGGGAAGTGATCACTTACCTATCGTCATAACAATAACTAATGAAACTATCAGGATAAAAGACAGCACTCCTGATATTATACCAAAATATGATTACATGCGCGCTGATTGGTCCTTGTTTCAGACTGCTCTTGCTAAACACGACTACAAACATGAAAGTGACAATGTAGACGTTATGTTTACTAAATTCCAGGAGTCAGTTCTAGCTGCTGCAGACCTCTCAATCCCGAAACTCAAAACCTTTAAGTCCAATAACCGTTTGGGTAATGTTTGGTGGACAGAGGCATGTGAGAAAGCAGTTCAGTATAAAAAAAGAGAAATACAAAATCTACATCAAAAGCAGAACATCCGAAGATCATATGGAAATGAAAAAAGCTAACACCCAGTGTTATAGAATCATCGCTGAATCAAAGAAAAATTATTGGGCATCATACTGCAAAAAAGAAGTTTCAGATTTCAAGGATTTCCATAAAGTTTGGACAAAAATGAATCAAATGAAAAATGGAGTCAACTTACCTAGGTGTCCAATAATGATTGACACGTGTCACAAATTTCCTTCCGATATGGACAAAGCTGAAACGTTTGTGGAACTTTTTGCCGAAAATAGTAAAGTAGACTGTTTATCTCCTACCTGCAAACACTACAGAAAAATGGCAGCTAATAACCCTATCTTCACTGACCCAATACCTCAGAATGATCGCTGGTTTAATGCTCCAATCACCTTACAAGAGCTAAAAAACACTATCTTGTCTCTACACAACAAAAGAAGTTCAGTGGGTGTCGATGCAGTTTCAAATGAAATGATTAAACATCTTCCGGAAAACTGCATTATTTTCTTACACAAATTTTTCAGAAATGCTGGGTCAGTGGAACTGTACCACAGATATGGCAAAGGTCTATTGTTATACCAATATTAAAAGCAGGTAAGCCTAAAAACAATAAAAACAGTTACAGACCTATTGCGTTGACGTCCCACACGAGCAAACTAATGGAAAGATTGGTCTTAAACAGACATACATTACTGTGATAAAAATAATGTTATTCCAGTAAACCATGCAGGTTTTAGAAAAGGGAGATCCACAGTTGAGCACCTGGTTAAACTTACAACTCAGATAAAGCAACAGTTTGCCCGCAGAAAAAGTGTTCTACGAGTTCTAGCTACTTTTTTTGATGTGAAAAAAGCTTACGATCAAGTTTGGCATACACGTTTATTGTACAAGCTGAAATCTATTGGTTTATCTGGCAATATGTATGATTACATTAAGTCTTTTTTAGCCAATAGAACAATTCAGGCACGAGTGGGAACTAGTTATTCTACTTCACGACATCTTGACATGGGAATTCCACAAG
>JAPXFY010000023.1:22584042-22601197 GCA_030674185.1 Monoplex corrugatus | reverse complement strand
AGACTCTTGATGACTGACACTGGTACAAGCCAGGACATGTAAATGTCTCACAGTCCTGTTCATCATCTCCATAAGTACAGTCTGACAGTCCGTTACAACGTGTGTAGACAGGAAGACAGTACAGCCAGTCCTCTGTACACTGGTAATGAGAATCAGGACAAGTATCATCACGTTCCATCACGTGCTGAGTGAAGTAGCCTGTACCATCAAGATTGATCAGAAGCTGATACTGTTTGTCTGCCTCTTCGTGGCCAAACCGGGAGGTGTCCTTACAGCTGGGTTCATCAGAATCGTCTAAACAATCAGAATGCCCATTACAGAGCTGGCTGTGCCATACAGTCTGGCCATTGGAACATTCAAAGCCATCGTGAGAAGGATGTACACAGAATGACTCATCGTGGTTATCTGGACAGTCCTGTCTGAAGTCACACACCAGAGTGTAAGGGATGGTAGTGATGTCATTACCACATAGAAATGTGGCAGTGGTATGGATGGTTCCTTTTTCAGAAAGATGTGGTGGATTGATCTTCTCAGCATTGTGTCCATGAAGACACAGTGCTGTGGATGTTTCTTCTTCCTTTGATGACAGTTAGGCATGCATGATAAAAACGATTGTGTGATATGACCATCTGAACACTCAAACAAAATCTGTTGTGATTGTGTAAAGAGGGTTAGAAGTGAATGCAAGTCAGATAGTTCAACTGTTTGGACAAGAATCATATTTCTGGACTGCGATCTTGTTTCACAGATCACGTTTTCACTAGAACAGAATGAATCTGACAGAGACTCCGGGTTGTAACGATGATCCAATGTGGTAACACACAATATGGTTGGACGTCGGCTAGGGTTGAATGATGGACCGCTGGAAAAATCAAAGTTGTAGATCACTGTTTTGTCGGACCATGTACGAAGCTTGCTGTACATAACAAATATAAAGTTCCAACCAGAAATACTGAAGTTCCATCCTGAAACGCAACCAATGATTACACTAAAGCGGTATTTTTCTGCAAAAATTTGTAGAAAATCTTCGTATTCCTTCATTGTTTTTGTTACAGCCAGTTTTCCACCCAACTTTAGACATATACGCTGTGCTTTTTCTTGACTTGTTTCAGTATCAGGTCTTATATAATGAAAACACTTGTTACGTGAAGCCACCAGACCTTGACAACCAGGACTGCTGAAAGGACAGTGTTCTGTTTCATCCCGTCCATCTTCACACTCTGATTTAAGGTTACAGTCCAGGTGGTGCTGGAAGCTGGAATAGTGATCAACAGTGCAGTTGAACATACCGCTGGAGAGTGTTTGAGGATGATTAGTTTCTCGATGAAAAGAAAAGAACAGTTTCTGGGGAACTGCGGAATAGGTTAAATGAAGTCGATGTCTGATTTCAAATTGAATGTACAAGCAAGTTGTGGGGAAGACACGTGCTGGTGTGACGTATTATCGCATGCACGTGCAACGTTACCCAGACTTGAATTCAGCTCTGTATAAGTCAGTTCTATGCAAGGAAGTATGTCTGATGCCTCACGTGCTGTCTGCATGCTGACCATGATGACGTGACCAACAGGTGCTTGTAGCTCGGCAGAAACAGAATCATTCCGGCAATAGATCTCTTGCGGCAAAATCATGTACCCTGAATGTGTTGATGTATATTTTATGAAAAAACCGACCTCTTTAATTGCCTCCAATCGAATTTTAACCTTCGGGAAGTTTATGTATGTAAAATACAGGCAGTTTGAAACTGAATGAATAATTTGTTCTTTAGGTGAATGAACATTACATTCTGCTCCAACTGATTTGTGTGGATAGCGACTAGCATCAATAGTTGCACACCATGGAATGGATTCACAGGAAAATGTTAATCTTTGAAGGTGAGCACGTACAAACATACCAGGTGGTACCTCAATATTCAACAGACAGTAAAGAGAGGAGTTTTCACAAATCCCGTATTTTATCCCTTCGTAACGTGTATAGTCCGGTAAATACCTACACTCTGATGCGTTGACCTGTTCTACTGTGATGTTGGTTTTGTTATACAGATACTCTACACCTGGGCACATGGCACTCATCTTCTGTTGACCATCTGTGTTGCTGATGTTGATGTTGTTTATCTGGATTTGATGTGTGATGATATCAACGTTGACCAAGAGTACTATGGACATTGAATGAAACATCAACACATACACAAAGGACTGTCCAACCAATGCACCAGGTCTGGTAGGTCTCGAAAAAAACACGTCACCCATTGCGGTTTCCTCTACCACTCTCCCTAACTTTGTGATTTTCTTTAACACTATGTGTACAGGTGATCCTTTCTTTGGTATTCTGATTTTGAGTGTGTCTGTTCCCGTCCAATTGTTAATATTGTTGTACCAAAGCAGTTTTGAAAACTGCAGTTTCCTTTTTCTTCAAAAATGAACAATTCCGTTTGCGTTTGTCCACACAGAAGACTGCACAGCTTTATCCTAAATCCGGAAGCTTGGGATCTTTTATTGTTGCACATTCGCTGTTGCACTTTACACAGAATTGTCTGGGTACAGTAAGAAGCACAATATCAACAACACTTCTGATAGAGTACAACAACAACAATAACTACTACTTCTTGCAGTATTGTTACTGCTGCTGCTGCAGCTACTCTTGCTAGAAGCAGGTCTGTTGTAGCGATTTTGTTCTCCAGTGCCACTCATCCACCCTAGGACACAAGTAAACGAGAGCTTTGATGAGCTGGCAAAACGAGGTGTCACAATGGATTGACCATGTGAAACTCGAGCAGCTCTTCTTTTTAAGAGCGCATCGCTGCAGTGCAGTGTCACTTTTTCTTACCAAGACTTTAGAAAGACATGGTTAATTGGCCTTCAAGTGGAGTGACCTGGGATATCAACCAATCAAGTGGAGGGACCTGGGAAATCAACATATCAAGTGGAGGGACCTGGGAAATTAACCTATCAAATGGAGGGACCTGGGAAATAAACCTGTCAAATGGAGGGACCTGGGAAATCAACCTATCAAATGGAGGGACCTGGGAAATAAACCTATCAAATGAGAGGGGACACTGGGAAATGAACCTATCAAATGGAGGGACCTGGGAAATTAACCTATCAAATGGAGGGACCTGGGAAATCAACCTATCAAATGGAGGGACCTGGGAAATTAACCTATCAAATGGAGGGACCTGGGAAATCAACCTATGAAATGGAGGGACCTGGGAAATAACCTATCAAATGGAGGGACCTGGGAAATTAACCTATCAAATGGAGGGACCTGGGAAATTAACATATCAAATGGAGGGACCTGGGAAATTAACATATCAAATGGAGGGACCTGGGAAATTAACCTATCAAGTGGAGGGACATGGGAAATCAACCTATCAAGTGGAGGGACCTGGGAAATCAACCTATCAAGTGGAGGAACCTGGAAAATTAACCTATCAAATGGAGGGACCTGGGAAATTAACCTATCAAGTGGAGGGTATAAAGTGGAGGACCTGGGAAATCAACCTATCAAGTAGAGGGACCTGGGAAATCAACCTATCAAGTGGAGGGACCTGGGAAAACAAGAAAAGATTCAGCCTCATGTAGCCTGAATAGACACGAGAACGTAAGCGTCCCCAAAACGGCTGTTGTCAAGGACATGTCAAGTCTAAGTCTCCAAAGACATTGGAGAAACGTGACGGTATACGTCTAAAAGGACAGCTGACATCAGAGACAGATCATGTGGATTAGAGCTAAACACTGGAGTGATTTTCAGTGCAACTTGAGTCTGAAAATGACAAAATCTCACAGACACCCTGACAAGACAGACCCACTGTCAGAACTAAAAGCAAACTGTAAAGTTATGAAAGGCAGTTTGTCTTGTCTTACGTACGTTCACAAATGCTTATTGTTAGGAATTATTACTATTGGTGTTGTTATAACAAAGACACAAATAGCGTAACCTATCAGTAAACATGCTCTTAAGCACTCTGTGCTGCAGAGAAGTTATGTAACATGTTAAGATTATTACTGTTATTACAACGAAGATCTGTATAACGTAACCTCACTTTAAACAAGCTTCTAAGAAATATTCTAACGTATTATGATTATTTTTGATTATTTATTATTATAATGAACATCTGTATAGTCACCTCCCACTGCACAAATTTCTTACAACATTGCACTTTACAGAACACATGTCATTCATTCTCACAAAGACGGGCATAGGTCAATTTTTGAACTTACCAAATTGTTGAAACCACTAGAAAAGGACATAAAAATTTCTGGTGTATGATATATCGAGGAAATCTCTCAAACAAAAGATGTGGAATTGTAGCCAGTTGAAATAAATTGAGATAATAATAATACTATTGATAACATAATAACAATAACAACAATGATAATTTACTAAACGCTACTACTACTGCTGCTGCTGCTGCTGCTGCTAATGATGATGATGATGATGATGATGATGATGATGATGATGATGATGATGATGATGATGATGATGGACAACGAAGATGACGATGACGATGATATAAGAATACATACACACGAAACAACGATATATAATAAATAATTACATCATATTTCATACCAACATTTATCCGAATCCATCCACATGATAAGTAATATGAATAGTAATATCCAGGTCCATCACATTGATAGGTTAATTTCCAGGTCCCTCCACTTGATAGGTTAATTTCCCAGGTCCTCCACTTGATAGGTTAATTTCCCAGGTCCCTCCACTTCATAGGTTGATTATTTCAGATCCCTCCACTTGATAGTTAATTTCCCAGGTCCATCCACTTGATAGGTTAATTTCCAGGTCCCTCCACTTATAGGTTAATTTCCCAGGTCCCTCCAGCTTCATAGGTTATTTCCCAGGTCCCTCCACTTGATAGGTTGATTTCCAGGTCCTCCCAGGTTCCCTCCACTTGATAGGTTGATTTCCCAGGTCACTCCACTTGAAGGCCAATTAATCTTGTCTTTCTAAAGTCTTGGTAAGAAAAGGTGGCACTGGACTGCAGTGACGCGCTCTTAAAGAGAAGAGCTGCCCGAGTTTCACATGGTCAATCCATTGTGACACCTCGTTTTGCCAGCTCATCAAAGCCCTCATTCCAACGTTGAACATTGCATGCTATTGAGAGAAACGGTGACTATGTTGAGAAGTAGGGATGTGATCCCCAGACGACCAGCTTCATTTTGATGTATGATACATGATCCTGTGTCGGTAATTGTTCCTGTACTAAAGGAAACGGCATTACTTTTTGACTCACCCTGGTACATGTACATTAATGATGGGGATTGTGGGGGGAGGGGTGCTCTTGATGGGGTAGATGTCAACTACAGGATAGTATACATTGGTTGGTGGTGTGAGGCTGAGGATGGGGATCATAATCATCATCATCATCATTATCATAACCATCATCATCATCATCATCATCATCAAGTGTCTTGCCACATTCTGTTGGCGATCATGGCCCTCCATATGAATCTATCCCTCTTTGATGCAAGCACATCTCCCACCCTCTCTGTCTTCAGCCACCCTGCAAGTCCGTCCAATATTTTCTCCCTAGGTCTACCTGGTTTTTTTCGCTCCAGCTTTCCCGTTGTGACCAGGTGCTCTAATTCCCCTTTCCTCGTGAAAAATGACCTATCAATGATGTTTGTCTTTTCCTAATCTTCCTTGTCAATAATCTTCTTGTGTCTGCCTCCATGAAGGCTGTATCGTTTGTTTTCTTTTCTGTCAATGGAACTCTCAACAGTCTTTTCTGGTGCTGCATACTATTTGTAGGACGGACGGAAACACTGGTTCCTATCTGCCTCTCACAGCCGGCTCCAAAGCCACATTCCGGCACACAATCAAACGCTACATGATTCAATTTCAGAGAGAGAGAGGGGAGAAATACTCTAACTATTTCATATATGATTTGTACTCTAAATGTATCCAATGTAGTTTGTACTTTAACTATATCCTAGGTCACATGTGCTCTAACTATCTCCTACATAGTTTGTACTCTAACTACATCCTTTGTAATTTGAACTCCAACTATAACCTATGCAATTTATACTCTGACTATAACTAATGTAATATGTACTCTGACTACAACTAATGTAATCTGTACTCTAACCATATCTTATGTAATCTGTACTCTAACTATATCTTATGTAATCTGTACTCTAACTATATCCTACGTAATTTGTACTCCAACTATCCTATGTAATTTGTACTCTAACTATGTCCAATGTAATTTGTACTCTAACCATATCTTATGTAATTTGTACTCTAATTATATCCTATATAATTTGTACTCTATGTCCAATGTAATTTGAACTCCAACTATAACCTATGTAATTTATACTCTAACTACAACTAATGCAATTTGTACTCTAACCATATCTTGTGTAATCTGTACTCTAACTATATCCTATGTAATCTGTACTCTGACTATATCTTACGTAATATGTACTCTGACTATATCCTATGTAATTTGTACTCTAACTATACCCTATGAAATTTGTACTCTAACTATGTCCTATGTATTTGTACTCTAACTATATCCTGTGTACTTTACACTCTCACTATATCATATGTAATTTGTACTCTAACTATACCTATGTAATCTGTACTCTAATTATATCCTATGTAATCTGTACTCTAACTATATCCTATGTAATCTGTACTCTAACTATATCCTATGTAATCTGTACTCTAACTATATCCTATGTAATCTGTACTCTAACTATATCCTATGTAATCTGTACTCTAACTATATCCTATGTAATCTGTACTCTAAATATCCTATGTAATCTGTACTCTAACTATATCCTATGTAATTTGTACTCTAACTATGTTCAATGTAATTTGTACTCTAACTATGTCCAATGTAATCTGTACTCTAACTATATCCTATGTAATCTGTACTCTGACTATATCCTATGTAATCTGTACTCTAACTATATCCTATGTAATTTGTACTCTAACTATGTCCTATGTAATCTGTACTCTAACTATATCCTATGTAATCTGTACTCTAACTATATCCTATGTAATTTGTACTCTAACTATGTCCTATGTAATCTGTACTCTAACTATATCCCATGTAATCTGTACTCTAACTATGTCCTATGTAATCTGTACTCTAACTATATCCTATGTAATCTGTACTCTAACTATATCCTATGTAATCTGTACTCTAACTATATCCTATGTAATCTGTACTCTAACTATATCCTATGTAATTTGTACTCTAATTACATCCAATGTAATTTGTACTCTAACTATGTCCAATGTAATTTGTAATCTAATTACATCCTATGTAATTTGTACTCTAACTATATCCTATGTAATTTGCACTCTCACTATATCCTATGTAATTTGTACTCTAACTATATGCTATGTAATTTGTACTCTAACTATACCCCATGTAATTTGTTCTCTAACTCTATACTATATCATTTGTACTCTAATTCTATGTTATGTAATTTGTACTCTACCTATATCCTATATATTTTGTACTCTAATTACATCCTTTGCAATTTTGTACTCTAATTATATCCTTTGTACTTTGTACTTTAATTATATCTTATACGATTTGTACGCTAACTATATCCTATGTAATGTGTACTCTAAGTAAATTCTATATAATTTGTACTCTATGTTATGTAATTTGGACATTAATTACATTTTATGTAATTTGTACCCTAACTATATGCTATGCAATTTGTACTCTAAATATGTCCTACCTAATTTGAACTCTAAATATATCCTACGTAATTTGTACTCTAACTATATCTTATGTAATCTCTACTCTAATTATATCCTATGTAATTTGTACTCTAATCATATTCTGTGTAATTTATACTCTAACCATATGCTATGTAATTTGTACTCTAACTTTATCCAGTCTAATTCATACTCTATTTCCTATGTAATTTGTGCTCTGACTACCTACTATGTAATTTGTACTCTAACTATATACTATGTAATTTGTACTCTATCTATATCCTATGTAATTTGTACTCTAACTGAATACTATGTCATTTGCACTCTAATTCTATGTTATAGTTAGCTCTAACTACATACTATATAATTTGTACTCTGATTATATCCTATATAATTTGTACTCTATTTCTTATATAATTTGTACTCTAACTATATCCTATGTCATTTGTATTCTCACTATATCCTATGTAATTTGTACTCTAACTATATGTTATGTAATTTGTACTCAGATTACGTTATGTAATTGTACACTAATTACATGTTATAAAATGTGTGCCCTGATTATATCCTATGTAATTTGTACTCCAAACATATCCTACGTGGTTCGTACTCTATCTTATGTAATCTCTACTCTAATTTTATCTTATGCAGTTTGCACTAAAATTATATCCTACGTAATTTGCACTCTAACTACATTCTATGCAACTTGTATTCTAACTATGTCTTATGTAATATGTACTCTAACTGTATCTTATTTAATTTGTACTCTACCTATATCTTATGTAATCTGTACTCTAACTATATCCTATGTAATTTGTACTCTAATTATATCCGATGTACTTTGTACTCTGACTATATCCTATGTAATTTGTAGTCTAACTATATACTATGTAATTTATACTGTAACAATATTTTATGTAATTTGCACTCTTTCCGTATCTTATGTAATCTGTACTCTAATTGTATCATTTTAATTTGTACTCTAATTATGTCCTATGTAATTTGTACTCTAATTATGTTATGTAATTTGTACACTAGTCACATGTTATTTACTTTGTACTCACATTATATCCTATGTAATTTGTACTCTAAGAATATCCTATGTAATTTGTCCTCTAATTGTATGTCCTGTGTAATTTGTACTCTAATTATGTCGTATGTATTTTGCATTCTTACTGTATCCTATGTAATTTGTACACTAACTACACCCTATGCAATTTGTACCCTAATTGTATCCTATGAAATTTATACTCTAATTGTATCCTATGTAATTTGAACTCTAATTAGATCCTTTGCAATTTGTACTCTAATTATGTCCTATATAATGTGTACTCTAACTATATCCTATGTAATTCGTACTCTAACTATATCCTATGTCATTTCTGCTCTAATTATATCCTACGTAATGTGTACATTAACTATATCCTATGTAATTTCTACTCTAATTATATCCTATATAATTTCTGCTCTAATTATACCCTATGTAATTTGTACTCTAACTTATCCTATGCAATTTGTACTCTAATTATACCCTATGTAATTTGTACTCTAACTGTATCCTATGTAATTTGTATTCTAATTATATCCTTTGTAATTTGTACTCTAACTGTATCCTATGTAATTTGTACTCTAACTGTATACTATGTAATTTGTACTCTAACTGTATCCTGTGTAATTTGTACTCTAACTATATCTCATGTAATTTGTACTCTAATTATATCCTATGTAATTTGTACTCTAATTATACCCTACGTAATTTGTACTCTAATTTATATCTCATGTAATTTGTACTCTAATTATATCCTATGTAATTTGTACAATATTGTACTCTACGTAACTTGTACTCTATAGTATTCAAACGATAGCATATGTAACTTTTTACTCTAATCATACCCTATATAATTCGTACTCTAACGTACTCTAATTCTAACCTATGTAATTTGTACTCTAATTCGCCATGATTCGTACTCTATCATCATTATCATCATCAGGTGCCTTCCACATGGCGTTGGCGATCATGGCCTTCCATCTATCTCTATCTCTTGTTGCCTCAAGTATCTCTTCCACCCTCTTTGTCTTCAGCCACTCTGCAAGTCCGTCTAATATCTTCTCCCTGGGTCTACCTGGTGCTCTCTTTCCCTCCAGCTTTCCCGTTGTGACCAGGTGTTCCAATTCCACTTTTCTCATAAAATGGCCTCTAAATGTTGCCTGCCTTTTCCTAATCTTCTTTATAAATGACCTTCTTGTGTCTGCTTCCATCAAGACTGTCTCGTTTGTTTTCTTTGCTGTCCATGGAACTCAACATTCTTCTTAGAAACCGCATCTCGACTGCCTCAATCTTGTTCTGGCTTTGCTTGTTGACTGTCCACGCCTCACAACCATATAACAGTATTGGTTCTATGTAACATTCAAGAACTCTCTTCCTGATGTTAATTGATAGGCATTTGTTGGTAAGAATGCTATTCATCTTCTTGAATGCTGTTTTGGCTTGGCCGATTCAGCTGGCTATTTCTGATGTGCATCTGCCGTCTGGTGAAATGATCGTTCCCAGGTATTTAAACGCATCAACCTGTTATTTTGCATGAGGGGATTTCATGTTGTTGTTTTTTCTGATCACCATGACACCAGTCCTCCTGCTGTTTAGTTCCAACCCCTTATCTTTGCTTTCTGTTTCTAGTATATTGACAAGGTTTTGTAGGTCCCTTTCATTTTCTGCAATTAGCACGGTGTCATCTCCATATCGAATGTTGTTTATTATTTTTCCTCCAACCTATAATGCACGGTTTTCCTGTACGTTTCTCATGATGTTTTTGCTGTAAAGGGAAAACAGATCTGGTGACAAAACACAACCCTGTCTGACTCCTCTTTTGATGTTGGGAAAGAGCTTATATCGTTTTTTAATTCTCATTGCAACTGTTTGTTCCCAATGCATATTTCTGATTATCCGTAGATCTTTTCCATCAATATTGAGTGTTTCTTGTTGGTTGATCAATTCTTCATTTCAATCAAAAGCCTTTGTATAATCAACAAGGCATGAATATATATCCTTATTCATCTCGATTGACCTCTTTATGATAGTTCTTAGGATGTATATGGCATTAATAGTTCCTTTCCATTCCACAAATCCACACTGTTCATATGCTATTTCTCTTTTGATTCTATTCATTGTCTTCATCATGATTATTCTTAATAGGATTTTTGTTACATGACTCATCAAACTGATTGTGCGATGTAGTTCGCATTCTATAGCCCCTGTCTTCTTTGGAAGTGCAATGAAAATTGATTTTGACATATTTTGGGGGATGTTTCCAGTGTCATAAATTTCATTTAAGTGGACTGATATTTTTCAATACTAAATTCCTCCAGGGCTTCAATCATCTCTGTAGTAATGTTGTCTAGTCCTGGGGTTTTTCCTGGTTTCATCCTTGTCAGTGCTGCTCTAACTTCATCTTTCATTGTGGGTGGTCCTTCAATGTTCTTTCTTATAATGTGTTCTTCGTTTCTGTCATCTTCAAAAAGGTCTATAATGTACTCTGTATAATATGTTGTCTTTTTCCATGATAAGCGTGCCATCTTTCGATTTTAAGCAACCAGTTGATGTGCATGTATTTTTCCTGTGGACAATTTCTTCAATTCGTCTGTACATACCCTGGGGATCCGTTTTGTGTCGGTCTTCTATTTCTTTGCATTTTGTTTTCAGCCAAGCTTCCTTAGCTTCATTGCACCTATTCCTGATTTCTTTGATTATCTTCCTGTATATCTCCCCGTTTCTCTTTGCCTTCCTCCGTTCTTCCATCAAGCCTAAAATTTCTTTTGTCATCCAGTTCTTTTTTTTTTTTTTTTTTTTTTGCTTTCCTATCTACTTCAGGAATTTCTTCACAAGCTTCATTTATCGAATTCCTCAACTTAGTCCATTGTTCCTCACTGTCACCAACGTCTTCCAGAGCACTGAATTTTGAACATGTATGTTAATTTTTTTACGTATCACTCAAACTGTCTGTAAGATTCCAAGATTTAGTTTGATGTTGCTTTTGGTCTGTTTCCTTTTCCATAATTTCAGCCTAAATCTTCCCACTACAGGATTGTGGTCACTGTTGCAGTCTGCGCCTGGTAATGCTGACAGTAAAGAATTTCTAAATCTTTTATTAATCAGGGTGTAGTCAATCTGATTTTTGGTATTATCTCCTGGACTCATCCAAGTCCATTTTCTTCTATTAGGCTGCTCAAACCAGGTGTTTCCTACTATGAACTCATTCGTCTGTGCCCATTCTACAAGTTTCCCTCCCCTTTCATTTTGTGTACCAAGCCCATGAGGTCAAACTGTATCCTTCACCCTATCCTGTCCCACTTCAGCATTAAAATCTTCCATTATTACTGTAACTTCTTGTGATTTGCATTGGGCCTTGGCCATCTCTAATACTTCGTAGAGGTTTTGCATGTCTTCCTGAGTACTTGAGGATGTTGGTGCATAGACCTGAATGATGTTGATAAGAAATGGCCTGCCTCCCAGCTTGACCAGCAAAACTCTGTCGGACACAACCCAGTATCCCCTATTTGCTTTTGATTTGTCCCTGTCCATTACGATGCCTACACTTTCATGTGAGTTTCCACCAGAGTATATTACTGTATGCTCTCCTGATGTTATCATGCCTGCCCCATTCCATCTCACTTCCCCTAGTCCTTAAATGCTAATGTTAAGCCTTTCCATCTCCGTTTTGTTTTGATATTGTCTAAGTTACCTTTTTGCAATAATGTTCTGTTGTTCCATGTTGCGATTTGGGTTTTTTTTTCTAAGGTTGAGGTTGATCGCAGTAACTTGCTGACGGTCTTGTGTCACCTGCGCAGCATGACGGTCCTTACCAGACGAAGGTGCTCCATTGGAGCACCTGTTTACGTCGTTATCTTCATTTTTCTTTTGTCTGTCCATGATTTTGCTGGGGAGAATACGATGGTGGTTTCCCGTTGCATCCATCGGTTTGTTTCCTGTCTCTCCGCTAGCCTTTGTCGTTCCCACGACAACCTACAAGGCAGTAGGGTGATTTTTTTTTTTTTTGGTTAACTCCCTTAGCCTTATTCTCTCCCGAGATGTCCACAAGACAGTGAAGCTATTTACCCATAGCTTGGGGCTCTGGTTCGTGGGCACTAGGACATATCCACACGCCGGTGGGCCTGCGTGCCGCACATCCAGGGCTAGACCTCCTCCGAGTCCCTCGTGATTTAGCCTGAGTCCGTGAGGTGCTAGGTTACCACATCTCGCCAAGAGGAGGCATAATGTAGGGCTTGCTGATGGAGAAGCTATGTACTGACAGGGAGAGACTTACGCATTCTGCTCTCCTTTTCGCCTAGCTGCAAGCAGCAGTGCTAGCCAGCGGTGCAGGCTGAAAGTGAGAGGTGACAAGCACGCAGTCACCAGCCGACACACTAGACGTATCACATCTGCCTGTGACACACTTCGTACTTTAACGTACTCTAATTATATCCTGTGTAATTCGTACTCTAACGTACTCTAATTACATCCTATATAATTCGTACTCTAATTATATCCTATATAATTCGTACTCTAATGTAACCTATTAATTCATACTCTAACGTACTTAATTAATCCTATTGAATTTGTACTCTAATTATATTCTATATAAATCGTACTCTAACATACTATTAATAATGTTGTTGTTATTATTATTATCATTGTTATTGTTATTATTATTATCATATTATTATTGTTGTTGTTATTGTTATTATTATCATTATGTTATTAATGTTATGTTTATTATCATTATGTTTATCATCATTATTATCATCGTCGTCGTCGTCGTTATCATCATTGTTAATATCACCATATTTGATGATGATGATGATTATTATTTTTATTATTATTATTTTTATTATTATTATTATTATTATTATTATTATTGTTGTTATTATTATTGTTATTATTATCATTATTATTATTATTATTATTATTATTATCATCATCATCATCATCATTATTGTTAACATTACTATTATTGTTGTTAACATTGTATTATTATTATTATTATCAGTATCATGATTGTTGTTGTTAGTAGCAGTAGTAGTAGTAGTCGTAGTGGTGTTATTGTAATTATTGTTATTTTTATGATTATTATCATTATTATTATTATCATCATTGTCGTCGTCGTCGTCAGTAGTGGTAGTAGTAGTAGGAGGAGGAGGAGGAGGAATAGCAGTAGTAGTATCTGTTTATTTTATCGTGGTCAGGAGCTTGTTTGTCTGAGAGACTACTACAGCTATGCCAGCAGAGGCTTCACTTACTGGTTGGGCCAAGCAAGCTGAACAAGTGGAAGCGTACAGACCTGACAAAGCTTTTGTATCCATTAAGAGAAGAGTGACAGAATGATTCAGACGTTCGCCTGTCAATAACGTTACTCGAGTTTCCAGGGTTCGCTCCCCGTAGAGGCCTCGATTTTTCTCCTCAATTTGACCGGAAAAATGAACTGAACGTCTAGTCCTTCGGAAGGGAACGAAAAACGAGTCCGACCAGTGTGACTTCTGGCTGCACACACCAAGATCCCTCGTAAGTTGAAAATAGTAAAGATAAGGGACATCGCCTCGTTGCCTTGGTATAAAACATTGAAGAGATAGGTTGGTTTCCCAGATACCACCCCTTGAAGACCAATAAGCCTTCTTGACTTTCTCAAGTCTTGGTAGAAAAAAAGTGTGAATATGAATATGAATTTGAAGCAAGGGAGAGGGGTTGGGCGCCGTCCTCGTAGTGCTGGCCCCATGGAAAGTTGAGGTTTCTGCCATCTCACTCCTCTACGAGCCCAGGGTTATGGAATTATCAAAGTAAGACCTCAGGACTTGGCCAGCTCGTGGGTTTGTGAGCAGGCTTAAGGCTTTTGCCGTGATCATCTGGATCTTTTCCACCACATGGCACCTATGACGTTTGTGCATATGGAATTCATTCCGAGCGCGGAGACGTCATCTTGAGAAATCGAAACTGAATTGTATCCATTGGCTCTTGGTCTAACAATCAGACCAGTCAATTTTACCTTGACTTAAAATCTACAGTGACTCGTTTTGTTTTGTTGTGTTTGTTTGTTTTGCTTTGTTTTGTTTTGATCCGTTTTTTCTCTGTTTTGTTTTGTTGCTTGAAACACTAAACGCTGTGCATCATTTACGATTAATTTGATTTGATTTGTTTGTTGGTTTGTTTGTTTGTTTGTTTGTTTGTCTGTTGGTTGGTTGGTGGTGGTTGGTTGGTTGGTTGTGGTTGGTTGGTGGCTGGTGTTGGTTGGTTGATTGGTCAGTCAGTCGGTCGGTCGGTGGGTTGGTCGGTTGGTTGGTTGGTTGGTTGGTTGGTTGGTAGGTTGGTTGGTAGGTTGGTTGGTTGGTTTCTAATCTGGATTTTCTTTTTTAACATGGCTTCTTTCTTTTCCTGTTCTTTGCTTCTCCGATAAGTTGCTGTGATATGGTCTTACCCTTTATTTCCAATAATAAAATTAAAAACAACCACTTACTACAAAATTTGTAATTCCACATACTTTCCAAACTTTACCTTTGTCATGAACCTGCACCATCAAGTTGTGTCATGCCAGTCTGCGTCACACCTTGCAGCGATGACGTTACCATCTTGCCTGACATCACAGCACCACCAAGCTGTATAACGCGCCAGCGTCAGTATCCAGCAACGATTACGTTACCACCTCTCTTGACGTCAGAACACAACCAAGCTGTGTAATACCACGCCAGCGCCAGTATCCCCAATGATGACGTCACCACGTCTCTTGACGTCAGGACACTACAAAACTGTGTAATGTCACGCTAGCGTCATTATTCAGCAACGATAACATCACCACCTCTCTTAATGTCAGGACACTACCAAGCTGTGTTATGCCACGCCAGCGTCAGTGTCCAGCAACGATGACGTCACCACTTCTCTTGAAGTCATGTCTTTTGAGAAGACGGGCTGGAATAGAATTTATTATTGCGAGATGGCATATAACAGTAACTATATCTACTTCAAGCGCATTTTGTTCGTAATTTGTAATCCACTCTCACAAAGTCACTGACAATTTGCGTTTTGCACGCTTTAGTGTGTGTGTGTGTGTGTGTGTGTGTGTGTGTGTGTGTGTGTGTGTGTGTGTGTGTGTGTGTGTGTGTGTGTGTGTGTGTGTGCGCCAGCGCGTATGCGTGTGCGTGTGTGTATACGTGTGTACATGTGTGTGTGCGTGTGATACCAATTTGGATTCCCTGCTGTGAAAATTGATAAAAGATAGCGTGTTTAAAAATCTGTAGATGCAGAATCGACCATTTTGAGAACACAAGTTTTAAACAAATTGTGATCACACAATGTAATAAAAATACAAAGCAGAAATATAGGGCTAGAGATTAATTGTAAAAAAACTGAAGTCATGGTAATCAGTAATACACAAGAAATCCCTTCTTGTAAAATAACAGTAAAATGCACAACACTGAGACAAGTTGATAAGTTCAATTATCTGGAAACAGTCACCTCACCAGACAGCAGATGCGTGTTAAGAATACCCAGCAGAATCGGCCAAGGTAACCAAATCAGGAAAATATGATAAGCATTATACCAACAAATGCCTATCAACTGACATCGGAAAGAGAGTTCTTCGGTGTTATATAGAACCAATGCTGTTGTACGGATGTGAAGCCTGCACAATCAACAAGCAAAGTTAGAAGAAGATAGAGGCAGGTGAAATGTTAAGACTTTTATGGACAGCAAAGAAAATATACGAGACAGTCTTGAAACAAGCAAATGGAAAAAAGAACATTAACGAAGAAGTTTAGGAAAACACAATCATCATTTATATGACATTTTATGAGGCCAGAGAAATGTAAGTACCTAGTCACAATAGAGGGGAAAAGAGCATCAGGTAGACCCAGGGAAACAATATTAGACGGTTTTAGGTAGTGAATGAGGGCAGAAAAGATAGGAGATATACTTCCAGCAACCAAAGACAGATTCGTATCGAGAGCCATGATTGCCAACGTCATGCGTCATGGCACATCATGATTGATGATGGTGATGATGATGATGATGATGATGATGATGATGATGATGATGGATGATGATGATATTTGGTTGTTCCAGTAATCTATAAAGATACAGAGCTGCGTTATTAGAACATTTTTCATTTTTGTTGACATAATTAGGATTAATCTGAAATAAGATGAAATACATGTACTTAGCAGAAATGATTACTCTCCACAAGTCATCAGGCAGGGGGCAGGCAAGCATAAACTGCATGTGTTGACAAGAAGAAACTCACAGAAATATTTAAAACATTTTATTACTGAATGACAGTTGCATTAAGTCTCACTGGACCTGCACAGTTACGGCTTTTCCAGTCTCCAACACTCTTAACCCTTTGACTCCCGCACTCTGTCCACCAGCATCCTATGTTGTCAACCATGCTAGCGAAGCAAAAACATAGCCCTTTGA
>JAPXFY010000023.1:22569793-22583942 GCA_030674185.1 Monoplex corrugatus | reverse complement strand
CTGGATCATGTCATCCTCCTTAACTTCCCCTTGACCACGTGGAGATTTAATCGATGTTCAACAACTGCAGCATGTGCAGTAACGTGGCTTGTTGGAACACTGTTCTCAATGGTGCCCTTTCTTCCTGGACTGTCACGATGGGGTCTTGAAGGTCAGTCAGGTCTATGTCGTCTGGCTTTGTTTGACTGCTATAAGTGTAATCAACAATTCAGATGGTTCTCAGTTACTGTAGTATTTAACTGTATTCTGAGCTCAATGGTTGTGGCCGGTCAAGTCCTCATTTCCAGAGGTACACCCAAACATCAAGTTCTAATTGATCCTTTAAAAAGGCCAGTTTATACTTCAGTCAAATATTTGTTTAAAGTATCTGTTATCAACGCTGTGTGTTGGTTTTCACTTGGTTTGACTTATGTGATGGCCTTGTTTGGTGGTGCTGAATCAAGGAGGTCCATGTAGCCATGTTGGTTCATGTTACACTCATGTCTGCATGCAGTCCATTTCTGTACTTGTGGACTATTACGACACAACGACGACAACAAAAACAGAAGAAAAAGTACTGCACGTGTTCAAATTACGACTGTCAGCAATAACAAAATGAAAGAAAATGACAAATAAAGATTTTATCATGTAGCCACACAGAAGGAAGAATACGTACGTGTTCGTCCATTTTGATTCTGAAAGATATTGCCAAACGCACGTGAAAGAGTGCACAAAGTTAATCATCTTTAAGTGAAGAGTTCTAATTGGTGCTGTTTGGACTAGTTTCATGAGGAAGAATGTATGGTCATTTGTGTTGGCTTCACACGTCAATCACATTGGTGATATTGATTACAGATGACAAACAGTATTGTACAGTACAGGTCATGACAGCAGAACAGAAAAAACAACAAGTAGTGACAGTCATGTGACTGAATATCACAGAACACAAGAGAAATCAGAATCAGACACAGAACAAGATGAAAACGTACAGAAGTCAGTGACACAAGAACACAAGATGAAAACAGTACAGAAGTCAGTGACACAGAACACAAGATGAAAACTGTACAGAAGTCAGTGACACAGAACACAGACACAAGATGAAAACAGTACAGAAGTCTGACAAAAAAAGATGCACAACGTACAGAAGTCAGAGACACAGAACACAGATGAAACAGTACAGAAGTTACAGTGACACAGAATCATCACAGAACACAAGATGAAAACAGTACAAAGTCAGTGACACAGAACACAGAACACAAGATGAAAACAGTACAGAAGTCAGCGTGATCTACAGACGTGACAGACACAAGATGAAAACAGTACAGAAGTCAGTGACACAGAACACAAGATGAAAACACAGTACAGAAGTCAGTGACACAGAACACAAGATGAAAATACAAAGTCAGTGACAGAACACAGATGAAAACGTACAGAAGTCAGTGACACAGAACACAGAACACAAGATGAAAACAGTACAGAAGTCAGATGCAACACAGAACACAAGATGAAAACAGTACAGAAGTCAGTGACACAGAACACAGAACACAAGATGAAAACAGTACAGAAGTCAGTGACACAGAACACAAGATGAAAACAGTACAGAAGTCAGTGACACAGAACACAAGATGAAAACTGTACAGAAGTCAGTGACACAGAACACAAACCAAGATGAAAACAGTACAGAAGTCAGTAACATACACAGAACACAAGATGAAAACAGTACAGAAGTCAGTGACACAGAACACAAGATGAAAACAGTACAAAAGTCAGTGACACAGAACACAGAACACAGATGGAAAACAGTACAGAAGTCAGTGACACAGTACACAGATGAAAACAGTACAGAAGTCAGTGACACAGAACACAAGATGAAAACAGTACAGAAGTCAGTGACACAGAACACAGATGAAAACAGTACAGAAGTCAGTGACACAGAAACACAAGATGAAAAACAGTACAGAAGTCAGTGACACAGAACACAAACACAAGATGAAAACAGACAGAAAGTCAGTGACACAGAACACAAGATGAAACAGTACAGAAGTCAGTGCACAGAACAAGATGAAAACAGTACAGAAGTCAGTGACACAGAACACAAGATGAAAACAGTACAGAAGTCACGACAGTACATAGAACACAAGATAAAAACAGTACAGAAGTCAGTGACACAGATGTAAGACTCACAAGATGAAAACAGTACAGAAGTCAATGAACACTGAACACAAGTCACAAACATTGGTACAGAAGTCATGACATTAGAACACAAGATGAAAACAGTACAGAAGTCAGTGACACAGAACACAAGATGAAAACAGTACAGAAGTCAGTAACAGTACACAGAACACAAGATGGAAACAGTACAGAAGTCAGTGACACAGTACACAAGATGATGAAAACAGTACAGAAGTCAGTGACACAGAACACAAGATGGAAACAGTACAGAAGTCAGTGACACAGAACACAAGATGAAAACAGTACAGAAGTCAGTGACACAGAACACAAGATGAAAACAGTACAGAAGTCAGTGACACAGAACACAAGATGAAAAACAGTACAGAAGTCAGTGACACATAAAATAAGATGAAAACAGTACAGAAGTCAATGACACAAAGCACACAACACAAGATGAAAACAGTACAGAAATCAAGACACAGAACACAACATGAAACAGTACAGAAGTCAGTGACACAGAACACAACATGAAAACAGTACAGAAGTCAGTGACACAGAACACTGTACTCAAGATTGAAACAGTACAGATGTCAGCGACAGTACATAGAACAAGTTATAAAAACGGTGCTACAGAAGAAAGAAGAGAGTGTAATGGACTCAGCAATGGGTGTTGGTGAGTTTGAATCTCTGAAGTCCAAATCATTTTGGGAGTTTATACATTAGACTGGTTGAAACTGAATGAGTTGTGGGTATTCCATGGATGTAGCATCGAAGGGATTGCTTAAAGTTAATGAACAACACTGGATGTGCATGTAATTCACAAGCCTAGTTGATACCAGGATACATCTGAAAAGGAATCAACGTACAGCTCTGTCACCTTCATGGGAATGCCTGGGGCTCTTTCAGTATATATAGTATTCCCACCCTCCGGAAATTCAGAGCAAGGAATTTCTCTTTTTTCACTCTCTTTGTGTCTGCTTTGATCCTTTGCTTTCTGTCATCTCTTCCTATTGTTTTCTGCCTTGCCTATCCATTCATTTGTATGTGCTCTATAGAACCTTAATACTTTCTCTCAAGATTGATAATTGGGTGCATGTATTTAGTGCAGTTTGGTATTAAGGAAATGTGACATGCAGAAGCCATTGTTTTAAGTGATCTAGGCCAGTTTTATAAATGTTTTAGTGTCCTTAGTTATGTTTACATTTGTGTTCAAATTTGTTTTTCTAATCCCCCTGGTGATCAATTGCATGGAGTGGTCAGCATGCAGATGCATGATATATGCAATTAATTTTCTTTTCCATGCGTTTTTCAATTACAACTCTGATATGGCTCTGCGCTGTCGGCTGGGCTTTAAACAACAACAACAATCACAACATAACTCCATCTCAGTTTGCAGTGGAGCTTCATACAATTATCAACGTTATTCTTATAACCACGACACTATGAACATTATCCCCATTTTGTGACTCTTATGCCTGAGTTTTATGATGTCTTTAGTTTAAATGAGTTTGGGGGTGTACTGAACCGCTCAAACAAGTGACCCATGGATACTGACACAGAAGACGGAAGGAAGATAAAAACTTTGCTGCAACTCTTTGACTCCAGCATCCTGTCCACCAGCATCCTGTCCACAAGCATCCTGTCCACCAGCATCCTGTCACAGATCCTGCCTTGTCAACCATGCTAGCAAAGCAAAAACTTGATCCTTTGACTCCCTTACCCTATCCTCCAATTTCCTGCAGGAAGCTGATGGATAGGATGAAGGAGTCATAGAGTTAAGGTTTTGCAGTTGGTAGATATGTTGTGGATGTCAAAGGGTTAATTATATCTAAGCAGACTATTCTGGGTAGTTTCAGGGCTGTAAAAGCATAGTAAAGCTAAACAGATACATAAATCAACCATCAAACCTGATGGTTGTCTCAGCACAACACGATCATGAAAACCATAATAGATATTTTAAGTACACCACCAAATCCACACAGATAAAAAAAATCCTGGAGACGCCGTCCATTCCTCTTAGTTGTAAAATATCAGCTAGACAGCTAGACAGTAAAATATCAGCACAAATAAAGCAACAAAAATAGTATATGCGATGCTGTTTCTACTACCATGCACTTCTACTCTTTCAAAAATATTTCAGGATATGGACATGGAACTCCGCTAGTGCAAGAAAAAGAATATGAAGTCTTGTAAAACACTAGCCCAAGACTTTGACTTACTATGCTTATAAGAAATTAGAACATGTCAAGATATTCTAAGAGATTCCTAGTAACTTAGGTACATGTTGGTGTAGAACTTTTCATAGTCATTAAAAAAAACTGAAAAGATGAACTTTTCCAATCAGACTTAAATCAATGGTGTAGAAATTTTTATGAAATGTTGAGCAAACAAAAAACACGAAAAAAGAATAAGAACGCGTATTTATTACAAGACAAAACAGGCACAAAGTTTTGGGCCAACTGGCCTTTGACAAGTGTAAGATCACAAACAAACAAACACCAGATACAAAAATTAGGCATGAACAAACTACGTAACAAAAACAAGACGTGACGTGATACCAATACAACTAATGCAGATACAATACAACTGGCCTTTGTCAAGCTTGAACGCGGGCAGTCACACTTGTTTTGGATTTCGTATTGTTCTAAGACTGCATGTTATTTGTACTAGTTGTCTTGGTATCACGTCACGTCTTGTTCTTGTCACGTAATTTGTTGCATCGGCACCACCTCAGGCGCATCGTTGATATAACAACTGGACAGACTGACTAACAAAAGAAAAGGTCCTCACTCGTGCCTACCCTCCCAGCCCGTACAACTTGTGGCAACAACAGCATCTCCACCAACTGAGTCACTGCCACCGTTTAAACACATGATAAAATCCCAAAGACCTTCTCTACGCCAAACTACTGAATATTTTTCTTGTTGAAATTACACCTGTTGACCAGCTCCCCAGACAAAATTAAATTAACTGTTGTCTGTAAAACATCCACAGGCTCCTACAGATTCTCATCGAGGGCAGTCGGCTTGGGCCACATCTCCTCCTACAGCAGCCAGAGATTCCTGCAGACCTGTAGGTGTGGTTTGTGTCCTGCTCTGCCTCTCCACAAGGACATGCAGGGGATAGCATAACTCTCATTTTTCTGTAAAAAGATGTTTGTTCAGCATGTTGTGCACTGTTCTATGGCCCATTCTACTTTTCTGTGATGGTCCACTGTAGTGTTCTGTGATGGTCTGTAGTACTGGACTGTGATGGTCTATCGTACTATTCTGTGATGGTCTATTGTGCTGTACTGTGTTGATCTATTGTACTGTACTGTGATGGTCTATTGTACTGTACTGTGATTATCATACTGTTTTAGTCTGTTGTACTGTTCTGTAATGCACTGTTGTATTGTTCTGTGATGGTCTATTGTACTGTACTGTGATGGTCTATTGTACTACTGTGCGATGGTCTATTGTACTGTTCTGTGATAGTCTATTGTACTGTGATGGTTTATTGTACTGTGATGGTTTATTGTACTGTACAGTATGGTCTATTGTACGATTCTGTAATGGTCTATTGCACTGTGATGATTAATTGTAATGTACAGTAATGATCTATTGTACTATTCTGCAATGGTCTATTGTACTATTCTGTGATGGTCTATTGTACTGTGATGGTTTATTGCACTGTGATGGCTTATTGTACTGTACAGTATGGTCTATTGTACGATTCTGTAATGGTCTATTGCACTGTGATGATTAATTGTAATGTACAGTAATGATCTATTGTACTATTCTGCAATGGTCTATTGTACTATTCAGTGATGGTCTATTGTCCTGTAATGGTCTTTTGTACTATTCAGTGATGGTCTATTGTCCTGTGATGGTCTATTGTACTGTGATGGTTTATGACTGTAATGGTTAATTGTACTGTACAGTAATGGTCTATTGTACTATTCTGTGATGGTCTATTGTACTATTCTGTGATGTTCTATTGTTCTGTGATGGTCTTTTGTACGATTCAGTGATGGTCTATTGTACTGTGGTGGTTATTGTACTGCACAGCGGTGGTCTAATGCACTATTCTGTGATGGTCTATTGTGCTGTGATGGTCTATTTTACTATTGTGTGATGGTCTATTGTACTATTCTGTGATGGTCTATTGTATTGTGATGGTTCATGTACTGTAATGGTTAATTGTACTGTACAGTAATGGTCTATTGTACTATTCTGTGATGGTCTATTGTACTATTCTGTGATGGTCTATTGTACTGTGATGGTTTACGTATTGTGATGGTTAATTGTACTGTACAGTAATGGTCTATTGTACTATTCTGTGATGGTCTATTGTACTGTGATGGTTTATGTACTGTGATGGTTAATTGCACTGTACAGTAATGGTCTATTGTACTATTCTGTGATGGTCTATTGTCCTGTGATGGTCTATTGTACTATTCTGAGATGGTCTATTGTACTGTGATGGTCTATTGTACTGTGATGGTCTATTGTACTGTGATGGTTATTGTGTGGCACAGAGGTGGTCCATTGTACTATTCTGTGATATTCCATTGTACTATTCTGTGATAGTTTATTGTACTATATGGTGATGGTCTATTGTACTATTATGTGATGGTCTATTGTACTGTGATGGCTTATTGTACTGTACGGTGATGGTCTATTGTCCTGTGATGGTCTATTGTACTATTCTGTGATGGTCTATTGTACTATTATGTGATGGTCTATTGTATTGTTATGGTTTATTGTACTATAATGATGGTCTATTGTACTATTCTGTGATAGTCAATTGTCCTGTGATAGGTCTATTGTACTATTCTGTGATAGTCAATTGTCCTGTGATGGTCTATTGTACTATTCTGTGATGGTCTGTTGTACTCTGATGCTTGAATTCATGTTCTGTGGAGTCTTTTCTATTATTCCATGAGGCCTATTCTACTGTTCTACGAGGCCAATTCCTCAATTTTGTAATGTCTGTTCTACTGTCCTGTGACGTCCATTCCCTTATTTGATAATGTCTTTTCTAGTATTCTGTGAATGACATTTCAGTAATCAGCATCAGCCAGAAGACTGGGTGTGACGATGGGAGGAATATATCAGAACACTGTGTATTTAACAATCCTGGCTGTCAGGATGGAGCCTTATTATGTAACCGCTGTTACAGGTGTGTTGGATCAGTCCCACACTCGTACAAACCTTCAGAGTACGTCAAAGGAGCTAGAGAGTACTGTAAGTCACTAGGAGGTGTAGTAGGGCTACCCAGTTGTGGAGTTTCGTGGTATCAACTGATAGACAAAAAATCAAAATCAAAATATTTTCCTTGTCTAGAAAAGATGTGTGTATGTTTTTGGTGATCAGTATATTGGAGACATGACTTTGGATAATATGTATCGAAACAGTATCGTCACTCAGCACAGAAGCGTTGTCTATCATGGTTTTAAACTGCCCGGGTTTTAATTTTCAAGTTCCCCATGGGAAACTGTGCCTTTTACTTTTCTATGGAAGAGAAACCATCTCTGACTGTGATAAACCAAGCTACATAAACAGAGCGCGTTCTGTGAATATAAGAAGAATACTACAACAGAAAACCTTCACCATTCAAAAGCCATAACTGTGACCAGTACGGGATCTGTGCAGCTCACACAACAACCATCTCTGACGATGTGTCCTGATGGTCACGTGACACATGTCCTGTGTGGTTCTCATCAGTTTGGTCCTTGTAACCAGGAACATGGATCACCTTGTACTTTTAAAACTCATTCATCACACAAACAGGAAACAGTTGACACTGCAGAGCAACATGTATCCGTTCCTACCTTTGTGTGTGATGATAAGATCACAAATGTGTCATACACCCTGGTATGTGACTTCAGACCTGATTGTCAGGATCAGAGTGATGAGTCCTTCTGTCAACATCCTCCTTGTGTCAAGACATTTGCCTGTGATAATGGTCAGTGTGTGTCCTTTGACAACTTGTGTGACCGGGTCTTCCATTGCCAGGACAAATCAGATGAAAGAAAGTGTGGACAGATGTGGGAGAGAGACTACGTTCATTACTCACTTTTTCCATCTCCTGCTCTAATCAGTTTTGATGGCATCAGAGCTTTTATTTCAACTCCAATGAAGTCTAACGAGTCTTGTCCTGAAACCCATTATCGTTGTCCTGGTGTGTACAATGACTGCTTACCTGTCTACACAAGATGCAATGGAATGTACGACTGTATTGACCACGAGGACGAAGAGGAATGTGAATCAATGAAGTGTCCAAGATTGTTCAGATGCAAATCATCCACAATATGTATACACAATGATCACCTATGTGATGGCTGGCCTCACTGCCCAATGCATGATGATGAATTGTCGTGTGTGACTTGTCCTGAGGAATGCCTGTGTCAAGGTCTGACTTTTCTGTGCTCTCAGTCTTTCTCTGCATCACTCTTCCCTCAGCTCCGCTTCTTGGATGCCATAGGTTCAGGTATGAATCTGTCTGATGTCAGTGACAATATCTATCTTATCTATTTGACTCTTGCACAGTGTTCCATCACCATCTTACCCCTCATACACTTGTTAAATCTCAGGTTTCTTGACCTTAGTAAAAACAAACTGCAGTGTATCAACATGACTCAGGTTGCTTATTTACAAAATCTACGAACCTTGTCCCTGTCCAATAATCCTCTGACTTCATTGTGCAATAATCCCTCATTTGATTCTCCTCAAACGACACTAACTATGATAGATCTTTCATATACAATTCTCACAGTGTTTGACACTCAGGTCTTGTCAGAATTCCGGGGAGTAAAGAAACTTGATTTATCTTTTAGTACTATACATACTATTACTTCTAGTGGTTTCCAGTTTACACCTTACTTAGCTGAACTACACATGGAAGGTAGTCCTGTGAAAACATTTCCATCTGACGTGTTCAAAGGTCTGTCGTCTCTACATGACATATCAACACTGAATTACAAACTATGCTGTAAAGAAATACTTCCACATTATTTTGATGAGTCTTGCTGCCACGCTCCAAAAGACGACATTTCATCGTGTGAAGATTTACTACAATCAGGAACATATCGAGTGTTTCTCTGGTTGATCAGCTGCTTGTCAGTGACTGGTAACATTTTCTGTTTTGTTGTACGTTTGTGTACACACAAGAAAAACTCTCCAAGTGGTTTTAGTGTGTTTGTCACTAACCTGACCATGGCTGACTTTCTGATGGGTGTCTACATAGCCATTATTGGTGTGGCTGATGAACTATTCCGAGGTAGATATCTTCATTATGATGACACTTGGATGAACAGTGTGGCCTGTAAGGTGGCAGGAGTTCTATCTCTGTTGTCCAGTGAAGTGTCAGGACTAATGATCTGGCTTATTACGCTTGATCGCTTCATTGTGCTTGCTTTTCCATTCAGCATTATGCGATTTGAGAGAACATCAGCAATTATGGCTTGCTCAATCACTTGGCTGGTTGGCTGGTTCCTGGCCTTGTTGCCCTTACTTCCAGTAGCATCACACTGGGAGTTTTACAGCCAGACTGGTATTTGTATTCCACTATCAGTTTCAAGACGAACTTTTAAAGGACATATTTATTCTTTCAGCATATTAATCATCCTAAATTTTGTGTTGTTTATATTTATATCAGCAGGCCAAGCCTTTATCTACCGGTCTATACAGAAGAACACATTGACAACCAACACGACCAAAATGTCACGTGACATGACTATAGCTCGACGGTTAGTCAGTGTGGCTGTCACAGATTTCATGTGCTGGTTTCCCATTGGACTGTGTGGAATGTTGTCTATGGCTGACATTCCCATCCCTGGAGAATTGAACGTGGCCTTGGCTATCTTCGTACTGCCCTTAAACTCTGCTCTTAATCCCTTCGTGTACACTTTCAACACTTTAGCAGAAAAACGGAGGAAATCCAACGAAGCAAAACTGTTAAAATGGCTGGAATCTCACGCTGACCTGGTGAGCAGTTAGTTGTGTCGATAAGTGACTCATTCATAGACCAGTCACCACATAGGATACCATACTAGAATCACCACAGATAATATTACATTATAGTCACCACTAATAAAAACAGACTAAAATCACCACTGATGATAACACACTACAGTCACTACTATGATGATAATACACCACAGTCACCACTATGATGTAATAGACTAATCACCATTGATGGTAATAGACTATGGTCCCCACTGATGAAAATACACTACAGGCACCAGTGACGATAATTTCACTACAGTCAGCACTGATGATAATATACTATGGTCACCACTGACGAAAATACACTACAGTCACTACTGATGATAATACACCAAAGTCACCACTAATGATGATACACCACAATCACCACTAAGGATAATACACTACAGTCACCACTGATGATAATACACTACAGTCACTACTGATGATAATACACCACAATCACCACTGATGATGATACACCAGTCACTACTGATGATAATACACTACAGTCACTACTGATGATAATACACTACAGTCACTACTGATGATAATACACAACAATCACCACTGATTATGATACACCACAGTCACTACTGATGATAATACACTACAGTCACTACTGATGATAATACATCAAAGTCACCACAAATGATGATACACCACAATCACCACTAAGGATAATACACTACAGTCACCACTAAGGATAATACACTACAGTCACTACTGATGATAATACACCAAAGTCACCACTAATGATGATACACCACAATCACCACTAAGGATAATACACTACAGTCACCACTGATGATAATACACTACAGTCACTACTGATGATAATACACCACAGTCACCACTGATGATGATACACCACAATCACCACTAAGGATAATACACCACAGTCACTACTGATGATAATACACCACAATCACCACTGATGATAATGCACCACAGTCACCACTGATGATGATACACCACAATCACCACTAAGGATAATACACCACAGTCACCACTAATGATAATACACCACAATCACCACTGATGATAATACACTACAGTCATTACTGATGATAATACACCACAGTCACCACTAATGATGATACACCACAATCACCACTAAGGATAATACACTACAGTCACTACTGATGATAATACACCACAGTCACAACTAATGATGATACACTACAGTCACAACTGTGTTAATGATACGTTAGAATTACCACTGATGATACACACTACAATCACCACTGATGATAGTACACTAGAATCACCGATGATGATAATACACAACAAGTCACCACTGATGAAAATACATTACAGTCACCACTGATGATGATACACTACAATCACCACTGTCATGATAATAAACTACAGTCACCACTATGATATAATACACTGGTCACCACTGATGATAATTTACTATGTTCACCACTGATGATAATTTACTATGTTCACCACTGATGATAATACACCACAGTCACCACTAATGAAAATACTATACAATCACCACTGATGATAATACATTACAATCTCTACTGATGATAATACACTACAATCACCGCTGATGATAATAACTACAATCACCACTGATGACAATATACTACAGTCACCACTGATGATAATATATTACAGTCACCACTGATGTTATTAGACTACAGTCCCACTGATGTTAATAGCCACAATCATCACTGATGATAATATACAATGGTTACCACTGATAATACACTACAATTAAAACATGATAATACACTACAATCACAACATGTTGATACAATACAATCACCACTGAGGATAATTCACTACAGTCATCACTGATGATAATACACTTCAATTACCATTGATGATAATACTCTACAGTCACCACTTACGATAGTACACTACAGTCCCCACTGATGATAATACATTACAATCACCACTGAGGAGAATATACTACAATCAGCACTGATGATAATATACTACAATCACCATTGATGATAATACTCTACAATCACCGCTTACGATAGTACACTACAGTCACCACTGATGATAATACATTACAATCACCACTGAGGAGAATATACTATAATCAGCACTGATGATAATACACTACAATCACCATTGATGATAATACACTACAATCACCACTGACGATGATACACTACAGTCACCACTGATGATAATACACTACAATCACCACTGATGACAATATACTACAGTCACTACTTATGATAATATATTACAGTCACCACTGATGATAATATACTACAATCAAAACATGATAATACACTACAATCACAACATGATACTATACTATAATCACCACTGATGATAATACACTGTAATTACCATTGATGATAATACACTACAATCACCATTAATGATAATGCATTACAATCACCACTGATGAGAATACACTACTATCACCACTGATGATAATACACTACAGTCACCACTGATGATAATACACTACAGTCACCACTGATGATAATACACTTCAATTACCATTGATGATAATACTCTACAATCACCACTGATGATAATACAATCCAATCAGAACTGATGATAATACTCTACAATCACCACTGATGGTAATACACTACAATCACCATTGATGATAATACACCACAGTTATCATTGTGATATAATACACTAGTCACAACTGATGACAATACACTACAGTCACCGCTGATGAAAATACACTACAATCAAAATTGATGATAAGGCACCACAATCACCACTGATGATAATACTGTACAATCTTCATTAATGATAATACACTACAATCACCACTGATGATAATACACCACAATCACCACTGAAGATAATACACTGCAGTCACCACTAATGATGATACACCACAATCACCACTAATGATGATACATCAAAATCACCACTGATGATAATACACCACAATCACTACTGATGATGATACACCACAATCACCACTAATGATGATACATCAAAATCACCACTGATGATAATACACTACAATCACCACTGACGATAAAGTGTGCTTTAATATTGCTGCATAAGAAACTATTTCTGATCTTATTTTCTATAAAAAATAGGACATAAAGAGCTAGTACGAAATGTAAGAAAATCTGAATATATGACTTTGTTATAATACACCACACTGACCACTGATGACAATACGCTACAGTCACCGCTGATGATAATATGGACATATACACTTCATTGCGTATCCCAAACCTGGGTCACACATTAATTTCATTGTGATATTATGAATCATTGATAGTTTTGGTAAATATTACTAGGAAGATCATTGCTAAAATGTCGTTGTATCTTTGACGTCGCTTCATCTTATTGTGAAAATCATTACTAAAAAGTCCTTATGATCGTTGATTGTGTTCAAATATAATACTGAACATTTTTCTTATGGAGGTCAAAATCATACAATACATTTTTTTTGCAAAATTTTGATAAAAGAATGTTGAACGAAAGATGTCATGGTCGTTTGACATGAAACTCAAAATAGAAAATACGCTTTTACATAAAACAAAATGTATAACTGCATGGCACTGCAGTGTCTGGTATCGATGCGTACCTACCCATGCTGTGGAGGCCCATGACCAAGACAAATAACCATGCGCACTGTCCATACTTTGAGGACCTGTGTTCCAAACTGACTGTGCATTCCAACGACGCTTAATATGTGTACACACAGGGCTCTAACAGCTCTGTATGTCTAACTCTCACATATCGGAGGTCTATTTCCTTCTGTTGACTGTCGGTGTTTGAAGGGACATTGCCACTGTGGGCTCACCTAGTGGGCATATTTGCATGTCATTTGCATGTCTATACAAGCGTGTTGCAATGGAGGTACCAGGACCCACCATCGCTGTCTAGGTTTGTTTTAGATATCATAGATCACATTGCACTTGATGTAGGTGGGCGTTTTGGGAAAGGACATGTCTGAACATCCACCTTGAAGAGTAGGACACGGACTACGCTCAAACCAAACGATGAACAACCTCAAACTCGACTTTGCACAACGCCAGTCTTTGTTAATCAAGCAAGGAGACTGGACT
>JAPXFY010000023.1:22554793-22562293 GCA_030674185.1 Monoplex corrugatus | reverse complement strand
TTCTGTGCTGTAAAGTAGTTATGTTCTGTGCTGTAAAGTAGTTATGTTCTGTGCTGTAAAGTAGTTATGTTCTGTGCTGTAAATTAGATATGTTCTGTGCTGTAAAGTAGTTATGTTCTGTGTGTTAAAGTAGTTATGCTCTGTGTGGTAAAGTAGATATGTTCTGTGTGGTAAAGTAGTTATGTTCTGTGTGGTAAAGTAGTTTATGTTCTGTGCTGTAAAGTAGATATGCTCTGTGCTGTAAAGTAGTTATGTTCTGTGTGGTAAAGTAGTTATGTTCTGTGTGGTAAAGTAGTTATGCTCTGTCCTGTAAAGTAGTTATGCTCTGTGTGGTAAAGTAGATATGTTCTGTGCTGTAAAGTAGATCTGTTCTGTGTGGCAAAGGTGTTATGTTCTGTGTTGTAAAGTAGTTATGCTCTGTGTGGTAAAGGAGATATGTTCTGTGTGGTAAAGTAGTTATGTTCTGTGTGGTAAAGTAGTTATGTCCTGTGTGTAAAGCAGTTATGTTCTGTCTGGTAAAGTAGTTATGTTCTGTGTGGTAAAGTAGTTATGCTCTGTGTGGTAAAATAGATATGTTCTGTATGGTAAACTAGATATGTTCTGTGTGGTAAAGTAGATATGTTCTGTGTGGTAAAGTAGATATGTTCTGTGTGGTAAAGTAGTTATGTTCTGTGAGGTAAAGTAGTTATGTTCTGTGTGGTAAAGTAGTTATGTTCTGTGTGGAAAGTAGTTATGTTCTGTGTGGTAAAGTAGTTATGTTCTGTGTGGTAAAGTAGTTATGTGCTGTGGTAAAGTAGTTATGTTCTGTGTGGTAAAGTAGTTATGTTCTGTGTGGTAAAGTAGTTATGTTCTGTGTGGTAAAGTAGTTATGTTCTGTGTGGTAAATTAGTTCTGTTCTGTTCTGTAAAGTAGTTATGTTCTGTGCTGTAAAGTCTATATGTTTTGTGCTGTAAAGTAGATATGTTTTGTGCTAAAAGTAGTTATGTTCTGTGCTGTAAAGTAGTTATGTTCTGTGCTGTAAAGTAGTTATATTCTGTGCTGCAAAGTAGTTATGTTCTGTGCTGTAAAGTAGTTATGTTCTGCGCTGTAAAGTAGATATGTTTTGTGCTGTAAAGTAGTTATGTTCTGTGCTGTAAAGTAGTTATATTCTGTGTGGTAAAGTAGTTATGCTCTGTATGGTAAAGTAGATATGTTCTGTGCTGTAAAGTAGATATGCTCTGTGCTGTAAAGTAGATATGTTCTGTGTGGTAAAATAGTTATGTTCTGTGTGGTAAAGTAGATATGTTCTGTGCTGTAAAGTAGTTATGTTCTGTGCTGTAAAGTAGTTATGTTCTGTGTGGTAAAGTAGATATGTTCTGTGCTGTAAAGTAGATATGTTCTGTGTTGTAAAGTCGATATGTTCTGTGCTGTAAAGTAGATATGTTCTGTGGGTAAAGTAGTTATGTTCTGTGTGGTAAAGTAGTTATGCTCGATGTGGTAAAGTAGATATGTTCTGTGTGGTAAAGTAGTTATGTTCTGTGAGGTAAAGTAGTTATATTGTGTGGTAAAGTAGTTATGTTCTGTGTGGTAAAGTAGTTATGTTCTGTGCTGTAAAGTAGTTATCTTCTGTGTGGTAAAGTAGTTTTTCTGTGTGGTAAAGTAGTTATGTTCTGTGTGGTAAAGTAGTTATGATCTGTGTGGTAAGGTAGTTATGTTCTGTGTGGTAAAGTAGTTATGTTCTGTGAGGTAAAGTAGTTATGTTCTGTGCTGTAAAGTAGATATGTTCTGTGTTGTAAAGTAGTTATGCTCTGTGTGGTAAAGTAGTTATGCTCTGTGCTGTAAAGTAGATGTGTTCTGTGCTGTAAAGTAGTTATGTTCTGTGTGGTAAAATAGTTATGTTCTGTGCTGTAAAGTAGTTATGTTCTGTGTGGTAAAGTAGATATGTTCTGCGCTGTAAAGTAGTTATGTTCTGTGCTGTAAAGTGGTTATATTCTGTGCTGAAAAGTAGTTATGTTCTGTGCTGTAGTTATGTTATGTGCTGTAGTTATGTTCTGTGCTGTAAAGTAGTTATGCTCTGTGCTGTAAAGTGGTTATATTCTGTGCTGTAAAGTGGTTATGTTCTGTGCTGTAGTTATGTTCTGTGCTGTAGTTATGTTCTGTGCTGTAAAGTAGTTATGTTCTGTGCTGTAAAGTAGTCATGTTCTGTGCTGTAAAGTAGTTATGTTCTGTGCTGTAAAGTGGTTATGTTCTGTGTTGTAAAGTAGTTATGTTCTGTGCTGTAAAGTAGTTATATCCCGTGCTGTAAAGTAGTTATGTCCTGTGCAGTAAAGTAGTTATGTCAGGTTCTGTAAAGTAGTTATGTCCTGTGCTGTAAAGTAGTTATGTCCTGTGCTGTAAAGTAGTTATGTCAGGCGCTGTAAAGTAGTTATGTAATGTGCTGTAAAGTAGTTATGTCAGGTGCTGTATAGTAGTTATGTAATGTGCTGTAAAGTAGTTATGTTCTGTGCTGTAAAGTAATTATGTCCTGTGCTGTAAAGTAGTTATGTCCTGTTCTGTAAAGTAGTTATGTTCTGTGCTGTAAATTAGTTATGTTCTGTTCTGTAAAGTAGTTATGTTCTGTACTGTAAAGTAGTTATGTTCTGTGCTTTAAAGTCGATATGTTTTGTGCTGTAAAGTAGATATGTTTTGTGCTAAAAGTAGTTATGTTCTGTGCTGTAAAGTAGTTATGTTCTGTTCTGTAAAGTAGTTATGTTCTGTGCTGTAAAGTAGTTATGCTCTGTGTGATAAAGTAGTTATGTTATGTGCTGTAAAGTAGTTATGTTCTGTGCTGTAAAGTAGTTATGTTTTGTGCTGTAGAGTATAACTAGGTTCTGTGCTGTAGAGTAATTAGGTTATGTGTTGTAGAGTGTAACTAGATTATGTGCTGTAGAGTGTAACTATGTTCTGTAGAGTGTAACTAGGTCATGTGCTGTAGAGTGTAACTAGGTTATGTGCTGTAGAGTGTAACTAGGTTATGTGCTGTAGAGTGTAACTAGATTATGTGCTGTAGAGTGAACTAGGTTCTGTAGAGTGTAACTAGGTTATGTGCTGTAGAGTGTAACTAGGTTATGTGCTGTAGAGTGTAACTAGGTTATGTTCTGTAGAGTGTAACTATTTTGTGTGCTGATAGAGTGTAGCTAGATTATGTGCTGTAGAGTGTAACTAGGTTATGTATTGTAGAGTGTAACTAGGTTATGTGCTGTAGAGTGTAACTAGGTTATGTTCTGTAGAGTGTAACTAGGTTATGTGCTGTAGAATGTAACTAGATTATGTGTTGTAGAGTGTAACTAGGTTATGTGCTGTAGAGTGTAACTAGGTTATGTGCTGTAGAGTGTAAGTAGGTTATGTGCTGTAGAGCATAACTAGGTTATGTGCTGTAGAGTGTAACTAGGTTATGTGTTGTAGAGTGTAACTAGGTTATGTTCTGTAGCGTGTAACTAGGTTATGTGCTGTAGAATGTGACTAGGTTATGTGCTGTAGAGTGTAACTAGGTTATGTGCTGTAGAGTGTAACTAGGTTATGTGCTGTAGAGTAGCTAGGTTATGTGTCCTCCCGTCTATTCAGTTGTGAATGGGACCTGACTATGTTCAGTTTGGGTTAGAGAGTTCAACCTTTTACTTTTAACGTGCTGGAATTTTTTTTACTGATTGAAGTTTGGTGTGTAGTTAAATATGGTACCACAAACTTGTACTAATTGAAGTTGGGTTATGTGGTTTATAGATATATGTTATTGTACTAGAAGCTTGAGCTCTCTGAAGTTTGTTGTGAATTTAGATATTGTACTGGCTAAAGTTTAGTCAGGTGGTGTGAGTTATATATAGTACGGAATGTTGTACTAACTGAAGTTAGGTTATGTGGAGTGTAGTTAAAGTAGTAAAAAACTATTTGGAAAGCTGGACAGCAGACTGTCCTCAGAGAAGGAACCCCCGTCAGGCAAATGTTTCGGCCCTTTAACCGCATACAGGTCATGACTCCTGAATGCCTTTTGCTGTCGTTATTTTTTTTTCTATAAAATTGTTTTCCTCCTGGAATCGAATCCGCGCATACTGGGTGATCAGGTTTCATAAGGAAAAGTTACCCTCGTGACGGATGTCTTAACCGCTTGGCTATCAGTCACCAGCAACATATGGGGGAATTTTAAGTTTTATGAAGTTCACTTTTGTTCCTCCTGGTCCATATCCAGCTGGAGCTCTTTTCCGCTGCTTCTGCCATTGGCCTTAGGGCTCTGGTCTTCTCTCTCCCTGAAATCGAGAGTTGCTTCATGAGATCAGAGGTTGATGTGCCTATCAGCCCCCTTGCTCCTTGTATAGTTAAATATTGTACTGGAAAGTTGTATCGACCGAAGTTAAGTTATGTGATGTGCAGTTATATCATCATCATCATCATCAGGTGTCCTGCCGCATGACGTTGGCGATCATGGACTTCCAACCATCTCTATCTCTCGTTGCCCCCAGCATCTCCCCCACCCTCTTCATCCCCAGCCACTCTGCAAGTCCGTCCAGCATTCTCTCCCTGGGTCTATCTGGTGCTCTCTTTCCCTCCAGCTTTCCCACTGTGACCAGGTGCTCCAAATCCCCCTTCCTCATAAAATGGCCTATAAATTGTGCTTGTCTTTTCCTAATCTTCCTTATGAGTGATCTATTTGTGTCTGCCTCCATCAAGACTGGCAGTTATATCATGCAGTGCAAACTTGGACAGGCTTGGTTCTGTGATGTGTGGTTAGATATTGTACTGGAGACATGTGTGACTGAAGTTGGGTTGTGTGATGTGTATTTGTATATTACCACTGACTGAAACCACCATCGTTCATTCCCAAGAATATTCATGGCCAGACATGGACAGTCAACAAACAAAGCCAGAACAAAATTGAAACAGCCGAGACGTGGTTTCTAAGAAGAATGTTGAGAGTTCCATGGACAGCAAAAAAAAAACAGTCTTGATAAAGGCAGACACAAAAAAGATCACTCATAAGGAAGATTAGGAAAAGACAGGCAATATTTACAGGCCAGTTTATGAGGAAAGGGGAATTAGAGCATTTGGTCACAACAGGAAAGCTAGAGGGAAACAGAGCGCCAGGTAGACCCAGGGAGAAAAAATACTGGACGGACTTGCAGGGTGGCTGAGGACAGAGAGGGTGGAAGATGTGCTTGCGGCAACAAGGGATAGATACATAAGGAGAGCCATGATCGCCAACGCCATGCGGCAGGGCACTTGATGATGATGATGACTGAAAAAATTATGCTGACTAATCTTAAGGTATTTGGTGTGTAGTTATACATTGCAATGGAATCTTAGACCGACTGAAGTAAGGTTCTGCACTGTATAATTATGAGTTCTCCTGGCTGCAGTTTGGTTTTATGCTTTGGATTTGTATTTCACGATGGTAGTAAGAATGTGTACTTTAAGTAAAGTTTTATGGACATTTTTATTGACTGTACTGCTGTTTGGTAGTAATCCTCATAGCAATGGAATGTACTATGCACGGTGTCCGAGTCACATGAGTTATGACCTTGTTTGTCTCTCCCACAGACCTTTGCCTGTATCGATTTCTGACGTCAGGGTTCAGTGCATGCTGATGGCTTATGCAATGGATCATTTTGGGATTTCTTTCATTATCACACGGCATTAGCGGCGTTGGTACGTATGAAATGTATTCAGAACACAGCGAAGCCATCTTGAGAAACTGAAACTGGCATCTGAGACAATACCTTTTACCTTCCCTAAATCACTCTAATGGTGTACAGATGGCAACCCCCCTCCCCTCCTCTCTCTCTCTGTGTGCGAGCGTGCGCGCGCATGTGTGTGTCTTTCTATCTGTCTGTTTGATTGTGTGTGTGCGTTTGTCTCTCTCTCTCTCTCTCTCTCTCTCTCTCTCTCTCTCTCTCTCTCTCTCTCTCTGTGAATTTGTATGTGTTGTTATGTTTTGTTGTATGTGTGTATGTGTTTGTGTGTGTATATTTGTATGTGTGTGTGTGCGTGTGTGTGTGTGTGTGTGTGTGTGTGTGTTGTGTTGTTGTATGTGTGTGTGTGTGTGTGTGTGTGTGTGTGTTTGTCTCTCTGTGTGTGTATGTGTGTGAGTATGTATGAGTATGTGTCTGTGTGTGTGAGTGTGTTTGTCTCATTGCCTGGCTGACTGTCTGCTTGTCTTTTTCAAATTCTTTCTTGTGTTTTTAAAAAGAAATATGTTTTGCTTTTTTTAATTAAAAAAAGATGAAGAATGATTGGAGGTGAGATGAGAAGTTAAATGTACTCTACTCATCTTAGGACATGAATACTGCCCACACGCGTGTACGAAACACCTACAAGTTTCGATCTTTGGGTCTTGTTCGTATTTCCCGTTTTTCTTTTTTTGGTTTAGTTTTGGCCTCCCCTGTTATAACGGTAAAGACTGTCGATGTGTACCCTTCTATGTCTGTTTGCATTGCAGTGTGCTTAGTGACTGTATTGACCATGCTCAGTAACCTTTTATCTCGATATGATAAACAACCCGTAAACCCCAAAACCCAAACTTAACAGACAAAGCAGAAGATATTCTGGGTTTGGATTTAATTAAGAAATCTCACCACACTTGCATGATTTCATATTTACGCCACTGAATCTACATGTAATTGTCTGGCGGACATTTTTAAAACTTTTTAATTTACCTTTTGTTTCACAACAAACGAACATCTATCACACAATGTGGCAACAAAAAATGGCAACAATAAAAACTGTTATACGTATGAAAAGACGATGCTTACACTTGAACTACATTTAATATACATAATATTCATAATGATCTTTCATACATTGGAAATTTAAAAGTGAACATTAAGATTTAAGCACATGTCAACATTTCCCCTATGGACCCGTTTCACAAAAGACATTCCTTTGCTGAACGATATTCAAGCATCATCGAACAATGTGATAACAGAAATAATATGAATTGATACATACATGTATAAGACAAATATTGTTCACATAAAAACAACCTGACTTTTGTGTTGTAGACATGCTTAATTTTCCCGCAATGGTCGCAGTCAAGCGACTTCTCGTACGACCGCCATGGTCGCGTTTATGCGACTTGGAGGGGTCATGCTAAACGATAACTTTTCACGCGGGTACAAAGCTTCTGTCAGCTCCACTGGTGAATGCAGGCGACTGTGCTATTTTTAAACTTTCCCCCTTGGCCTAGTTTTTCAGTGGTAAGGCCGAAGTGTGGCTTTGTTGACTGTTGGAATTTACGTCAGTTTTCTCCGAAGAGTTTTCTCCAAAATGGCTGCAAATCGACATGCGTTGTCTACCATTCCGAGTAGAATAAGCTGACAGCTGACTTTGTGTGTAGATCTTCCATTGCTTTTCCTCATTTATTATTAATGATATCTGGCACACAACTCACGAAATAAGGTCAGTAGTACAACTAATAAACCATATGAAAAAAATTGTTTGTTTTTCTTTATAATAAGATTGTCTGTGGAATAACCAATCAAGCACATAAACATA
>JAPXFY010000023.1:22542293-22549793 GCA_030674185.1 Monoplex corrugatus | reverse complement strand
GATCTTACATTCACGTTTGACAAAGGCCAGTTGGCCGAAAATGTGCGCCTGTCTTGTCTTGTTCCATTAAATACGCGTTATGATTCTATTTTCGTGTTTTTCTGGGTCTTGTTTGCTTGAACGCGGACAGTCACACTTGTTTTGGCTACCTGGAAGAATGGCTGGTGTACCGCCCATTGATATCACTATGTGTTCAAATTTGCCGGGACCCAATGTTCGTTTGAGCGATGAAGGTCGTTGAAAGTTCACATGTCCTACTTTGTTGGATATGGGATTCTAGTGACTAAAGCGCGCTGCGTTACGTTGTCAAGCATGCAGGTCGCTTAATTTAATTGCTGCACGCTTACTAACGTGTCACTTGGTGTATCACTTGCTATAATGAAGAAAATGATGGACAGTACAAGTCTGAAGCATTTGCCATGGTAAACTAGATAAACACCAATAGTCTTCTTACTAGAATGGGGTATGAAACCATCACAGAAGGAAACACAAGTTCACGTGAAACACTTCCACACATCACATGTTTAACCCCCAAAACGAAACAGAAACGTTGAATAATAGCAACATGAGATATCCTAATGTTCACAGACCTTTCGACGAATGCCTAGAAAAAGCAATAAACATTTCGTGCGAGCGGTAGCGTGCAAATTGCAAATCGTGCAACCAGTCAGGAACTAAACGTCATTTTTGAATCGGCAGTTTCCTGTAGCAGTGAACCGGGTATGTGACCATTTTCCTATTTGTCAGCACTCAGTGGGGTGATCGTCCTGCCAGGTGACACAAACGCTGGGTGGGGTGGCACGCTTCCTCTGTCCGACACCCCCCCACGTGCAATACCTGATTGGCACCTGTCATGGAAATGGCCAGGTGGATAGAAAGAGAGAGAGGGGGATGTCAGGCAACATTTACACTATGTCGAAAGCTTCTTACACTATGTTATTAAGCTTAGTGAATTGAAAATTTTAAACTGTAAAACTGAGTGGTATTGGAAGGAAATACTCTGAAGTGAATCACCACATTGAAAGAACGACATTGGAAATAAGCAATTTTGAGATAAAACGAAACTATTGTAAAAGAAAATATTGCAAATTTTCGAGCACTGTTGGAATATTCTATGAGAATCATCATCAAGTGCCCTGCCACATGGCGTTGGCGATATGGCCCTCTATATGCATCTATCCCTTGTTGCTGCAAGCACATCTTCCACCCTAGGAAGAATGACAAAAAGCAAATGAGCAAGATAGAAAGAAAGAGAGTGACCAAAAAAGGACATTATTGTTGTTGTTGTTGTTATTGTTACTATTATCATTATCATTATTATGATGATCATGATGATTGTTGTAATGATTATATGATGAGGATGATTATGATCATTATGATTATTCTTCTGATTGCCAAATCATCATCATCGTCAATCATCATCATCATCATCATCATCACATTTATTTTAATGTTATCATTATAGTTGTTATGTAATTTTCTTCTTCTCCTTCTTCTTATTTTATATTTATTATTACAGTCATCATCATTATAATTCTTTTCTTCATATTGTTAATACTATGATTAATATGCTCCAATATTTATTTTAACTTCAAAAACGCACATTTTGGCAATTGCTGATATAAAGTATTGACCAAACACTGTTGTATTGTCATCATGCAGTTAACAAATTAGAGAAAAAAAAGTCATTTCCCCTGCCCCTTTCTCTCTCTCTCTCTCTCTTCTCTCTCTCTCTCGTCTCTCTCTCTCTCTCTCTCTCTCTCTCTCTCTCTCTCTCTCTCTCTCTCCCTCTATCTTACACCCATCCAGACACATACACAAACACGCACACATACACTCCTCCGCCCCCCCCCCCCACAAAAAACATACACATACACACTCACACACATGCACACATATGCACATACACACACATGCACAGACACACACTCACACACGCACACACACACACACACACACACACACACAACACACACACACACACACACACACACACAACACACACAACACACAAACACGCAGACCATTACAACATAAACCCAGAGGATCACTTACAGTTGATTTAACTGCTAAGAACACCACAGAACCGATGACAATTAAGTCAGACAACATCAGCAGAAGCAGACTCACAGAGGCATCAAAGCCTTCAGGCCCTGGTCATCAGTGGAGTGGACAATAGGATTGACCATAGTGTGGTATCACTCAGGATGGACATTGTTCCCAGCCTGACATAGCACGTGACTGTGTGTGTGTGTGTGGTGTGTCGTGTGTGTGTGTGTGTGTGTGTGTGTGTGTGTGTGTGTGTGTGTGTGTGTGTGTGTGTTTGTGTGTGTGTGTGAGGAGAAAGAGAGAGAGAGAGAGAGATGTGTGTGTGTGTGAGTGTGAGTGTATGTGTGAGTGTGTATGTGTGTGTGAGTGTATGTGTGTGTGAGTGTGTGTGTATGTGTGTGTGTATGTGTGTGTGTGTGTATGTGTGTGTTATGTGTGTGTTGTGTGTGTATGTGTGTGTGTGTGTGTGTGTGTGTGTGTGTGTGTGTGAGTTTTGATGTGTGAGTGTGTGTGTGTGAGTGTATGTGTATGTGTGTGTGTGAGTAGTGTGTGTGTGTGTGTGTGTGTGAGTGTGAGGTGTATGTGTATGTGTGAATGTGTATGTGCCCACCAGTAAGTGTGCGGACACCATTCTCAACCTAACAAAGCACGTTTCACTGTCCACCGATGACGTGCATAAGAGGATTGACCATTTGTTGGTATCAATCAAGATGGACACGATTTATTGTCCACCATAAAGGTGTATGATAGGACTGATCATTGTGTGGTATCACTCAAGATGGACGTCATTCTTAGCCTCATTTTGCACGTGATACTTTCCACCAACGGAGTACATAATAGAATTGACCATAGGGTGATATCACTCAAGATGGACACCACTCTCAGCCTGACATCACGTCTCATGTCCACCAGTGAGGTGTGCATATGATTGATCATATGTGGTTACGCTCAAGATGAACATCATTCCTAGCCTGACATCACCTGTTTTACTGTCCATTATTGAGATATATAATAGGATTGACCACTAAGGTGGTCTCATTCAAGATGGACACCACTCTCAACCTGACACAGCACGTTTCATGTCCACCATTGAGGTGTACAGTTGGGTTGATCCTCGTGTGGTATCACTCAAGATGGACATCATTCTTAACCTGATATGGCACGTTTCACTGTCCACCAATGGTGTGTTTAACAGGAGTGACCATTAATGGTATCCATTGGGATGGACACTATTTAATCCTGACATCGCCTGTTTTACTGTCCACCAGTGAGGTGTACAATAGGATTGATCATTGTGTGGTCTCACTTAAGATGGACATCATTCTTAGCCTGACACATCACATTTACTGTCCACCAATGGGGTGTGTAATAGGATTGACCACTAGGTGGTATCACTCAAGATGGACACCATTCTCAACCTGACATACCACATTTTCTGTCCACCAATGAGGTGTATAATAGGATTGACCACTGGTATCACTCAAGCTGGACACCATTCTCAACCTGACATACACATTTACTGTCCACCAATGAGGTATATACTTGGATTGACCATTAAATGGTATAACTCAAGATAGGCACCATTTTCAGCCTGACAAAGCACATTTTACTGTCCTCCAGTGAGATGTACAATAGGATTGACCATTGTGTGGTCTCACTTAAGATGGACATCATCTTAGCCTGACACATCACGTTTACTGTCCACCAATGGGTGTATAATAGGATTGACCACTAGGTAGTATCACTCAAGATGGACACCATTCTCAACCTGACATACCACATTTACTGTCCACCAATGAGGTGTATACTTGGATTGACCATTAAGTGGTATAACTCAAAGATGGTTATCATTTTTAGCCTGATATGGCTCGTTTTTACTGCCCACCATAGAAGTGTATAATAGGTCTGACTGCTAGTGGTCTCACTCAAGATGGGCACCATTTTCAGCCTGACAAAGCACATTTTACTGTCCTCCAGTGAGGTGTACAATAGGATTGACCATTGTGTGGTCTCACTCAAGATGGACACCATTTCAGCCTGTCAGCACGTTTTGCTTTCTACCAATGAGGTGTATAACAGGATTTACCATTGTATTGTATCATTCAAGACGGACACTGTTCTCAACCTGACATAGCACGTTTTATTGTCCACTGCTTCACAGTCATCACTTCATTTGTCCTATTAGAGTTAAGAGTGTTCACGAGGGATACCTTGCACTCTGACATTTCCATACACATTCTATCAAAAATCTGACAGTGATAATCTGCCAGATTCCTTGAGCCTGTGCAAACCTTATACGCTGACAAGGTCTCGAAAAGGGAATCTGGAGTTTGTTCAACAGGGATTCTTCGCACTCAGGCAATTTCATGTCCTCCATCTCAATCTGCCAGCAAGTATCTGCCAGGCCCCTTGAGCCTGCGCAAACCTTATACGCTGGCAAGGTCTCGAGTTTGGAGTTTGCTGAAGAGGGATTCCTCGCACTCAGGCAATTCCATATGTCCTCCATCCAAATCTGCCAGCAAGTATCTGTCAGACTCCATGGGCCTGCGCAAAATTCTGTGCGCTGGCAACATCTTGAAATGGGAAGGAGTGAAGGACAGCAGCTATGAAACACTGACAGTGTCAAAACGGTTGGGGCATTAAAATGCAGAAAAAAAGGTCGGTGTTTATGTTACAGGGTGGGCCCAAACTCAAGACGATTGGATCAAGGTCTATGATCCTATCAACAGAGCCAATGAGCCTGCTGAGAAATCTACGGTCAGCTTGAGGTTCGAACCTATGCCATCTATCTGATCAGTACGACACTCTGACCATCCAAAATATCGGGCCACTAACATTTATATCTGAGCACCTAGTCACAACAGGCGATCTTGAGGGAAAACGAGCACCAGGTAGACTCAGGGAGAAAATATTGGATGGATCTGCAGAGTGGATGAGGACAGAAAGGGTAGGAGATATACTTATAGCGATAAAAGATAGATTTGCAGGGATGGTCATGATCGCCAACGCCAAGCAGCAGGGCGCATGCTACTGCCGCTGCTGAACATTTGTATGGTATCAAAGTCTTTTGTGAGTGACACAATTCATTGTCAGGCATATTAGTGGTTGGCATAAAATTAACAAGAAGCAATACAAGCTGGCTTTTTATTTCATAAACAGTCCTTTACGTACTGTAGCTATCTGCCTTTGTAAGTTCACAAAACTGTTTTCATGATCAACTTGACAAGATAATTTTTGTAACAGCTTCAAGAGTCGGTGACAAAAGTCAATGCTTATTTATCACAGAATAGCAGGAATGAAGTATGATCTCGTTTCTTCCTTTTGTCCATCAGATTTTTTGTTTGTTGCACTGTTGGCATTTCAGAGGCTATTGAGTGTTGTTATTGTTGTTCTTTGTTTGCTTTGTTTTCACCTGAACCAGAATCTAGAAAATGGTTTCGAGTTATAGTTGTTGAACCCTGCATAGAGATGAAGAAATCTATTTAAATCTGCATTATTTTCCCATGTCTTCAGCAGTCACTAATTAACCAACTGAGTGAACTTCTGTCCCAAACCAGATATTGTGAGTCAACATGAAAGAGACAAGGTGTGTGTGAACAGAGGGGTGGGCCTTGTAGTCTACAGGTGATTTAGCAAGAGGCTGCACACAGTCAATTACCTACATTTACTGCTGTCCTGGATTTCATGGGTCATCGTAGTCCCGTGCAAGCAGCCTGTTACTCCATTAACTACGCCAGCAAAACAGAGAAGGGGAGAGAAGTGAGACAGTCCAAGACAAAGGACCGACCTATTTCCACAACTTCAAAGAATCCAGACTGTCAACTTGATTGGTCTTTCACACAGACGACATTAGTCAGGGCTTGAGTTCAAAGCCGGTTCAGCCTCGCTTTCAGTCAGTCCAGTGAGCAGTGACAACGAGGAAATGTGGTCATTTGCACGTGCTGGTCACGTGGCACGTGACACAGGATGTTGGCGTGAGCGTGCTTGTGACCGAGGAGTGGTGGCGGTGGTGCCAGCAGAAAAGATGGGGATCTGATGGTGGTCTGGGTGATTAGACTCGCTTCACTGACAACCAGAATGACGCTTTTCTCTTGTCAAGCTTGGTCTGACTCTGTCATTGTTTATGCCTTTCATGCTGTTCCTTTTTAATGTATGGGAAAAACCTTGGGCAATGTTCAGTAAGTAAATGTGCAATACATGTACTTTCAACCTTGCAATATTTTGAACACTCAGTTTTCTGTATGTGCAATATGTACTTCAACATTCAGTATTGAACACTCTTTTCTGTATGTGCAATACATGTACTTTGAACACGTGATATATTCGAACACTCAGTTTTCTGTGTGTGCAATACATTACTTTGAACACGTGCAATATTTCGAACACTGAGATTTCTGTATGTGCAATACATTTACTTTGAACACGTGCAATATTTCAAAAACTGTCAGTATTCTGCTTCTCTTTGTTTTCCTTTGTTGTCCCATACTCACTAATGTACTCAGGGTTAATCTTCTTTCATAATAAAATGTGACAGATGAGTTGGGGACAATAAATGAAAGCAATGAGAAGCAGAAAACTGAGAGTTCGAAATAGTGTACACGTTTGAAATATTGTACATTTACTCTATAAACAAATTTTAAAATGAAGAGTACAGTCCTGTCACACTGTCTCACTCTGAAAAGGAACACCAGAACTACTTTCCGTGTGTTCGTCATGATAGCGATGTGAAAACTTGTCCCAGATTCTGTGGCCCTTTATGCCTTGGTGTTGTGGTGACTTCAGTATTAGTGGGTATAGAGACGTTTCACAGACAGCTGAAATAAACAACATGTTAGCAGTGACACTATATCAGTGCAGAAGATGAGGTGGCAAAGAAATACAACAACAACAACAAAAAACACAACAACAAACAAACAAACAAACAACAACAACAACAACAACAACAAACACAAACAAAAACAAAAACAACCCTTGTCCTTTCGGGAAAGATAAGTTATGTCTCGTACACATTTGTCGGAGAATGTGTCCAGTTGGATCAAGTCAGTCAATTCCAGCCAAGCAGATCATCTTAACCATACAAACCAGTTACAGAATTAATTGTTGTATTCACATACAGCTAAACTGCATGTATCACTGATTTTGTTTATTTGGATTTATTAAGTCATTTTGTTTGGATTGTCTGGTTTGGTGTTAGTTTTGTTTTTTGCTTGTTTATTTGTGTGTTTATCACGGCGTTCTTGGTTGTTGTTGTAGTTGTTGTTTTACTGTGTGTTATCATTATGTTTTTTTTTTTTGCAGCCCATCTTCTGCCCCTGTCTCTATTGCTGCTCCCCAAGCTGCTCCTGTCAGCTGTCCTATACAACTCCAAACCCACAAAACCAAAGTCACATGAGAACAGGACTTGAAGAGCCACAGAAACTGGGACAGTCTTTTACAATGCTATGAAAATGA
>JAPXFY010000023.1:22519793-22524793 GCA_030674185.1 Monoplex corrugatus | reverse complement strand
CTGATAGACAGGTGTAATTTTCCTGACTTAGAGACAGGTGTGTTTCAAGATACACATTTTTAATAAAATTTTACAAAGAAGCATACATCTGAATGTCGAATCTCCCAGAATTTGGTTTATGCATAGGCATAAGCATTTGCAACATTTTTACGTGTATGTCACACAACATTTGCAGAGTCAGGGCAAAGGGGATCATCCAAGTGCTTTAACGTCAACTTTAACAAACAAGACGCTAGCCCGATGCTTGACCCATTTCTTGATCTTCAGATGGATAAGCAGACCAATTTTCAAGACACTGAGCAAGACAAAAACCACACAGATGGATCAAGGGATTACTGCGACCACTATCATTTCAGCCGCACAGCTTTTCACTGTATCTTATCGAACCCAATTCTCTATTTTAAATATGTTTTTAGGTAGGAAAAATAAAGACATACACACAAACATACACACAGAGACACAAGACATATACATACACGTACGCACACACTCACGCATGCACGCACGCACGCACACACAACACAGACAGACAGACACACACACACACACACACACGCACACACGCAAACACATACATACACACACACTTACACACACAAACACACCACACACACACACACACACACACACACACACACACACCACACACACACACACACACACACACACACACACACACACACACACACACGCACGCGCTTTCGCTCTCACAAGCGAAAAAAAACAAACAACCTTACTAATAATACCAGAGATAAAGTTCACGATTTTCTTTTCTTTCTTTTTTTCTTTCTTTTGTGTTTTTGTGTTTTGTGTGTGTGTGTTTTTTTTTTGGTACCCCAGGAACTTCCTCCTCCTATCGCTCTATCTCGTTTTCTCTGACCCTTTACCCCCTATATATCACAGACAAACAGAGAGACAGACAAAACACGCATCCTCGCACGCACGCATACACGCACACACCACACACGCACACAAACACAATAAACACACACACATACACACACACACCATAAACACACACACCATAACACACACACACACACACACACACACACACACACACACACACACACACAAAACACACACACACACACCTAAACACACACACTCACACACACACACACGCTCACACACACACATACACACACAGACACAGACACACAGGTGTGGTGTAACAGAATCAACACACCATCCTACTTATACGATTCACAGGTGTTTTGTTCTACCGATACACAAGTTATCACTTTCTTACACACTGCTATAAAAATGAAACAGTCAACAACTGCTCTTTCAAAAGTGACACGAAGAAATGAAGTAGTGTCAACTGTCAAATTGTAAGGCTGCCTTTCCAAACGACACAGAAACAGGGGTGGCAATGGGGAGACAAAAGAGGAAGATGAGGGGGGAGGGGGAGATTTGGGGGAGAGAAGGGATGGAAATTAAAATACATTCAAGAGAGGGGAAAACATTTCGTGCAAGAGAGAGCGTGCAAAACGCTACCCACGACACAGGCCAGGAACCGATTGTCAATCTACAATCAGTGGTTTCCTGCAGCAGTCAAAACGGGTACATGGTCATTTCCTGCAACTGTCAGACCCCACAAAGACTGGGTGGCCCGCTTCCTGTCTCTGTCACCACACCTACCCACAATTCCTGATGGACGGGTGTCATGAAAGAAAGCAGACGGAGCTTGCTTTTACACTGTGCTGCTGGTAAGATCTGACTGGCGCCTGGAAGAAGAAGAGTCCATTGAAAATACCCCGTTCTCATATTTTTTTCATAGTCATTTCTTTTGTCACAGTGGATTTACCACGTGAAACTCGGGCTGCTCTCTCCTTTGAGAGCGCGTCACCACAGTGCAGTGCCACCCAATTTTATTTTTTACCGAATTCAGAAAGGCTAAAAAAGTTAATGGGTCTTCAAGGGAAAGGATGTGGGAAATTGGCCTACTTCTCCAATGTTTTTACCAGGGCAGCCCAGGAATGCCCTGCTCTTCATGATTTTCAACTGCCATGGGATCTGTAGCGTGCGCAGGCCAGAAAGCACACGGGTATGACTCGTTTTTCGTCTCCTTCCAAAGGACTAGACATTTAGTTTGATTTTCCAGTCAAACTGAGAAGAAAAGCTGATGCCGTACTAGGGACGAATCCTAGAACCCTGAGTTTAGTTATTGCCAAAATATTAGAAGTGTGCATTATCTAACCAGTGTTTCAGTGTTTAATTCGTCTTTTCCATAACTACCACCCATATTTCAGAATCTATCCTGTACAAACCGTTTTACTGTCTCAAGGTGTCTGCCAAAAATAGCTAGACAACTTTTGAATGCAACTCACACAGGATTTTTGCAGTCAATATTCTAAAGAATAAGCTGCAAACAAGATATATACCGATGGATCAAACTTTGCGCAGGAGAAAAACAATGATGAACTAATATGTCTGTGTGACTGATAGACAGATGTGTTTGTGTGACTGATAGACAGGTGTGTTTGTGTGACTGATAGACAGGTTTGTTTATGTGACTGATAGACAGGTGTGTTTGTGTGACTGATAGACAGGTGTGTTTGTGTGACTGATAGACAGGTGTGTTTGTGTGACTGATAGACAGGTTGTTTATGTGACTGATAGACAGGTGTGTTTGTGTGACTGATAGACAGTGTGTGTTTATGTGACTGATAGACAGATGTGTTTGTGTGACTGATAGACAGGTGTGTTTGTGTGACTGATAGACAGGTTTGTTTATGTGACTGATAGACAGGTGTGTTTGTGTGACTGATAGACAGGTGTGTTTGTGTGACCAATAGACAGAAGTGTTTGTGTGACTGATAGACATATGTGTTTGTGTGACTGATAGACAGGTGTGTTTGTGTGACCAATAGACAGAAGTGTTTGTGTGACTGATAGACATATGTGTTTGTGTGACTGATAGACAGGTGTGTGTTTGTGTGACTGATAGACAGGTGTGGTTGTGTGACTGATAGACATATGTGTTTGTGTGACTGATAGACAGGTGTGTGTTTGTGTGACTGATAGACAGGTGTGTTTGTGTGACTGATAGACAGGTGTGTTTGTGTGACCGATAGAAAGAAGTGTTTGTGTGACAGATAAACAGGTGTGTTTGTGTGACCGATAGACAGGTGTGTTTGTGTGACTGATAGACAGGTGTGTTTGTGTGACTGATAGACAGGTGTGTGTTTGTGTGACTGATAGACAGTGTGTTTGTGTGACTGATAGACAGGTGTGTTTGTGTGACTGATAGGTGTGTTTGTGTGACTGATAGACAGGTGTGTTTGTGTGACTGATGGACAGGTCTGCTTGTGTGACCGATAGACAGGTGTGTTGGTGTGACTGATAGACAGGTGTGTTTGTGTGACTGATAGACAGGTGTGTTTGTGTGACCAATAGACAAGTGTTTGTGTGACTGATAGACAGTGTGTTTGTGTGACTGATAGACAGGTGTGTTTGTGTGACTGATAGACAGGTTTGTTTATGTGACTGATAGACAGGTGTGTTTGTGTGACTGATAGACAGGTGTGTTTGTGTGACCAATAGACAGAAGTGTTTGTGTGACTGATAGACATATGTGTTTGTGTGACTGATAGACAGGTGTGTTTGTGTGACCAATAGACAGAAGTGTTTGTGTGACTGATAGACATATGTGTTTGTGTGACTGATAGACAGGTGTGTGTTTGTGTGACTGATAGACAGGTGTGGTTGTGTGACTGATAGACATATGTGTTTGTGTGACTGATAGACAGGTGTGTGTTTGTGTGACTGATAGACAGGTGTGTTTGTGTGACTGATAGACAGGTGTGTTTGTGTGACCGATAGAAAGAAGTGTTTGTGTGACAGATAAACAGGTGTGTTTGTGTGACCGATAGACAGGTGTGTTTGTGTGACTGATAGACAGGTGTGTTTGTGTGACTGATAGACAGGTGTGTGTTTGTGTGACTGATAGACAGTGTGTTTGTGTGACTGATAGACAGGTGTGTTTGTGTGACTGATAGGTGTGTTTGTGTGACTGATAGACAGGTGTGTTTGTGTGACTGATGGACAGGTCTGCTTGTGTGACCGATAGACAGGTGTGTTGGTGTGACTGATAGACAGGTGTGTTTGTGTGACTGATAGACAGGTGTGTTTGTGTGACCAATAGACAAGTGTTTGTGTGACTGATAGACATATGTGTTTGTGTGACTGATAGACAGGTGTGTTTGTGTGACTCATATGACAGACAGGTGTGTTTGTGTGACTGATAGACAGGTGTGTTTGTGTGACTGATTGACAGGTGTGTTTGTGTGACTGATAGGACAGGTTGCTCTGTGTGACTGATAGACAGGTGTGTTTGTGTGACTGATAGACAGGTGTGTTTGTGTGACCTATAGACAGATGTGTTTGTGTGATGATAGACAGGTGTGTTTGTGTGACTGATAGACAGGTGTGTATGTGTGACTGATAGAACAGGTGTGTTTGTGTGACTGATAGTAGACAGGTGTGTTTGTGTGACTGATAGACAGGTGTGTTTGTGTGACTGATAGACATGTGTGTTTGTGTGACTGATAGACAGTGTGTTTGTGTGACTGATAGACAGGTGTGTTTGCTTGACCGATAGAGAGGATGTGTTTGTATGGCTGATAGACAGGTGTGTTTGTGTGACTGATAGACAGGTGTGCTTTTCCTGACTTAGAGACAGGTGTGTTTTGTGACCGATAGACAGGTGTGTTTGTGTGACTGATAGACAGGTGTGTTTGTATGACTGATAGACAGGTGTGCTTTTCCTGACTTAGAGACAGGTGTGTTTCAAGATACACATTTTTTAATCAAAATACTTTTAACAAAACAAAGCATTGAACATCTAAGAAAATGTTGAATCCTCAGCCAGCGAGTATGGTTTATGCATAGACATGAAGCCTTTGCTATATTTTACGTGTAAGTCACACGACATTTGCAGAGTCAGCACAAAGGGGATCATCCAAGTGCTTTAACGTCATCTTTAACAAACAAGA
>JAPXFY010000023.1:22512293-22514793 GCA_030674185.1 Monoplex corrugatus | reverse complement strand
GTTTGGAATGGCACCTGGATATAAGATGGTGAAGCCATCCTCACAGTCCTTCTTTGTGCGCTCATTTAAGTTGGAGAGATGAGATGAGATGGAGATGAGGATGGAGATGAGGATGAGGATGGAGATGAGGATAAGGATGGGGATGGAGATGAGGATGAGGATGGGGATGAGGATGGAGATGGAGATGAGGATGGAGATGAGGATGAGGATGGAGATGAGGATGAGGATGGAGATGAGGATAAGGATTGAGATGGGGATGAGGATGGAGATGAGGATGGGAATGGAGATGAGGATGGAGACGAGGATGGAGATGATGATGGGGATGGAGATGAGGATGGGGATGGAGACAAGGATGAGGATGGAGATGAGGATGGGGATGGAGATGAGGATGGAGATGAGGATGGGGATGGAGACGAGGACGAGGATGGAGATGAGGATGGGGATGTGGATGGAGATGAGGATGGGGATGGAGATGAGGATGGGGTGGAGATGAGGATGGGGATGGAGATGAGGATGGGATGGAGATGAGGATGGGATGGAGATGAGAATGGGAATGGAGATGAGGATGGAGATGAGGATGGGGATGGAGATGAGGATGAGGATGAGATGAGGATGGGGATGGAGATGAGGATGGAGATAAGGATGGGGATGGAGATGAGGATGATGATGGAGATGAGGATGGGAATGGAGTTGAGGATGAGGATAGAAATGTGGATGAGGTTGGAGATGAGGATGAGGCTGGAAATGAGATGAGATGGAGATGAGATGGAGAGGGAGATGGAGATGAGATGGAGAGGGAGATGGAGATGAGATGGAGATGGAGATGGAGAGGGAGAAGGAGAGGAAGGAGAGGAGAGGAAAGGAGAGGAGAGAAGAGGAGAGGAGAGGAGACGAGACGAGACGAGACGAGACGAGACGAGACGAGACGAGACGAGACGAGACGAGACGAGACAAGACGAGTCTTTTATCATCAAGAAAACAAGTGTTACAAGGAGTATGGAGGGGGAGAGTACATAAAACAACACAAACTACATTCAACAACAATTCCAATAGTTTCAACATAAACTTTATATTTTTTTAAAATTAAGGACGAGTGCGCACGCGCGCGGGCACATACATACATACATACATACATACATACATACATACATACATACATACACGCATACACACACACACACACACACACACACACACACACACACACACACACACACACACAACACACACACACACACACACACACACACACGCACACGCACTCACACGCACGACACACACACACACACACACACACACACACACACACACACACACACACACGAAGACACACACACACACACACACACACACACACACACACACACACACACACACACACACACACACACACACACACCATCACACGCACACACAACACACAACACACACCACAACACACACACACATACACGCACGTACGCACAAACACACACACACACACACACGCACACACACACACACACACATACTCAGCTTCTCTCTTCCTGATATTAAGAATGATATTAAAACACAGACACATATAAAAACACAACATCAACAATGTTGTTTCAATGCATCACACATGCTGGCAAACATTCCACATTTACTGTTTTAGGTCAAAGAGGACATTGACGGCTTTAGGAAAGAAACTATCAGCAAACCTGTTGGTCCTGTTAGTTCTGGTATTTCTGTATCTGCGACCAGAGAGAAGTTTTTCAAACAAATAAGCCTGAGACTGGATAAGACTCGTCTTGCATGATGGACACAGTCTTTTTTCAGCAAGCGCTCTTCATAAATTTTGTCCAGTGATGGTAGCTTTCTCCCAGTAACCTTTGAAGCTGTGCTTACTGTCCTGTTGAGAGCTGTGGTTTCCGCTTTGGATATATTTCCATACCAGACAATGATTGAGAAAGTTGATCACAAATTTCAATGACAACCCTATAAAAACAACGACGACAACGACGACGACGACCACAACAATAACAACAACAACAACAACAAAACAACAAAACTACAAACAACAACAATAACAACAACAGCAAACAACAACAAACAACAACAACAAAACAACAACATACAACAACAAAACAACAACAAAACATTCACAAAGCAACTACAACAACATAACAAGAAGAACAATAACAACAGCAGCAGCAACAACAACAATAATTACAACAATAACAAAAACAACAAACAACAACAAAACAACATCAACAAAACCCCCACCAAACAACGGCAACAACAACAAAACAATAACAACAAGAACAATAACAACAACAGCAGCAGCAGTAGCAGCAAAAAGAAGAAGAAGAAGAATAACAACAACAACAACAACTACAACAACGAAACAATAACCAACTAAACAATAACAAAACAACAACAGCAACAGCAACAGCAGCAACAACAGCAGCAGCAGCAACAACAACAACAGCAACAACAATAAAAGCAATACTGACAATAGAGGCCAGCTGACATTCAG
>JAPXFY010000023.1:22499793-22502293 GCA_030674185.1 Monoplex corrugatus | reverse complement strand
TTTTTTTTTTTTTCTTTACAGGTGTTTCTTGTTCACAGGTTTCAGCCTGGACAATGCAGATATTATGTTAGCTGCCCCCAAGGGGATTTCTGGTTTGGATCCTTTTTTGTTAATGATGGATTTCCGGTAAGTGAAGAGTTGAACAGTTCCTAGCTTCAGTCCATGGATATTTATGTCAGCAGTGATGGTGGGGTTGTGGCTGCCCATCAACTTGGTCTTCTCGGCGTTTTATTTCCATGTCACATCTCGTCGATGTTTCATCAAGTCTTTTAACAAACTTGGCTAGTTCTTGCCCACTGCCTGCCATACATCAATGCCATCTACGAAGCAAAGATTCTATACGTTTTCTCCTTCGATGTTGACTGTACTAATTTGGTCTTCAATTGTTGAAATGTGTAGGAGACAGAACGCAGCCCTGACGAACTCCAACCGAATTATATGAATCACTACAACATAAGCTGAGCTGTTTCAATGACATATTGATATGAGAGAATCGAGATGTACAGGTACATTTCTGTACAATGTAACCTAAATTATTAGAATAACAGACTGATACAAGGGAAAACATATAAAACCTATGGGCTAGATAGGACGTCAAAACTTTCCAGAGCATATGGTTTATGTGCAGGCTTAAGGTTTACGCCATGAACATTTTGGATCTTCTCCATCAGTGGCGACAGTACATATGGAATTTATTCCGATCAATGAGATGCTGTCTTGAAAAACTGAAACTGAAACTGAAAATCTGAAGTTCGCGACTTAGATATTATATGATTTACGCTGCACAGAAATGGTCGCCACAGTCTGTACATATCCAAATAGAGCAAAATAAATGATCTACTACTTGGATCTGGCTATATCTTTTTTTACCTTTTTTTTATTCATTTTTTCACAGGAATAGACATCAACAAACAATGTAGTAACAAAACAAAACAAAAACAAATAATAATAATTGCGTTGATTAGTTTTTCTGTTAAATTCCATAACTTACGGACACAGTACAGTTCCACAGAAAACGTTAGGATCTGGCTATATTGGTAAAAGAAATGGATGGCGCTGCACTACGGCGACGTGACCTCCAAGGGGAGAACAGCCCGAGTTTAAAATGGTAAATCAGCTGTGACACAAGACATGAATACGAACACAATGCACCTCCTCGTCTTCATTCAGGATGGATGACTCGCTCAGACTGGTTGACTCGCTCAGGCTGGCTGACTCAGTAAGGTCAAATGACTCACTCAGGCTGGCTGACTCAGCAAGGTCAAATGACTCACTCAGGCTGGCTGACTCAGCAAGGTCAAATGACTCACTCAGGCTGGCTGACTCAGTAAGGTCAAATGACTCACTCAGGCTGGCTGACTCATTCAGATTGACTGACTCACTCAGGCTGGCTGACTCACTCAGGCTGGCTACTCACTCAGGCTGGTTGACTCACTCAGGCTGGTTGACTCACTCAGGCTGGTTGACTCACTCAGGCTAACTGACTCACTCAGGCTGGTTGACTCACTCAGGCTGGTTGACTCACTCAGGCTGGTTGACTCACTCAGGCTGGTTGACTCACTCAGGCTAACTGACTCATTCAGGCTAGCTGACTCACTCAGGCTGGCTGACTCACTCAGGCTGGCTGACTCACTCAGGCTGGCTGACTCACTCAGGCTGGTTGACTCACTCACGCTAACTGACTCACTCAGGCTAACTGACTCACTCAGGCTGGTTGACTCACTCAGGCTGGTTGACTCACTCAGGCTGACTGACTCACTCAGGCTGACTGACTCACTCAGGCTGGATGACTCACTCAGGTTGGCTGACTCAATCAGGTTGGCTGACTCACTCAGGCTGGCTGACTCACTCAGGCTGGTTGACTCACTCAGGCTAACTGACTCACTCAGGCTAACTGACTCACTCAGGCTGGTTGACTCACTCAGGCTAACTGACTCACTCAGGCTAACTGACTCACTCAGGCTGGTTGACTCACTCAGGCTGGTTGACTCACTCAGGCTGGTTGACTCACTCAGGCTGGTTGACTCACTCAGGCTAACTGACTCACTCAGGCTAACTGACTCACTCAGGCTGGCTGACTCACTCAGGCTGGTTGACTCACTCAGGCTGGTTGACTCACTCAGGCTAACTGACTCACACAGGCTAACTGATTCACACAGGCTAACTGACTCACTCAGGCTAACCGACTCACACAGGTTAACTGACTCACTCAGGTTAAATGACTCACTCAGGTTAACTGACTCACTCAGGCTAACTGACTCACTCAGGCTAACTGACTCATTCAGACTGATTGATCCATTTGAGAGAACCGTTGGTCCCTTTTTATCCACTGGACGAGGCGGCAGGGAAGTTTTTAGTCCTCTTTTTATTATCCGTCGTTTGGTGTTTGTGGTCTGTTTGTGACCGTGCGTTCGCGCTTGACAAAAGCCGGTTGGCCGAAAATTTGCGCTTGTCTTGTCTTGTTGAATACGCGCTTACATTGGTTTTCTTGTTCTTCTGG
>JAPXFY010000023.1:22487293-22489793 GCA_030674185.1 Monoplex corrugatus | reverse complement strand
TTCTTTTTCTTCTTTTTCTTCTTCTTTATCTTTTTGTTCTTCTTCTCCCTTAATATCATGAAGAATCACTGGGACGGCACATTAAAAAACTGTTCACCAGATTTCTCCAGCTCTGTCGGTTGTGTACCAAAGTCTGCGTCTCTGCAAATAGTTTCTCTGTTCATTCCACAATGTTGTCAGTCCGTCAGTCGTCCAGTTCACGTAAGAACCTGATCTTGTGTTTTATGAACTTGTCCTTGTTTTTGTTTTTTTCTTTACAGGTGTTTCTTGTTCACAGGTTTCAGCCTGGACAATGCAGATATTATGTTAGCTGCCCCCAAGGGGATTTCTGGTTTGGATCCTTTTTTGTTAATGATGGATTTCAGGTAAGTGAAGAGTTGAACAGTTCCTAGCTTCAGTCCATGGATATTTATGTCAGCAGTGATGGTGGGGTTGTGGCTGCCCATCAACTTTGTCTTCTCGGCGTTTTATTTCCATGTCACATCTCGTTGATGTTTCATCAAGTCTTTTAACAAACTTGGCTAGTTCTTGCCCACTGCCTGCCATACATCAATGCCATCTACGAAGCAAAGATTCTATACGTTTTCTCCTTCGATGTTGACTGTACTAATTTGGTCTTCAATTGTTGAAATGTGTAGGAGACAGAACGCAGCCCTGACGAACTCCAACCGAATTATATGAATCACTACAACATAAGCTGAGCTGTTTCAATGACATATTGATATGAGAGAATCCAGATGTACAGGTACATTTCTGTACAATATAACCTAAATTATTAGAATAACAGACTGATACAAGGGAAAACATATAAAACCTATGGGCTAGATAGGACGTCAAAACTTTCCAGAGCATATGGTTTATGTGCAGGCTTAAGGTTTACGCCATGAACATTTTGGATCTTCTCCATCAGTGGCGACAGTACATATGGAATTTATTCCGATCAATGAGATGCTGTCTTGAAAAACTGAAACTGAAACTGAAAATCTGAAGTTCGCGACTTAGATATTATATGATTTACGCTGCACAGAAATGGTCGCCACAGTCTGTACATATCCAAATAGAGCAAAATAAATGATCTACTACTTGGATCTGGCTATATCTTTTTTTACCTTTTTTTTTTATTCATTTTTTCACAGGAATAGACATCAACAAACAATGTAGTAACAAAACAAAACAAAAACAAATAATAATAATTGCGTTGATTAGTTTTTCTGTTAAATTCCAGAACTTACGGACACAGTACAGTTCCACAGAAAACGTTAGGATCTGGCTATATTGGTAAAAGAAATGGGTGGCGCTGCACTACGGTGACGTGACCTCCAAGGGGAGAACAGCCCGAGTTTAAAATGGTAAATCAGCTGTGACACAAGACATGAATACGAACACAATGCATCTCCTCGTCTTCATTCAGGGTGGATGACTCGCTCAGACTGGTTGACTCGCTCAGGCTGGCTGACTCACTCAGGCTAACTGACTCACTCAGGCTAACTGACTCACTCAGGCTTACTGACTCACACAGGCTAACTGACTCACTCAGGTTAACTGACTCACTCAGGTTAACTGACTCACTCAAGCTAACTGACTCACACAGGTTAACTGACTCACTCAGGCTAACTGACTCACTCAGGCTAACTGACTCACTCAGGCTAACTGACTCACTCAGGCTAACTGACTCACTCAGGCTAACTGACTCACTCAGGCTGGCTGTCTCACTCAGGCTGGCTGATTCACTCAGGCTAACTGACTCACACAGGTTAACTGACTCACTCAGGTTAAATGACTCACTCAGGTTAACTGACTCGCACAGGCTAACTGACTCACTCAGGCTAACTGACTCACTCAGGCTAACTGACTCATTCAGACTGATTGATCCATGTGAGAGAACCGTTGGTCCCTTTTTATCCACTGGACGAGGCGGCAGGGAAGTTTTTAGTCCTCTTTTTATTATCCGTTGTTTGGTGTTTGTGGTCTGTTTGTGACCGTGCGTTCGCGCTTGAAAATTTGCGCTTGTCTTGTCTTGTCTTGTTTTGTTGAATACGCGCTTACATTGGTTTTCTTGTTCTTCTGGTTCCTGTTTGCTTGGGCGCGGGCAGTCACACTTGTTTTGGATCTCAAGATATGTGTCAGTTTCAGTTCTACCCAGTAACGTATAACGTTGGCATGCTCACGGTTCATCTGAGTGCTGTAACGATGATGCTCATATTTATTATTCATATTCATGTTCGTATTCATTTCTATTTGTCACAGTGGATTCGCCATGTAAAACTTGGACTGCTCTCCCCTTTGAGAGCGCGTCACCACAATGCAGCGCCACCCAATTTTTTTCTTTTCTTTTATTCTGATTAGGACTTCAGAAAGACAAGAAGGCTCATTTACCTTCAAGGGGAGGGACCTGGAAAATCAACCTATCTCTCCAATGTTTTAAACCAGGGCAGCCAGGGAAAGAACACTGCTCTTCACGATTTTCAACTACCGTGGGATCTTTTTAACGTGTGCAAGC
>JAPXFY010000023.1:22459793-22479793 GCA_030674185.1 Monoplex corrugatus | reverse complement strand
TGCCGGCTATTTCTGATGTGCATCTGCCGTCTGATAAAATGATCGTTCTCAGGTATTTAAATGTATCAACCTGTGTCAAGGTTGTGCTATTTGCTGTTATTTTGCATGAGGGGATTTCATGTTTTTTTCACTGATCACCATGACTGGCACCATATAGTTCAATTTCGAATCTTAATTTTTAGTAGTCTTTGAAAAGTAGGTACATTCGGAACACATTTGTCAATCTTACGTTTATAGATAACAGTTTATTCTCTATGCTTTACTTGCTTTTCAATAGTAACACCAGTTCTATGTAACTCAGTAGTACCTTTCATCCGTCATTTGGCGTTTTGATTTCGTTCAAGAGGGATTCATCGCTCTCGGACAATTCTGTGTGCACTCCACTCAAATCTGAAGGCAAATGTCTGGAAGACTTCCTGTGTCTGCGCAAAACCGTATGCACTTGGGATGGATGGACGAAGGGACACCATAAAACACCACGCTGACACCAGCAAAATGATGGAAACATCCCGATGGGCAACGAAACATCCCGATGGGCAACGAAACATTAAGATGGGCAACAAAACATTAAGATGGGCAACGAAACATTAAGATGGACAACGAAACATTAAGATGGGCAACAAACATTAAGATGGCAACGAAACATTAAGATGGGCAACAAAACATTAAGATGGACAACGAAACATTAAGATGGGCAACGAAACATTAAGATGGGCAATGAAACATTAAGATGGCAGCAAACATTAAGATGGGCAACAAACATTAAGATGGGCAACAAAACGTAAAGATGGGCAAAAAAATGTGAAGATGGGTAATGAACATTAAGATGGGCAACAAACATTAAGATGGGCAACAAACATTAAGATGGGCAACAAACATTAAGATGGGCAACAAAAATAAAGATGGGCAACAGACATTTAGATGGGCAACAAACATTAAGATGGGCAACAAACATTAAGATGGTCAGCAAACATTAAGATGGGCAACAAAACATTAAGATGGACAACAAACATTAAGATGGGCAACAAAACATTAAGATGGGCAACACACATTAAGATGGGCAACAAACATTAAGATGGGCAACAAACATTAAGATGGGCAACAACACATCAAGATAGACAACTAAACATTAAGATGGGCAACAAACATCAAGATGGGCAACAAACATTAAGACGGGCAACAAAACATCAAGATAGACAACGAAACATTAAGATGGGCAACAAACATTAAGATGGGCAACAAACATCAAGATGGACAACAAAACATTAAGATGGGCAACGGAACATTAAGATGGGCAATAAACATTAAGATGGGCAATGAAACATTAAGATGGGCATCAAACATTAAGATGGGCAACAGACATTAAGATGGGCAACAAAACATTAAGATGGGCAATGAAACATTAAGATGGGCAATGAAACATTAAGATGGGCAACAAACATTAAGAGGGGCAACAAACATTAAGATGGGCAACAAAACGTAAAGATGGGCAACAAAACATTAAGATGGGCAACAAACATTAAGATGGGCAACAAAACATTAAGATGGGCAATGAAAGATTAAGATGGACAATGAAACATTAAGGTGGGCAACAAACATTAAAATGGTCAACAAACATTAAGATGGGCAACAAACATTAAGATGGGCAACAAACACTAAGAAGGGCAATAAACATTAAGATGGGCAATGAAACGTTAAGATGGGCAACGAAACATTAAGATGGGCAATGAAACATTAAGATGGGCAACAAACATTAAGATGGGCAACAAACATTAAGATGGGCAACAAACATCAAGATGGGCAACAAACATTAAGATGGGCAACAAACATCAAGATGGGCAACAAAACATTAAGATGGGCAACAAACATTAAGATGGGCAACAAACATTAAGATGGACAACAAACATTAAGATGGGCAACACATATCAAGATGGGCAACAAACATTAAGGTGGGCACAAAACATTAAGATGGACAACGAAACATTAAGATGGGCAACGAAACATTAAAATGGGCAACAAAACATTAAGATGGGCAACGAAACATTAAAATGGGCAACAAACATTAAGATGGGCAACAAGCATTAAGACGGGCAACAAACATCAAGACAGGCAACAAACATAAGATGGGCAACAAACATTAAGATGGGCAACAGCCATTTAGACGGGCAACAAACATTAAGATATGTAACAAACATCAAGACAGGCAACAACAATTAAGATGGACAACAACCATTAAGATGGGCAACAAACATTAACATGGCAACGAAACATTAAGACGGGTGACAAACATTAAGATGGGCAGCAAACATTAAGACGGGCAACAAACATTAAGATGGGCAACAAACATCAAGATGGGCAACATACATTAAGATGGGCAGTAAACATTAAGACGGGCAACAAACATTAAGACAGGCAACAAACATCAAGACGGGCAACAAAACATTAAGATGGACAACGAAACATTAAGATGGGCAACGAAACATTAAGATGGGCAAAGGAACATTAAGATGGGCAACAACCATTAAGACGGGCAACAAACATCAAAACGGGCAACAAACATAAGATGGGCAACAAACATTAAGATGGGCAACAACCATTAAGACGGGCAACAAACATTAAGATAGGTAACAAACATCAAGATGGGCAACAAAAATTAAGATGGGCAACAAACATCAAGATGGGCAACAAACATCAAGATGGGCAACAAACATCAAGATGGGCAACAAACATTAAGATGGGCAACAAACATTAAGATGGGCAACGAAACATTAAGACGGGCGACAAACATTAAGATGGGCAACAAACATTAAGACGGGCAACAAACATCAAGACGGGCAACAAACTGGCCAGTTTTTAATGTTGAGGCCAGGGTTGAACCCGTTTCAGTTTCAGTTTCTCAAGATGACGTCCCCACGCTCGGAATAAATTCCATAATACACTAACGTCACTGGTGCCATGTGATGGAGTAGATCCAGAATGATCACGGCACAAGCCTTAAGCTTGCACATAAATCCATGAGTCGGACATGTCCTGAGGCCCAACCAAGCGTATAGGTTTTGTATCTTATACTAGTATTTGAAAAGTCTGTCACTGGTAAAATTCTTTGCTATATTGTAATGATGTGTGAATCTTATTTAAAAATGCATGAAAACTCAGCCGGCTACGTACATGTAGTATCAACTTATCTCACTTCACAAAAAAGCTCCTCCACCCAAGGCAATACTACAGATAGCCTCCCTTATCTGTCAACATAAGATTGTTATCTCATTTATCATAGCTGCCCCAGTCTATCGTCTGCCTCTGAGAAAAAATAAATAGGTAGATACATCAATGATTAATAAATAAAGAAATAACAGATAAGAATACATCAATAAATAATAAGTCACAACTAACAAATAAGAATATACACAATGACATACACGCACACACACACACACACACAACACACACACACACACACAACACACACACACACACACACACACACATACACACACACACACACACAACACACACACATACACATACACACACACACATACACATACACACACACACAACACACACACACATACACACACACACACACACACACACACACACACACACACACACACGTCTAAAAGCACGTATGTGAATAGACGTTAAAAAAAATAACGAACGAACACACGCACACAGCACACACACACACACAAACACACACACACACACACACACGCACACACACACACACACACACACCACACACACACACACACACACACACACACACACACACACACACCACGCACACACACACACACACACACACACACACACAACACACACACACACACACACACACACACACACACACACACACACACACACACAACACACACACACACACACACACACACATACACACACACACCACACACACACACAACACACACACACACACACACACACACACACAACACAACACACACACACACACACACACACACACACACACACACACACACACACACACACACACACACACACACAACGTACACATCCAACTAAATACTCACACTTCACGATACCAGAAAACAATACAACAAATCACGCACTGAAATAAAATGGAATAAAGAAAACCATTCCATATTTTAATGTTCATTTCCTTTTATCACAAGACATATTTACCATTTACGGACTGCTCTTCCCATTTAGAGCGGTTACCGCAGTCGACATCAGCTATTTGTATTTCTTTATTTCTTTATTAATTCTTATTGACCAAGACATAACAATAACAGAAACCAAAAAAAGGTAAACACAGACCTACATATTGCACACACATCACACACACACACACACACACACACACACACACACACACACACACACACACACACACACACAACACACACACACACAGACACACCACACACACACACACACACACAAACACACACACAGACACCACCACACACACACACACACACACACACACACACACACACACACACACACACACACCACACAGCACGCACACACTCATACATATACACACACCTGCGCGTAGACATATGCACACACACATAGCACGTACGCACACACATCACACACACGCACACACAACATACACAACAAGTACACACACCAAAAGTGCACAACACCAACCGACACACACAGACACACACACCACACACACACACACACACACACACACATCACACCACACAACACAAAAGTAGACACACACACACACACACACACACGCACACACACCACCACACACTCACATACACACACCGCGCACACATACCAACACAAAAGTAAACACAACACACACACACACACAAAACACACATGCACGCACACACGCACACACATCCACACACACATAACAAAACACACCACGACCGCACACACACGCACACACACACATAAGCACGTACGCACACACCAACACACACACGCACACACACACACACAAAACACACATACACAAAAAGGTAGACAACACAACACACACACACACACAACACACACACACACACACACACACACACTCACACACTACACACACACACACACACACACACACACACACACACACAAAAGTACACCACACACACACACACAACACACACAGACTCACACACACACACCACAGCACACACACCACAAACAACACACACACAACACAAAAACACAAACACACACACACACACACAACACACGCACATACACACACAAGAAGAAGAAGAAACAAAATAAAAAACAGACAAACAGCACGACAAACTTAAAGACATACAGACAACACACAGCAATCAAATCACAAACTCTATTTCCTTTATCTCCGTTTCAGGAAAAACCCAGTGTCCATTCCAAATTGTACAAGTCTGCGCGGCCGAATGAGGTTATTGTCATTTTTGTTCAAAGCCCAACCGACTGAGTAGAGCCATATCAGGGCTATAACCGCTCCAAAACATACACAATACTCCAGCAGGAAACAAAAAGAAAAGAAAATGAAATACACATATCAATGCATTGTGGACATCATCTAAAGAGATACCCCTGTCTTTGTCCACTTTGTCTAATTTCTCACACAGGGGATTTTAAATAAACAGCTGAAGACAAATATAAATATAACTAAGGACACCAAAACATAAAAACGGGCCTAAATTACCTAAAATTGCTTCCGCATATCTCATATCCCTAGAGCCAAAAATACACTTAATACATGGACCCAAATATCAGTCCTAAGAGAAAGTATATATGACTTTTTCGAATACACACAGGTAAATGGACCAGCAAGAAAATGGTAGAAAGAAATGACAGAAAGCAAAGGAACAAGGCAGAAATAAAGCGAGTGACAGAAAAGAGGAAATTTTTAGAACAGAATTTCCACAAGTTGGGAATATCATTTATACTGAAAGAGCCCCCCCCCCCCCCCCCCACCCCTTGGCATCCCCACGAGGGTCGGGGGGCGGACGGGGGGAACCAAGAGAAGTTGAACCCGAGATAACAGGCGTTGAGTCTACGGCTCTATCAGATGACCAGCCAGCATGTGGTAACAACACAGAGGGCTGCCCGGGATTTGAACCCACATCCTCTGCATTATGAGCATAGCACTCTAACAAGTTCCATGGACAGCAAAGAAAACAAATGAGACAGTCTTGATGGAGGCAGACACGTGTAGATCACTCATAAAGAAGATTAGGAAAAGACAAGCAACATTTATAGGCCATTTTATGAGGAAGGGGATTTGGAGCACCTGGTCACAACGGGAAAGGTGGAGAGAAAGAGAGCACCAGGTAGACCCAGGGAGAGAGTGCTGGACGGACTTGCAGAGTGGCTGGGATGGATTGGGGTGAAGGAGTTTGGTGGGAGATGCCCTGGTGCGGGACCAACGAAAATGGGATGAATAATACGGGGTATCTGGTATTGAAAGTGTTTACCATGGTGTGCCAAACGATCCGTCATGTTGATGGACATAGGCGTAACACAGACTGATGGAGACTGTTTAAAATACTTAACAGCAATTGGTGTTGGATTTGATTTGTGATAGTAATAACATGAGAAGTGTTTGATAATTGATAGTGAATCTAACTATTGTAGAAGATATTTTGATTAATTATTATTGTATCAGTAGACTGAATTTGTAGAAGCTTTTTGATTTATTGATTATTGTAATCAGTAGCTGGTTGGCAGAAGCTGTTTTGATTAATTGATTATTATAATCGGTAGACTGATTGTAACAGTATATTGTGAAATTTGATTAATGATTACTGGAGAGAGAGAGAAGAGAGAGAGAGAGAGGAGAGAGAACAGAGAGAGAGAGACAGAGACGAAGAGAGAGAGAGACAGAGACAGAGACGAGGAGAGAGAGAGAGAGAGAGAGAGAGAGAGAGAAGAGACAAGTTCAAACTAGTAAACAATACATATGATCCAGCAAAATCTATCCGTCCATGAATTGGGCCACATAAACAAATGTTGGCACCACTATATGCATACAATGTCTCAGTCTCAGTCCATGTGTACGCAGACAATATTCTCCGCACTGTCAACCCCTACGTAACTAGCGCACTGTGTACAGAATACAAGAGAAAGGGAAGGAGGAATGCTGAACATTAACCCTTTGATTCCCGCATCCTGTCCACTAGCATCCTGTATTCTCAACCATTCTAGCAAAGCAGAAGTTGAACCTTTTGAATCCTTCACCCTATCCACCAGTTTCCTGAAGTGGCTAGGGTGAATGAGTCAAAAGGCTAAGTTTTTGCAGTTGTTGGACAGGGTGCGGGAATCAAAGGGTTAATGGGGGAATGTGGGTGGGAGTTTGTTTCATGTCCACAGGTCAGTGGCATTTTCGATTTTTAGGGCGACGTGTTCTAGTTTAAACAGCGTTTTAGTCACGAGCAACACGCGCCACAAGATTGTGATCAGCAGTGGTTCCCCCCATAGTACTGGATAATTGCTAATCCTGTCTCTGCTTCTTCCTGTGGCCTCTGGCATCGATGGTTCGGGAAAAAAAGGACTCTTGAAGTCACAGAAAGAAAAAAGTGTCTCAGAACTTCTTACGCCAAATATGGTAAATAAAACAAACATTATGATAAGATAAAGTCACACTAACATTGATGTAGCTGAAATGTGGTTTATAAGAAGAATGTTCAGTTTCATGGACAGCAGGAAACCAAACGTATCTTTAAAGAGGAAAACACAAAAAGAACATTAACGAAAAAAACAATTAATAAAACACAAGCAAAGTTTGTAAGATATTTTATGAGGCTAGAAAAATGTGGCACCTAGTCACAACAGAAAGCTGAACGGAAAAAGAGCACTTGATAGACCCTGGGAGAAAATATTGGACACTTTTTGCGGAGTGGATGAGGACGGAACGGGTGGGAGGTGTACTTGCAGCGACAAAAGATAAATTTGTATGCAGGGCCATGATCGCCAACGCCATGTGGCAGGCACATAATGATGGTGATAAAAAATTTACTGACTCTTGCTGTTTCTTTGTACTGGGAAGTGACACAGAGAGATGGAGCATAAGCCAAAGAAATAAGAGGGAAGCAGGGAGAATTTTTATGATATAATCAAAGGACACAACTCTTGCGAATTATCTCCCATGTAATTTAGTTAGACTTGAGAAGTTCTATATTGTATCAGACTTGAGAAGTTCTATACAGTTTGACTTGAGAAGTTCTATACAGTTAGACTTGAGAAGTTCTATACAACATGAGAAGATCAGTAACTGAATTATCAGTAGACTGAAGTTTTTCGTCCAAGTTTTGATGGAGCTTAAGGTCTGCAGATGGACGAGAAGCGTGGCATAAAGTTATGTTGTGGATGTGGTGTCTGCTACTCCATCTGTACAGCACAGCCGTGGTCTTGCTCTGGTATAGTGGGCTGGTTGGTTCTTTTGATCGTGTCGACTCAAGATCTGATATGTCGAGAGTTCAATCCCAGCCCACAACGTTCAAAACTGAACCGTCACTGCCCATTTGGATGTTTCTGAACGTTCACTGACCATTTGGATGTTTCTGACTGTTCATGCCATTTGGTGTTTCTGACTGTTCATGACCATTTGGATGTTTCTGGACTGTTTCCCCTTGGACCATTTGCATTGTTTTCTCAACTGTTCACTGCCCATTTGGATGTTTCTGGAACTGTTCACTGCCCATTTGGGTGTTTTTTACTGAACTGTTCACTGCCCATTTGGTGTTTCTCAACTGTTCACTGCCCATTTGGGTGTTTCTCATGTCACTGTTCACGTCAGCCCATTTGGATGTTTCTCAATGTTCATGCCCTGCCAACGTTTGGATGTTTCTCAACTGTTCACTGCCCATTTCGTTCCGATTGGTGTTTCTCAACTGTTCACCTGCCCATATGGATGTTTCTGAACTGTTCACTGCCCATTTGGATGTTTCTGAACTGTTCACTGCCCATTCTGATGTTTCTCAACTGTTCACCGCCCATATGGATGTTTCTATCATTCTGATGGTGTCAGCTTAGGTTTCATAGATCTTTTAGTCGTTCTCTCCATGCACCCTCCTCTCCCCTTTTCAAGACCTTGTCGGTGCATGGGGTTTTGCGCAGGCTCAGGAGTCTCCCAGATAATTGCTGGTAGATTTGGATGGAGCACGTAATCGTTTATGGTATGAGTGTGATGAATCCTTCCCAAACAAAATTCCAAAGTCTGCACCAGTCACCGTGGTGTAGTGGTTAGCACAAAGGAATACAGACTGGACGGTTGTGGGTTCGAATCCCCATCAATCCCTTCAAAAATCACTGTTGTTGGGGTTTTTTGTCCAATCGCCTCCTACCCAGAGGTGAGCGTGTTATGTGTTCTTTGGGAAGACTGGCACCACAAAGTCTAGTCTCATCCACTTCATGGGTGCGTCATCGAAGGTGTTGTTCACATTTCTCAGACAGTAACGCAGGTATCTGTATCTCTCGGGTCTGACTGACTCCAGGATACATTATGACAGTAAACATATAGAGTACAACACTGTCACGCAGTCTCAGTCCTAGATGGAACTCCATAGCATCATGATTATCATCTTCATATCATCATCATCATCATCATCATCATCATCATCATCATTATCATCACCATCACCATCACCATCACCATCATCATCATCATCATCATCATCATCATCATCGCATTGTAAAAATTGTGCCAACTTCTGTGGCCATTAAGGTGGCGTAGAAAATGGGACTCCTCCCCCTAAAAAAAATAGCAGGGGTGGGGGAGGGGATAGAGGGCCCAAAGATAATCTCCCCTAATGCACAAAGATAATTTCCCTAAGTGCAATGATTCTCAAAAACTTCCAAAGTCCAAACTCTGGCTGTGAAGCCTGAATACTGGCTCAAAAAGCCAGGGCGTTTTTTTTATCATGATAGTCTTGTAATTCTAATGATTTGCTTTTTTCACTGTGTTAACATCCAGTTTGGAAACACGGAAATTCTTAGAATCATGCAATTATAGAAAGAACCTGTCTGAGATCACCTTACGCTAAATGTAATAGGTTTCAGTTTCAGCTTCTCAAGAAAACGTCTCCACGCTCCAAATAACTTCCTGACGTCACACTTACATCACTGATGCCACGTGATGGAGAAGATCCAATGACTATATCAAGAGAACGTGATAAATGATACTTCCTATGGCTGTGGCCTCAGACCAGCTTTTCGTTTTGCTGACCTTAAGAGGAGACCGGTGTCTATCACATTTAAACCTTTTGTGATCTCCCACCACGAAATTAGTCTTAACTAGCAATTTGGGCATTTTGAGATATACATATCACTGGAAAGTGCACATTCTCTGATTATTTTGGTACTTGAATAAAGCTTGTACTAAAAAAAAAATGTATAAGTTATGTATGTTTAAAGTCATTAAGTTGTATGACGGCCATTTTGAGAAAACGGCCTCTAAAGTTTTTGTGTGCTCTCCTACATATTTTCCTTAAATTGCTTTATTTGGTGGCTTTGACCCAGTTTGTTTCTAGTTTTAGCTGTCATTATCTGAAAGGTGCACCAACGAGCTTTCTGTCAGTATATTACATATTCGGCGGGTACTGTACAGGTTACAGTTCATAATAAGAGACAAAAATAGGTACTTTTGGTAGGAAATGGCGTTCTTTCTGCTGCGATCAATGCATTAAAATACTATTTAAATTGATTAATAATGTTTTTTTCAAGAAAGCAATTTCTGTGGGGGATAGATTATAGTGTACAAAAATCAATTTTGAGAAAAAGTCAAAACACCCCAGATAGACCCTCAGTCACCTTTTCAGCTCCTAGTGCTGTTCGACTGACTGCGAGTTAAGACTGATTTCGTGGTGGGAGGTCACATTTTTTTCTCTGACGAAACTGTCATAAGGCAGACACTGCCAGTCTATGTTATCGTAAATATCTATGGTGTGTTGACAATGATTACCGGTACGTTAACAAGAAACACCGCGAGGGAGCGGAAGAGACCCAGAGGACCAATGCCTCGCCACTCTCGGGACACTCACCTCTAAGCTCCCGACGCCAATTGATGGTCATTTCTTCATGCAAGAGGGGGCTGTCCATGCGTTGCATGACCCATTCGGGCCCAGTCATCAGTTACCTTAAGAAGAGACCGGTATCTTTCAGCGTGAACGTTTTTTTTTCTCTGATGAAACTTGTGATCTCGACCTGGGTACAACCTGATGATGGTGCACAAACACATGAAGCACTAGAAAAAGGGAAAAAAAAGAAAATAAAAAAAAAAAAAAAATAAAAAAAAGAGAGAGAGAGAGAAAGAGAGAGAGAGAGAGAGAGAGAGAGAGAGAGAGAGAGAGAGAGAGAGACGCTTGACGACGCTTGACGCGCGCTTAGCGCGCCATTTATTGATTTTAGCGCCAAGGGGTGTAACTCATCCCTCTCATGCTGGCAACAAATGTAAATACAGTGAAACAAATAAAGGAAACAGAAAAATGGAAAATTCAAATAAAGAGCAGAAAAGTAATATTCACAATATCAAAACAACAGAGAGAGAGAGAGAGGAGAGAGAGAGAGAGAGAGAGACAGACAGACAGACAGACAGACAGACAGAGAGACAGACAGAGACAAGACAGAGAGACAGACACAGACAGAGACAGACACAGACAGAGAGACAGACACAGACAGAGACAGACAGAGACAGAGAGACAGAGAGACAGAGAGACAGCACACAGACAGACACAGACAGAGACAGACAGAGACAGAGAGACAGACACAGACAGAGACAGAGAGACAGACACAGACAGACACAGACAGAGACAGAGAGACAGACACAGACAGACACAGACAGAGACAGACAGAGACAGAGAGACAGACACAGACAGACACAGACAGAGACAGAGAGACAGACACAGACAGACACAGACAGACACAGACAGACACAGACACAGACAGAGACAGAGAGACAGACACAGACAGACAGAGACAGAGACAGACACAGACAGACACAGACAGAGACAGACACAGAGACAGAGAGACAGACACAGACAGAGACAGACAGAGACAGAGAGACAGACACAGACAGACAGAGACAGAGACAGAGAGACAGACACAGACAGACACAGACAGAGACAGACACAGAGACAGAGACAGAGTTTCTTAGTTACCCATACATTCCTATTTCTGATGGTGGTGGTGGTGGTGGCGATGATGATGATGATGATGATGATGATGATGATGATGATGATGATGATGATGATGATGATGATGTGAAATGCGAATTCAGTAACTGTTGAAACCATTGACTGAAAAACCACAGTCCTGCACCACTTCCATCGTTACCTTTTCGGTAGCTTCTCTCGTGCAGTTATACTGCTTTCACATTCCAATGTTTTCCTTTTTTTCTACCACCTCAATATAGATTGTGAAAGGAAAGGGCGAGAAGACCCAGCCAGAGATTGGTGATATTCTATTCACACAATTAGGCAACCTGACCAGCCTTGTGTAACACAAGTCACCTCACACAATGCCTTGCTCGTGTTTAATATCCCATGATATGTACCCACAAGACAAGATGGCCCAGACTTTGCTGAACGTCATTCTCAATTGTAACTAAAAAAAAAAATCCTACAAGCCCAGATATTGTCTCCAGCCCACCAACATATCAGTGTCCTATCTGTAATGAATATCTTTCTTCTTGTCGTCTTTTGAGTAACCATGACAAAGGCCAGTTGGCCAACAATTTGCTTTTGTGTTGTTTGGTCAATTGCATACATATTATCGTTCTATCCCCCTATCCCCATGGAGATGTCGGGGACTCTTTCAATATAAATAGTATCCCTACCTTCTGAAATTCTGTGCTAGAAATTTCCTCTTGTCTGTCACTCAAATTTCCACTTGTCTGTCACTCTCTTTGTTTCTGTCTTGCTCTTTTGATTCCTGTCCTGTCTTGTTGGTCCATTCACCTGTAAGTGTTCTATAAAACCTTACATACTTTCTTTTAGGATTGATGATTGGGTACATGTATTTGTGCATTTATCATCATCATCATAATCATCAGGTGCCCCGCCGCATGGCGTTGGCGACCAAGGACTTCCAACCATCTCTATCTCTCGTTGCCCCTAGCATCTCCCCCACCCTCCTCATCCCCAGCCACTCTGCAAGTCCGTCCAGCATTCTCTCCCTGGGTCTACCTGGTGCTCTCTTTCCCTCAGCTTTCCCGTTGTGACCATGTGCTCCAAATCCCCCTTCCTCTTAAAATGGCCTATAAATATTGCCTGTCTTTTCCTAATCTTCATTATGAGTGATCTACTTGTGTCTGCCTCCATCAAGACTGTCTCGTTTGTTTTCTTTGCTGTCCATGGAACTCTCAACATTCTTCCGAGAAACCACATCTCGGCTGCCTCAATCTTGCTCTGGCTTTGCTTGCTGACTGTCCACGCCTCGCATCCGTACAACAGTATTGGTTCTATATAACATTCAAGGACTCACTTCCTTATGTTAATTGATAGGCATTTGTTGGTAAGAATGCTTGTCATCTTCTTGAATGCTGTTTTGGCTTGTGCATTTATGGCTCGAAGGAAATGTGATGTGCAGAAGCGGTTTTAGGTAAATCAGGCCAGTTTTTATGCACATGTTTTAGTGTTCTTAGTTATGTTTACATTTGCTTTCAGGTTTGTTTTTAAAACCCTCTGGTGAAAATTGGGCGGAGTGATCAACGCCAGGGGTCTATTCTTAGATTATGTGCGCGAATGCATTGATATGTGTTATGTATTTTTTCCAGGTGTTTTTATTTTTAATCGAGGTGTTGTGTACGACTAAAATGGTTATAGTCCTGATACGGCTGTCGGCTTGGCTTTTGATCAATAAGAATATAGAATTGTCGTTTTATTTTCACGCGTTGACGGTTTCTGTTTGTTGAGCGTCGGCAGTCACTCTGATTCTGATCAGATAGGGCCCGAAGACCTCGCCACAAACGGATATACACAAGCCTGTGATATTGGCTATCATTATTTTTGGAACCTTATCTATCACATGGCATTTTGGATGTTAGTGCTTCTGGAGTTTTCCAAATGCGTTAGTGCTGTTTTGACAGACGATGGAACTAAAACTGATGTCTAAAAGATCTAAAACAAGTGCGACTGTCCGCGCCCAACCAAACAGGAACCAGAAGAACAAGAAAACCAGTGTAAGCGCGTATTTAACAAAACAAGACAAAATACGCGCTTACATTTCTTCTTGTTTTTTTCTTCTTGTTTAGTGTCCACAATCAGCACGTTGATTATTCTGACACTGGTTTTCTTGTTCTTCTGGTTGATGTCTATAAGATTGGTTTACAATTAATGCCATTTTTGTTGTAGATAATCATTGTCTTGGGCTGTTGTTGTGAGAAAAAACATTCGTACGAAGACTACTGCATACGAGTTTGCAGCGTTTGTACCATACAACGTATCGTGTCACGTGACCCGAATCGCGAACCACATTATACTAATATTACTGAATAATGAGACGTTACATAAAGGCAACGCTACACGGGTTTGTTTTTCAGATACACAACACAACTGAATGACCAACATAGAATACTCACATCTAGCATAAGAGCCGGCGATTTTGTGTTTTTTGTTTGTTTTGTTTGTTTGTGTGTGTGTGTTGGTTTTTTTTAGAGGCAGACAAGGACACAATCCTCTTGCTAACGATTTAAAGTATCAAAGGAAATAGAACCTGACGTGTCAACCTTACGCTAAATGTAATAGGTTTCAGTTTCAGCTTCTCAAGAAAACGTCTCCACGCTCCAAATAACTTCCTGACGTCACACTTACATCACTGATGCCACGTGATGGAGAAGATCCAATGACTATATCAAGAGAACGTGATAAATGATACTTCCTATGGCTGTGGCCTCAGACCAGCTTTTCGTTTTGCTGACCTTAAGAGGAGACCGGTGTCTATCACATTTAAACCTTTTGTGATCTCCCACCACGAAATTAGTCTTAACTAGCAATTTGGGCATTTTGAGATATACATATCACTGGAAAGTGCACATTCTCTGATTATTTTGGTACTTGAATAAAGCTTGTACTAAAAAAAAAATGTATAAGTTATGTATGTTTAAAGTCATTAAGTTGTATGACGGCCATTTTGAGAAAACGGCCTCTAAAGTTTTTGTGTGCTCTCCTACATATTTTCCTTAAATTGCTTTATTTGGTGGCTTTGACCCAGTTTGTTTCTAGTTTTAGCTGTCATTATCTGAAAGGTGCACCAACGAGCTTTCTGTCAGTATATTACATATTCGGCGGGTACTGTACAGGTTACAGTTCATAATAAGAGACAAAAATAGGTACTTTTGGTAGGAAATGGCGTTCTTTCTGCTGCGATCAATGCATTAAAATACTATTTAAATTGATTAATAATGTTTTTTTCAAGAAAGCAATTTCTGTGGGGGATAGATTATAGTGTACAAAAATCAATTTTGAGAAAAAGTCAAAACACCCCAGATAGACCCTCAGTCACCTTTTCAGCTCCTAGTGCTGTTCGACTGACTGCGAGTTAAGACTGATTTCGTGGTGGGAGGTCACATTTTTTTCTCTGACGAAACTGTCATAAGGCAGACACTGCCAGTCTATGTTATCGTAAATATCTATGGTGTGTTGACAATGATTACCGGTACGTTAACAAGAAACACCGCGAGGGAGCGGAAGAGACCCAGAGGACCAATGCCTCGCCACTCTCGGGACACTCACCTCTAAGCTCCCGACGCCAATTGATGGTCATTTCTTCATGCAAGAGGGGGCTGTCCATGCGTTGCATGACCCATTCGGGCCCAGTCATCAGTTACCTTAAGAAGAGACCGGTATCTTTCAGCGTGAACGTTTTTTTTTCTCTGATGAAACTTGTGATCTCGACCTGGGTACAACCTGATGATGGTGCACAAACACATGAAGCACTAGAAAAAGGGAAAAAAAAAGAAAATAAAAATAAAAAAAAATAAAAAAAAGAGAGAGAGAGAGAAAGAGAGAGAGAGAGAGAGAGAGAGAGAGAGAGAGAGAGAGAGAGAGAGAGAGACGCTTGACGACGCTTGACGCTTGACGCGCGCTTAGCGCGCCATTTATTGATTTTAGCGCCAAGGGGTGTAACTCATCCCTCTCATGCTGGCAACAAATGTAAATACAGTGAAACAAATAAAGGAAACAGAAAAATGGAAAATTCAAATAAAGAGCAGAAAAGTAATATTCACAATATCAAAACAACAGAGAGAGAGAGAGAGAGAGAGAGAGAGAGAGAGAGAGACAGACAGACAGACAGACAGACAGACAGACAGACAGAGATACAGACAGAGACAGAGACAGAGAGACAGACACAGACAGAGACAGACACAGACAGAGAGACAGACACAGACAGAGACAGACAGAGACAGACAGAGACAGAGAGACAGAGAGACAGACACAGACAGACACAGACAGAGACAGACAGAGACAGAGAGACAGACACAGACAGAGACAGAGAGACAGACACAGACAGACACAGACAGAGACAGAGAGACAGACACAGACAGACACAGACAGAGACACACAGAGACAGAGAGACAGACACAGACAGACACAGACAGAGACAGAGAGACAGACACAGACAGACACAGACAGACACAGACAGACACAGACAGAGACAGAGAGACAGACACAGACAGACAGAGACAGAGACAGAGAGACAGACACAGACAGACACAGACAGAGACAGACACAGAGACAGAGAGACAGACACAGACAGAGACAGACAGAGACAGAGAGACAGACACAGACAGACAGAGACAGAGACAGAGAGACAGACACAGACAGACACAGACAGAGACAGACACAGAGACAGAGACAGAGTTTCTTAGTTACCCATACATTCCTATTTCTGATGGTGGTGGTGGTGGTGGCGATGATGATGATGATGATGATGATGATGATGATGATGATGATGATGATGATGATGATGATGATGTGAAATGCGAATTCAGTAACTGTTGAAACCATTGACTGAAAAACCACAGTCCTGCACCACTTCCATCGTTACCTTTTCGGTAGCTTCTCTCGTGCAGTTATACTGCTTTCACATTCCAATGTTTTCCTTTTTTTCTACCACCTCAATATAGATTGTGAAAGGAAAGGGCGAGAAGACCCAGCCAGAGATTGGTGATATTCTATTCACACAATTAGGCAACCTGACCAGCCTTGTGTAACACAAGTCACCTCACACAATGCCTTGCTCGTGTTTAATATCCCATGATATGTACCCACAAGACAAGATGGCCCAGACTTTGCTGAACGTCATTCTCAATTGTAACTAAAAAAAAAAATCCTACAAGCCCAGATATTGTCTCCAGCCCACCAACATATCAGTGTCCTATCTGTAATGAATATCTTTCTTCTTGTCGTCTTTTGAGTAACCATGACAAAGGCCAGTTGGCCAACAATTTGCTTTTGTGTTGTTTGGTCAATTGCATACATATTATCGTTCTATCCCCCTATCCCCATGGAGATGTCGGGGACTCTTTCAATATAAATAGTATCCCTACCTTCTGAAATTCTGTGCTAGAAATTTCCTCTTGTCTGTCACTCAAATTTCCACTTGTCTGTCACTCTCTTTGTTTCTGTCTTGCTCTTTTGATTCCTGTCCTGTCTTGTTGGTCCATTCACCTGTAAGTGTTCTATAAAACCTTACATACTTTCTCTTAGGATTGATGATTGGGTACATGTATTTGTGCATTTATCATCATCATCATAATCATCAGGTGCCCCGCCGCATGGCGTTGGCGACCATGGACTTCCAACCATCTCTATCTCTCGTTGCCCCTAGCATCTCCCCCACCCTCCTCATCCCCAGCCACTCTGCAAGTCCGTCCAGCATTCTCTCCCTGGGTCTACCTGGTGCTCTCTTTCCCTCAGCTTTCCCGTTGTGACCAGGTGCTCCAAATCCCCCTTCCTCTTAAAATGGCCTATAAATATTGCCTGTCTTTTCCTAATCTTCATTATGAGTGATCTACTTGTGTCTGCCTCCATCAAGACTGTCTCGTTTGTTTTCTTTGCTGTCCATGGAACTCTCAACATTCTTCCGAGAAACCACATCTCGGCTGCCTCAATCTTGCTCTGGCTTTGCTTGCTGACTGTCCACGCCTCGCATCCGTACAACAGTATTGGTTCTATATAACATTCAAGGACTCACTTCCTTATGTTAATTGATAGGCATTTGTTGGTAAGAATGCTTGTCATCTTCTTGAATGCTGTTTTGGCTTGTGCATTTATGGCTCGAAGGAAATGTGATGTGCAGAAGCGGTTTTAGGTAAATCAGGCCAGTTTTTATGCACATGTTTTAGTGTTCTTAGTTATGTTTACATTTGCTTTCAGGTTTGTTTTTTAAAACCCTCTGGTGAAAATTGGGCGGAGTGATCAACGCCAGGGGTCTATTCTTAGATTATGTGCGCGAATGCATTGATATGTGTTATGTATTTTTTCCAGGTGTTTTTATTTTTAATCGAGGTGTTGTGTACGACTAAAATGGTTATAGTCCTGATACGGCTGTCGGCTTGGCTTTTGATCAATAAGAATATAGAATTGTCGTTTTATTTTCACGCGTTGACGGTTTCTGTTTGTTGAGCGTCGGCAGTCACTCTGATTCTGATCAGATAGGGCCCGAAGACCTCGCCACAAACGGATATACACAAGCCTGTGATATTGGCTATCATTATTTTTGGAACCTTATCTATCACATGGCATTTTGGATGTTAGTGCTTCTGGAGTTTTCCAAATGCGTTAGTGCTGTTTTGACAGACGATGGAACTAAAACTGATGTCTAAAAGATCTAAAACAAGTGCGACTGTCCGCGCCCAACCAAACAGGAACCAGAAGAACAAGAAAACCAGTGTAAGCGCGTATTTAACAAAACAAGACAAAATACGCGCTTACATTTCTTCTTGTTTTTTTCTTCTTGTTTAGTGTCCACAATCAGCACGTTGATTATTCTGACACTGGTTTTCTTGTTCTTCTGGTTGATGTCTATAAGATTGGTTTACAATTAATGCCATTTTTGTTGTAGATAATCATTGTCTTGGGCTGTTGTTGTGAGAAAAAACATTCGTACGAAGACTACTGCATACGAGTTTGCAGCGTTTGTACCATACAACGTATCGTGTCACGTGACCCGAATCGCGAACCACATTATACTAATATTACTGAATAATGAGACGTTACATAAAGGCAACGCTACACGGGTTTGTTTTTCAGATACACAACACAACTGAATGACCAACATAGAATACTCACATCTAGCATAAGAGCCGGCGATTTTGTGTTTTTTGTTTGTTTTGTTTGTTTGTGTGTGTGTGTTGGTTTTTTTTAGAGGCAGACAAGGACACAATCCTCTTGCTAACGATTTAAAGTATCAAAGGAAATAGAACCTGACGTGTCAAAGCGGTTGTCGCCCTTCCTCCATTTCCTGCCATGTCGGGTCAAAGTGTTCTTTCTTTTTGTGTCATTGTGCCGCGCAATTGGACAGAATTGTATTTTTGTCTTTGTTTTTTTTTCCTTTGTGATTTTGTAACAGCAATTTTGTTGTTGTTGTTGTTTTGTTGTTATTGGTTTTTTGTTGTTTTGTTTGTTTTCGTTTTTCACATGAAATATGGGCTGCTCTCTTTGAAGAGAGAGCTTGATCATTATATAGGGAAACCCTTTTCTCTCTTTTTCGCTGTCTCTGTCTCTGTCTCCCTTTCTCTCTCTCTCTATTTCTCTCTCTCTCTTTCTCTCTCTCTTTCTCTCTCTCTTTCTGTCTCTCTCTCAGTTTCTCTCTCTCTCTTTCTCGCTTTTTCTCTCTTTCTCGCTCTCTCTTTCTGTCTCTCTTTTCTCTCTCTTTTCTCTCTCTCTTTCTGTCTCTCTCTCAGTTTCTCTCTCTCTCTCTTTCTCGCTTTTTCTCTCTTTCTCGCTCTCTCTTTCTCGCTTTTCTCTCTTTCTCTCTTTTTCTCTCTCTGTTTCTCTCTCTGTTTCTCTCTCTCTCAGTTTCTCTCTCTCTCTTTCTATCTCTCT
>JAPXFY010000023.1:22449793-22452293 GCA_030674185.1 Monoplex corrugatus | reverse complement strand
CACAGTCCAGGAACAGATGGGTTTGGGGCAGAATTTTATATTTTTCTTTGAGAAAACTAGATCCATTTGTTGTACGTGCTTTCAATCAGTCATTTAGAGAAGGAAAACTTTCAGCAATCCGAAAAGAGGGACTTATAACCTGCATCCCAAAATCTGACAAACGAACGAGAGAATACATTAAAAATTGGAGACTTCTTTCAATGATAAATGTGTTATATAAAATTGCAACTGTGTGCTTTGTAAACAGAATTAAAGCAATCCTTCCTAAATTAAGAGGTAAAACAAAATATGACTGCTGGATCTTGAGGGTAAAAACAGAATATTAAAAAATACCTCGTTTGTAAAAGATCCTTTGGAGTATAAAACACAACGTTTCGAGCCCAGGCTCTTTGTCGAAACGTTGTGTTTTATACTCTAAAGGATCTTTTACCAACAAGGTATTTTTTAATGTTTTGTTTCTTCCTTAATTAATTTGTGAAGATTAAAACAGGATTTGTTACAAACAGATACCTTGGAGACAATATTAGACTAACATACGGCTTATTGAACTACTAAACTGTAAACAAATCACCTGGATTTTTACGTTGCCTAGACTTCAAAAGGCTTTTGGTTCCTTATATTGGCAGTTTTTGCTCAAAGCTTTGGAAAAAGCATATTGCTTTAGAAAAAAAAATAGAAACATAAGTTCGACTGTTATCATTTATGGACACATTTTGAAGGAAGGAAAGGAAACAAGGAAAGAAAGACACAAAGAAAGAAAGAAAGAAAGAAATTAAGAAAGACAGACAGACAGACAGAGAGAAAGAAAGAAACAAAGAAAGAAACAAAGAAAGAAACAAACAAAACAAAGAAACAAAGAAAAAAACAAAGAAAAAAAACGAAGAAAGAAACAAAGAAAGAAAAAAAAAGAAAGAAAGAAAAAAAGAAAGAAAGAAAGAAAGTAAAGAAAGAAAGAAGGAAGGGAAACATAGCTACCTGACTCAAACAGACACTATGGAAAGTGGCTCATCAGACATCCACAAGGACATGACTGACGATTTTATGCAATAGTGAGGAATCTAAAATGAAAAGAAAGGTAAGAATTTGTTCAAAAGGGATTTACACACTCGGAAAATTCCATATGCGCTCCACCTGAATCTGGTAATCAGTATCCATCAGACTACTTGCAGAGCCTGCATAACCCCCTTGTGTGGTGGTAAAGTTTTGAAATGGGAGAGGTGGGGGTGAGAACGGGCCCTGTGAACGTTGTACTGACATCAACATACTGATTGGAGAACCTTTGACTCCCGCACCCTGTCTACCAGCATCTTGCATTGTCAACCATGCTAGCAAAGCAAAAACTTAACCCTTTGACTTTCTCACTCTATCCACCAGCTTCCTGCAATTGCAAACTTTCCCCAGAGCTGTGGCAGTGACTTTATTGTTACACATCTACGGTTGTCTCTCTGAGTGTTCTGACTTTATTAATTTTGACCTCCCGCCACAAAATCAGTCTTAACTCGCAGTCAGTCGAACAGCACTAGGAGTTAAAATGTGACTGAGGGTCAATCTGGGGTGTTTTGACTTTTTCTCAAAATTGATTTCTGTAGACTAAAATTCTATCCCCCACAGAATTTTTGTTCTTGAAAAAATATCATTAATCAGTTTAAAATGGTATTTCAATGCACTGATCGCAGCAGAAAGAACGCAATTTCTTACCAAAAGTACCTCTTTTTGTCTCTTATTATGAACCGTAACCTGTACAGTACCCGCACATGTAATATACTGACCGAAAGCTCTTTGATGCACCTTTCAGATAATGACAGCGACAATTAGAAACAAATTGGATCAAAGCCACCAAATAAAGAAATTTAAGGAAAATGTGTAGGAGAGCACATAAAAACTTTAGAGGCCGTTTTCTCAAAATGGCCGTCATACAACTTATTGACTTTAAACATACATAACTTCAACATTTCTTTGAATACAAGCTTTATTCAAGTACGAAAATAATCAGCAGAATGTACACTTTTCCAGTGATATGTATATCTCAAAATACCCAGAATGCTAATTAAAACTAATTTCGTGGTGGGAGGTCACAATTGTCACAATCTATGACTGCGTTTCTGATTGGTTTTACATTTTGTTTGTTTTTGTCACAATATTTGCTTGTCTTTCTGATGAATGTGATTTTTGTCATAATCCATGGTTATATTTCGGAATATTCTGACTTTAAAAAAAAAAAAAAGAATTATTACCTATGTTGTCTTTTTGAATTCATGTTTTATGTAACAATCCATGGTTGGAATTCTCACGTTCGGTTTTTGTCACATTGTGTGCTTGTGTTTCTCAATGTTCGTTCTTCTCACAGCCTGTCTCATCATCATCATCAGGTGCCCTGCCGCATGGCGTTGGCGATCATAGACTTCCATCTGTCTCTATCTCTCGTTTCCTCAAGCATCTCTCCCACCCTTCTCGTCCCCAGCCATTCTGCAGGTCCGTCCAGCATTTCTCCCTGGGTCTA
>JAPXFY010000023.1:22437293-22439793 GCA_030674185.1 Monoplex corrugatus | reverse complement strand
TCTGAAGGGACTGATGGGGATTCGAATCCACAACCTTCCAGTTGGTTGTCCGTTGGGTTAACCACTACACCACGGTGACTGGTTATTGTTTCTGATCTTATTTCATAAAAAGAGAAACGTACGTTTTAATATTGACAAAGACGGGGTAAACAAACGAAGAAAAAGCAAAAAAAAAAGCCCGAAGACACAAAGACTAAAACAAATCAACACACAAGCTTCTAAACAAAGAAAGAAGGAATCCGACAAACAAACAAACGACCGAACGAACGAACGAACAAATGAAGGAAAGAAGGAAAGTAGAATGGAAAAAAAGGAAGGAAGGAAGGAAAAAAAGAAGGAACGAGCAAACAAATAAACAAAGAAACAACAAACAAAGAAACAAATAAATAAACAAACAAAGAAACAACAAACAAACAAACAAAGAAACAACAAACAAATAAACAAAGAAACAGCAAATAAACAAACAAACAAACAAACAAACAAATAAATAAACAAACAAAGGAAAACAACAAACAAACAAAGAAACAACAAACACAAACAAACAAGGAAACAACAAACAAACAAAAAACAACAAATAAACAAAGAAACAAGAAACAATAAACAAACAAGAAAACAAAAAAAACAAAAAACAACAAACACACAAACAAACAAGAAAACACACAACACACAAACAAACAAAGAAACAACAAACACACAAACAAACAAGGAAACAACAAACAAAAAAAACAAAACAAATAAACAAAAATACAATAAACAAACAAAGAAACAACAAAAAACAAGGAACAACAAACAAAGAAACAAAGGAACAACAAACAAACAAACAAAGAAACAACAAACAAACAAAGGAACAACAAACAAACAAACAAAGAAACAACAAACAAACAAAGGAACATCAAACAAACAAACAAACGAACAACAAAAAACAAACAAAGGAATAACAAACAAACAAAGAAACAACAAACAAACAAAGGAACAACAAACAAAGAAAACAACAAACAAACAAAGAAACAACAAACAAACAAAGGAACAACAAACAAACAAACAAAGGAACAACAACAAGGAACAACAAACAAACAAACAAAGAAACAACAAACAAACAAAGGAACAACAAACAAACAAACAAAGGAACAACAAACAAAAAACAAAGGAATAACAAACAAACAAACAAACAAACAACAAACAAACAAACAAACAAACAAACAAAGAAACAACAAACAAACAAACAAAGAAAAAACAACAAACAAATAAAACAAACAAACGAACACAAATAAACAAACGGATAAAGAAATAAAGAAAGAGAGAAACAAACACTCAAACTGCTAAACAAATTGCAAAAGAAAGAAAGACAGAAAGAAAGAAAGAAAGAAGGAAGGAAAGAAAGAAAGAAAGGAAGGAAAGAAAGAAAAAAGAAAGAAAGAAAAGAAAGAAACAAACAATCAAACAAAGACAGTTTAAACATCCTCACAAGATATATGACAAGAACTATCAGTGGGCAGAGCAAGCAGTTCCCTGCATCGTGACCAGGTAAAATGTCCGCTGGTCATAACTCATTCTGTCTGAGTATCAAGCAGAAGATGGAGCAAGACAAGATGGACACTTCGTGACCACTCCATCACACACACACACACACACACACACACACACACACACACACACACACACACACACCACACACACACACACACACACACACACACACACACCACACACACACACAACACACACACACACACACACACACACACACACACACCACACATTATCACACAACTGACGTTTATCAATAAGTCAACGTTGTTCTTTGAACTTTCTCTGTTTTTGACTCAACAACATGGAACTCCCTCCTAGTGTCTTTAAGGCAAAAGCAGTGGTCTGCTTAATTTCAAAAAAACACCTCAGAACACGTGAAGAAGTATCTCCCAAAGTCATAAACTAAATCGTGTTTCTTCTAAATCCAGTGGTATTGCAGTTTGTCTAATAGCGTGTGTGTGTGTGTGTGTGTGTGCGTGCGTGCGTGCGTGTGCGCGCGCGTGTGTGTGTGTGTGTGTGTGTGCATTACAGTAGAATTGCATGAGTTGGTAAATGTATGGTGTTGATGTTGTTTGGCTTGTGCATTTCTATTTTCTTATACGTATTTTTTGTTAATCTCAGCGCTTTGGACTTACTTCAGATTAAGTGCCACAAATGCTCATTATTGTTATCGTTGTTTATTATTATTATTGTTATTGTTATTGTCATCATCATCATCATCATCAATATTATATTTTATATTATATTATATTTATATATTATATATATATATATATTATATATATTATATTATATTATATTATTATATTATATTATATTAATATTATATTATATTATATTATATTATTATTATATTATATTAATATTTTATATTATTTCTATTATTATTATTTGTTTTTATCATATTGACACTTTTGAATCTGCTGAACACCATAGAGGGTGATTCCCGGTCTTGAACAAACTTCATGAT
>JAPXFY010000023.1:22429793-22432293 GCA_030674185.1 Monoplex corrugatus | reverse complement strand
CAAACATTTATTTTACAAACTTTTGCAGTGGGTGATATTATAGCTCAATACTCTACATTTTCACTTAACACTCTTTAGGTTTATGACATCTGCACATAGGATTTATATTTACACCTGTGGCATTTGCCATGATCATAGAGGTTGTGGGTCCCTCTCTGTCTGTTTGTTGTTGTTGTTGTTGTTTGTGTTCTATCAGCGGCTATGGAATTCATCTGAGTGTTCAACACCTTCTTGAGAAACCAGACTTTGGCTGTTCATGCTCTGGTCTCATTGGAATGGTGAATTTCTGTCATTTTGTCGTGTCTGGGTGGGGGTAAATTCGCATGAATGTGGTGCGTGTTGGTAGTTTAATTTGGAACTGCGCTGATCCAAGCATCTGCAAACAAACAGGCAAGCAAGCAAGCAAGCAAGCACGCAAACAAAGAAGCAAGCAAACAAGCAAGCAAGCAAACAAACAAACCCCCCCCAAAAAAAAACAACTAAAAACTTATCATGTTTATGGCATCCGCGTGTACTATTCATATTTAGACCCATGGCAATGTATGTTGGTGTTTCTGTATATATATACACTGTAAACACACAATATATGTATGAAAATATATACAAAATACATAAATATATATATGTAGATATATACACACTGTAAATATACATATACACATCCATACATAAACACCAACAGACACACACACACACACACACACACACACACACACAGATTGCTCAGCATAAACTGCTTATGTACCGAACCAGCTGACAAGATCCCCAACTTTTCATCCAAGACTGACAGCGAAGGACAATACGTTTACGACTGGAAGCTACCTATGTGTGACTGTAACACAGAGAGATGAGAGAGAGACAGAGAGAGAGAGAGTGAGTGAGTGAGTGAGTGTGTGTGTGTATGTGTGTGTGTGTGTGTGTGTGTGTGTGTGTGTGTGTGTGTGTGTGTGTGTGTGTGACAGACATAAAGAGACAAAGCAAGAGAGACAGAGAGAGACAGAGACAGAGAAAGAGAAAGGAAGAGAGAGACAGAGACAGAGAGAGAGACACACACACACACACATATATATATATATATATATATAGAGAGAGAGAGACAGAGAGACAGAGACAGAGACAGAGACATAGAGAGACAGACAGACAGACAGACGGAAAGAGAGAAAGCAAGAGAGAGACAGAGAGAGAAAGAGAGAGAGACAGAGAGACAGAGACAGAAAGAGAGAGAGAAAGAAAGAACGAGACAGAGAGATAAAGAGAAAAAAAGAAAGGAAGAAAGAAAGAGAGAGAGAGAGAGAAAGAGAGAGAGAGGGGGAAGAGAGAGGAAGAGAGAGGGAGAGAAAGAAAGAAAGAAAGAGAGAGAGAGGGGGGGAGGGAGGGAGAGAGACAGAGCGCACGAAATCTGGTAAAGAGATAAAGGGGAATAATGAATAGTACTTAGCGGTGCCTACAATGTGCTCTGTCCCACGTATAAATTGTCATCACTGTGATATCTGTCTCATATAACACAACATGACCTTGTCCGAAAAGCTGTGTAGAAGAAGCAGAAAAAGAAAAAGCAGAAGAAGATTTAGAATGCGAAGAAGAAGAACGCGAAGAAGAAGAAGAATGCAAAGAATGCGAAGAAGAATAAAAATGCGAACAAGAAGAAAAATGCGAAGAAGAAGAATGCGAAGAATGCGAAGAAGAAAAAGAATGCGAAGAAGAAGAATTCGAAGAAGTAGAATGCGAAGAAGAAGAAGAATGCGAAGAAGAAGAAGAATGCAAAGAAGAAGAAGAATGTGAAGAAGAAGAAAAATGCGAAGAAGAAGAATGCGAAGAAGAAGAATGCGAAGAATGCGAAGAAGAAGAATGCGAAGAAGAATGCGAAGAAGAAGAATGCGAAAAAGAAGAATACGAAGAAGAATGCGAAGAATGCGAAGAAGAATGCGAAGAAGAAGAATGCGAAGAAGAATGCGAAGAAGAAGAAGAATGCGAAGAAGTAGAAGAAGAATGCGGCGAAGAAGAAGAAGAATGCGAAGAAGAAGAAGAATGCGAAGAAAAAGAAGAATGCGAAGAAAAAGAAGAATGCGAAGAAAAAGAAGAATGCGAAGAAGAAGAAGAATGCGAAGAAGAATACGAAGAAGAAGAATGCGAAGAAGAAGAATGCGAAGAATGCGAAGAAGAATGCGAAGAATGCGAAAAGAAGAATGCGAAGAAGAAGAAAGCGAAGAATGCGAAGAATAATGCGAAGAAGAAGAATGCGAAGAAGTAGAATGCGAAGAAGAAGAAGAATGCGAAGAAGTAGAAGAAGAATGCGAAGAATGCGAAGAAGAATGCGAAGAAGAAGAATGCGAAGAAGAAGAATGCGAAGAAGAAGAAGAAGAACGCGAAGAAGAATGCAGCGAAGAAGAAGAAGAATGCGAAGAATGCGAAGAATGCGAAGAAGAAGAAAGAAGAAGAAGAAGAAGAAGAAGAAGAAGAAGAAGAAGAAGAAGAAGAAGAGAAGAGAAGAAGAAGAAGA
>JAPXFY010000023.1:22419793-22424793 GCA_030674185.1 Monoplex corrugatus | reverse complement strand
TACTACTACTACTACTACTACTAATATTACTACTGCTACTACTACTGCTACTACTACTAATACTACTACTACTACTACTAATGATAGTAATAATAATAATGATAATAACAATAATAACAATGATGATAAGAATGATAATAATAATAATAATAATAATAATAATCATAATAATAATAATAATAATAATAATAATAATAATAATAATAATGATAATAATAATGATAATAATAATAATAATAATAATAATAATAATAATAATAATGATAATAATAATAATAATAATAATAATAATAATAATAATAATAATAATAATAATAATAATAATAATAATAATATTTTTTTAAAAATAAATAATGAAAAACAAAGGGTGTGTGTGATCCATAGCGATCTGTACACTGTGTTCTGTCAGTGTTTGAGACTGCCATCAGGAACAGAGCAGAGCCATTTGTCTGTGGGGGGAAACCTTATCAGGCTTACTGTCACCTTTACTGTAAGTCTGTTAGTCAGTCCTGTGTAGCTCTGTCACAGTGTCTCTGTCTCTCTGTCTTTGTTTTTGTCTGTCTATTACTTTCTGATAGTGAAGCAGATTCTCTGTCTCTGTCTCTGTCTGTCTCTGTTTCTCTTTCTCTCTCTCTATGTATGTCTGTACCCACCCTCTCTCTGTCTATCTATCTATCTATCTACTTATATATCTATCTATCTATCTATCTATCTATCTATCTGTCTATCTGTCTATCTGTCTGTCTATCTATCTATCCATCTATCTATATATCTCTCTATCTGTCTATCTAATTATCTATCAATCTATCTATCTATCCATGTATCTATCTATATATCTATCTATCTTCTTCTTTTTCTTCTTCTTCTTCTTCTTCTTCTTCTTCTTCTTCTTCTTCTTCTTCTTCTTCTCTTCTTCTTCTTCTTTTTTCTTTCTTCTTCTTCTTCTTCTTCTTCCTTCTTCTTCTTCTTCTTCTTTCTTCTTCTTCTTCTTCTTCCCTTCTTCTTCTTCTTCTTTCTTCTTCTTCTTCTTCTTCTCTTCTTCTTTTCTTCTTCTTCTTCTTCTTCTTCTTCTTCTTCTTCTTCTTCTCTTCTCTTTCTTCTTCTTCTTCTCTTCTCTTCTTCTTCTTCTTCTTCTTCTTCTTTTCTTCTTCTTCTTCTTCTTCTTTTCTTCTTCTTCTTCTTCTTCTTCTCTTCTTCTTCTTCTTCTTCTTCTTCTTCTTCTTCTTCTTCGCATTCTTCTTCTTCTTCTTCTTCTTTTCTTCGCATTCTTCTTCGCATTCTTCTTCTTTCTTCTCTTCTTCTTTCTTTTCTTCTTCGCATTCTTCTTCTTCGCATTCTTCGCATTCTTCCATTCTTTCCTTCTTCTTCATTCTTCTTCGCATTTCTTCGCATTCTTCTTCCTTTCTTCTTCTTCGCATTCTTTTCTTCGCATTCTTCGCATTCTTTTCTTCTTCTTCGCATTCTTCGCATTCTTCTTCGCATTCTTCGCATTCTTTCTTCGCATTCTTCCATTCCTTCGCATTCTTCTTCTTTTTCGCATTCTTCTTCGATTCTTCGCATTCTTCTTCGCATTCTTCTTCGCATTCTTCGATTCTTCTTCGCATTCTTGTTGTTGTTGTTGTTGTTGTTTTCTTCTTCTTCTTCTTCTTCTTCTTTTGTTGTTGTTGTTCTTCTTCTTCTTCTTCTTCTTCTTCTTCTTCTTCTTCTTCTTCTTCTTCTTCTTCTTCTTCTTTTCTTCTTCTTCTTTCTTCGCATTCTTCTTCTTCGCATTCTTCTTCTTCTTCGCATTCTTCTTCTTGCATTCTTCTTCTTCGCATTCTTCTTCTTCTTCTTCGCATTCTTCTTCTTCTTCTTCGCATTCTTCTTCTTCTTCTTCGCATTCTTCTTCTTCTTCTTCGCATTCTTCTTCTTCTTTGCTTCTTCTTCTTCTTCTTCTTCTTCTTCGCATTCTTCTTCTTCTTCGATCTTCGCATTCTTCTTCTTCGCATTCTTCTTTGCATTCTTCTTCGCATTCTTGTTCGCATTCTTCTTCTTGTTCGCATTCTTCTTCTTCTTCGCATTCTTCTTCGCATTCTTCTTCTTCATGATCATGGCACACATCATGATGCTGGTGAAGAAGAAAAAGAAAACGATTTCGTGCTCTCTCTCTCTCTCTCTCTCTCTCTCTCTCTCTCTCTCTCTCTCTCTCTCTGTCCCTGTCTCTGTCTCTCTCCTCCTCCTCCTCCTACTCTTCATCATCATCATCATCTTCATCATCAACAACAACAAAAACAACAACAACGGTGACTGCGACGACGACAACAAAGACATTCATTCTCCATAAGGCAAGTTCAACAGTCAACAGGCCATACATAGACGGTTACATAAAGCTAGCCAGGGAAAAAAAATTATATGAAAAAAAAAAAAAGGGGGGGGGGGGGTTGATCCATAGCGATCTGTACACTGTGTTCTGTCAGTGTTTGAGACTGCCATCAGGAACAGAGCAGAGTGGTCCCTGTGTGAGCACCAAAGCCAGTCAGAGCCATTTGTCTGTGGGGGGAAACCTTATCAGGCTTACTGTCACCTTTACTGTAAGTCTGTTAGTCAGTCCTGTGTAGCTCTGTCACAGTGTCTCTGTCTCTCTGTCTTTGTTTTTGTCTGTTTGTCTGTCTATTACTTTCTGATAGTGAAACAGATTATCTTTCTGTCTCTGTCTATCTATCTATCTATCTATCTATCTATCTATCTATCTATCTATCTATCTATCTATCTATCTATCTATCTATCTATTTATCTATCTATCTATCTATCTATCTATCTATATATCTATCTATCTATCTATCTATCTATCTATCTATCTATCTATCTATCTATCTATCTATCTATCTATCTATCTATCTATCTATCTATCTATATATCTATCTATCTATCTATCTATCTATCTATCTATATATCTATCTATCTATCTATCTATATATCTATCTATCTATCTATCTGTCTATCTATATATCTATCTATCTATCTATCTATCTATATATCTATCTATCTATCTATCTATCTATCTATCTATTATATCTATCTATCTATATATCTATTATCTATCTATCTATCTATCTATATATCTATATTATCTATCTATCTATATCTATCTATCTATCTATCTGTCTATCTATATATCTATCTATCTATCTATTATCTATATCTATCTATTATCTATCTATCTATCTATCTATCATCTATATATCTATCTATCTATTATCTATATATCTATCTATCTATCTATCTATATATCTATCTATCTATCTATATATCTATCTATATATCTATCTATATATCTATCTATATATCTATCTATTATCTATCTATATATCTATCTATATATCTATATATCTATCTATCTATCTATCTATCTATCTCATTCTATCTATCTATCTATCTATCTATCTATCTATCTATCTATCTATCTATCTATCTATCTATCTATCTATCTTCAGTCTGTCTATCTGTCTGTCTGCCTGTTTATCTATCTATCTGTCTGTTCTATCTATCTATCTATCTATCTGTCTGTCTGTCTGTCTATCTATCTATCTATCTATCTGTATCCTTATCTCTATCTCTCTTCCTCTTCCTTTTCTTCTTCTTCTTCTTGTTCATGTTGTTGTTGTTCTTCTTCTTGTTGTTGTTCTTGTTGTTGTTGTTGTTCTTCTTCTTCTTTTCTTCTTCTCCTCCTCCTCCTCACTTCTTTCTCTGAAATATATATGCTCGTGCAAACTGCTTATTATTTCTCAAGTTTACATTAACCCAGTTTGTTTTTTATGTTTGCATGACTACATCTGAGTAGAACAGCAAAAACTCGCTACAAGACAGATCCATTATGATGTTACACTACTACTACCTTGACAATAAACTGTCTTTATGTTCCTAGTGTCTCTGTTGTTTTTCTCTCATTCTCTCTGTCTGTATCTGTCTCTGTCTGTATCTGTCTGTCTCTCTGTCTCTCTCCTTCTAGCTGATTGTTTCTCTGTCTCTCTGTCTCCTTGTCTGTCTGTTTCTCTCTCTCTCTCTCTCTCTCTCTCTCTCTCTCTCTCTCTCTCTCTCTCTCCTCTGTCGTCTCTGTCATTGTCTTTTTCTCGTCTCTTTGTCTCTGTCTGTCTGTTTCTCTCTCTTGTCTCTCTTTGTTTCTCTCTCTCTCGTCTCTCTCTCTCGTCTACCTCTCTCTCTCTCTCTGTCTCTCTTTCTCTCTCTCTCTCTCCAGTCTCTCTCACTCTCATTCTCTGTCTCGCTCTCTCTTTGTTCTCTCTCTCGCTCTCTCTCTCCTGTCTGTCTGTCTGTCTGTCTCTCTCTCTCTCTCTCTCTGACAGACAGACAGACAGACAGAGAGATAGAGAAACAGACAGACAGACAGACAAACAGAGACAGAGAAGGACAGAGAGAGAGAGACAGACAGACAGAAGAAAGAGAGAGAAGAGAGAGGAACACAGAGGAGAGAGAGAGAGAAGGACAGAGAAAAGAAGAGAGAGAGAGAGTGAGAGAGAAAGAGAGAGAGAGAGAAGAGGAAAGAGAGAGAGAAAGAGAGAAAGAGAGAGAAGAGAAAGAGAAGAGAGAAGAGAAAGAGACACAAAAAAAGAAAAAGAGAGAGAGAAACAGAGAGAGAGAGAGAGAGAGAGAGAGAGAGAAAAGAGAGAGAGAGAGAGAGAGAGAGAGAGAGGAAAGAGAGAGAGAGATTGACTCCATTTTTCGAAACAGATCCATAACTATCTCTACAAGGTCTTCTGTCAATCTTGAAGTCCTCCACTGGGACAACCTGACGTAGGCAATATTATGTAAGCAGAAAACAATGACCATTTCTATCTTAGAATGAAGAAAGAAAGAGAGACAGAGAGAGAGAGACAGGAGAGGAGAGGAGAGAGAGAGAGAGAGAGAGAGAGAGAGAGAGAGAGCAGTGAGAGAGACTGGAGGGTTAGGTACAATGAGGAAAGAAATCCATAACGATTTGTTCATCGCCTTCTATCAATCTTCAG
>JAPXFY010000023.1:22407293-22412293 GCA_030674185.1 Monoplex corrugatus | reverse complement strand
TTGAGATATACATATCACTGGAAAGTGTACATTCTGCTGATTATTTTGGTACTTCAATAAAGCTTGTACTAAAAATAATGTAGAAGTTATGTATGTTTAAAGTCATTAAGTTGTATGACGGCCATTTTGAGAAAACGGCCTCTAAAGTTTTTGTGTGCTCTCCTATACATTTTTCTTAAATTTCTTTATTTCGTGGCTTTGACCCAGTTTGTTTCTAATTTTTGCTGTCATTATCTGAAAGGTGCATCTAAGAGCTTTCGGTCAGTATATTACATGTGCGGCGGGTACTGTACAGGTTACGGTTCATAATAAGAAACAAAAATAGGTACTTTTGGTAGGGAATTGCGTTCTTGCTGCTGTGATCAGTGCACTAAAATACCATTTTGAATTGATGAATAACATTTTTTCAAGAAAAAAAATGTCTGTGGGGGATAGATTATAGTCTACAGAAATCATTTTTGAGAAAAAGTCAAAACACCCCAGATAGACCCTCAGTCACCTTTTCAGCTCCTAGTGCTGTTCCACTGATCGCGAGTTAAGACTGATTTCGTGGTGGAGGGTCACAAATGGTTCAGACGTTCGCCCGTCAATAACTAAACTCGAGGTTCTAGGTTCGTTCCCCGTTGAGGCGTTGACTTTTCTCTTCAAATTGACCGGAAAATTGAACTTGAACGTCAAGTCCCTCGGAAAAAGGGATGAAAAACGAGTCGGACCCGCGTGCCTTCTAGCCCACGCACCCAAAAGATCCCACGGCGGTTGAAAAACCATGAAGAGCGCGGCATTTGCCGGTCTCCCTGGTATGAAACATTGGCGATGTCACAATGTAAAGATGTAGGTGACAGGCAGTGTCTTGCAGTTTATGCAGGTTCGTGAAGATCTAGCAGTTGATCATTCTTCTCAGACAAAATACTCCAGTCCAGGTTAAACGAAAATAATCCTTTATTGAAGAACGTAGAACATATAACAGGAACTGGGTAAAACTTCACACATCCGATGCACCACTCCTAGTTTGCAGAATTATTCTTTTTCAGCCCTCAAATCTACACACACAGCAACTCCACGAATCTACAGCAACTTCTCTATCTCTGACAGCAGATTCACACTTAACTCTTCCGACCACTCTCTCTCTCTCTCTCTCTATCCACAGTCGCGCTTTATTTATAACATCATGGAAAGTTCCCGAATATTCTCGGCTTTTCCCTAGATTTTCAGCCAATCATAGCCACATTCTCGAAGCTTCCCTTTCTGGAATGTTCTGTAGTTCTAGCCAATCACTGTACAGGTTAAATTTGTTTACGATTTCCGGAACATTCTAGAAAGGTCTAAGGTATTCTACATTTTTCTTGTCATTTCTATATTGTTCCAAAGGATTCTACATATTTCCATACAGCGAAATCAAACTTAAACATATATTTTCAGTGTTAGCGTAAACCAAAACAAACATTCTCGATTCATTATTGCGTGAAACACAAACCAATCTTCAAGAACGAACAGCGGGGAATATCTGAATCGACAGACACATTTTGACGTCACACTTTTCTTACGGGCCTTCGCATTTCACATTGAGTTTCTCTTTTTGGAATGTAACAGGCGAGATAGGTTGATTTCCCAGGTCCCTCCTCTTGAAGGCTAAATTAGCCTTCTTGCCTTTCTGAAGTCTTGGTAAAATAACAATAACAAAAACAAAAAACCTGGGTGTCACCGCACTGCAGCGACGCGCTCTCAAATGGTACAGGAGTCAGAGTTTCACATGGTAAACCCACTGTGTCAAAAGAAATGAAAATGAATAAGATGATTCCAGTTTCAGTTCCTCAAGATGACGTCTCCGTGCTTGGAAGGAATTCCATATGCACTAACGTCACAGGTACCATGTGTATGGTGATCATGGCACAAGCCTTAAGCCTGCACATAAACCCATGAGCTGGCCAGGTCCTGAGGCCCTACCTAGACTATGATTTACCTAGTCTTATTTTATACTGGTATTTTATCAGCCTACCACTGGAATTATCTTGGTTACATGTAAATGACATGTGTATCTGTATATCTTATCTCAGAAAAAGGAACATATCTACAAAGTAAATAAATAAATATTCAAAGGTCTGAATCACAACACAATAAGTTATTGTGTATAAACTCGTCTCACATGACAGAACCCCACCCCCCTCTCCCAGTCAATGCCCAAATGCTCAGCTGTCTATCAACTAGGTGAAAACAATATTTTCTTAATCATAGATAGGTAGTGTAAGTGTAAGTAAGTAAGTCAATAAGTAAGTACGTAAGTAAGTCAATAAGTAAGTAAGTATGTTAAGTAAGAAAGAATCATCATCATCATCATCATGTGCCCTGCCACATGGCGTTGGCGATCATGGCTCTCCATATGCATCTATCCTTTGTCGCCGCAAGTACATCTTCCACCCTGTCTGTCCTCAGCCACCCTGCAAGTCCGTCCAATATTTTCTCCCTGGGTCTACCTGGTGTTCTCTTTTCCTCCAGCTTTCCTATTGTGACCAGGTGCTCAAATTCCCCTTTCCTCATAAAATGGCCTTAAATATTGCTTGTCTTTTTCTAGTCTTCCTTATCAATAATCTTCTTCTGTCTGCCTCCACCAAGACTGTCTCGTTTGTTTTGTTTTTTTGCTGTCCATAGAACTCTCAACATTCTTTTAGAAACCATATTTCGGCTGCCTCAATGTTGTTCAGGCTTTGCGTGTTGACTGTCCACACCTCACAACCGTATATGATTATCGGGTCTACATAACATTCAAGAACTCTCTTCCTGGTGTGAATTGATAGGCTTTTGTTGGTCAGAACGCTTTTCATCTTCTTGAATCCTGTTTAAGTAAGAATATGAATGAACAAAACTAATGATGATGAAGGAGTCTCCCGTCCGTCAGACAGATGAGCAGGCATATGGTTCCTTTAACTCCCGACCTGCTCCTGACAAACTGTTGAGTGCGACTGATCACCTCTCAGCTCCTGCGCCCGACAATTTCATCTGTATGAATAATCATTAAGGAAGGGACATTATTCTGTCACTCTTCTCTTCGAAGAGTCCGCCAAGTTATTTGACACAATTTTACGGATTGTTTTCTTTTTTGACGTCAAGATGAATAAACAAGCTCGCTACACAGTGCAACAAGTTTTGGATGAAATCTTCCTCAATGAAGACAGTGATTTTGAGCCCGAAACAGAAGAAATGGCATCTGAATCGAGTGTATCTTCGTCGATCGGCACTTCACTTGACACAGAGCCCTCGCAAAGACCGAAATTTGATGAAATTGATGAAATGGAGGTGGGAAATCGACCATGAACATCAAGTGGGCGTGTTCATATTGATGCTTCTAGAATTCTCCGACATACTGTATGGCAAGAAAGTGACTGTGACAGTAATGATGAGAATGAAGGGTCATTTGAACAATCTCTGGCCCCACCACCACCACCAACACCATCCCCAACACATGATAGGGCAATGTTACAAAATCGAAGAAATCAAGAGAAGAAGAAGTACTGTTTTCTGTAAATGTGGGTGTGGCACAGAAATCAGATGAATGGAGTGAGGTTGACAGGGAACCAAAACCTGAGACTTTCACTGGAAATCCTGGTATTCTGTTCGACACACCAGATGATGCAACCCCCTGGACTTCTTTTCCATTTTCATTGATGAAGATATGCTGAGAATGTTTGTTGAGCAGACCACCATGTACGCCACTCAGTGTAGTGAGGCAAAACATGATGCTGTCCAGTATTCTATCTTCAGGAAGTGGAAGAATGTATCTCTGGTGAATATGAAAGTATTCCTTGCCATCACTATCAACATGGGCCTGCTGTGGAAACCAGAGATCAGAACTACTGGTCTACAGATCCCATGTATTCCACTCCATTCTGGGGGAGCTGCATATCTCGTGACCGGTACCTGGCTATACAGGCATCTTCCATCTCGTCAACAACAATGAAAGGTAGATCTTCACCAGTTTTCTTTAAAAAGAACTCTGATTTGCTATATGGTAGACTTTTCATACTAGTACTACTATCACAACAAACAAACAATAATAATGATAATACTAATAGTATTGATATTAATGTTAATATCAATTATGACAACAATGATAATAATAAGAAAAATGAAAATCAATACATACAAAATAGATAATCAAATGATCAGTAACTGAACAGAAAAATAAATGAATGATGAAATAAAAACAGTATTTTTTATTATCTGAATTGTGTGTGTGTGTGTGTGTGGTGTGTGTGTGTGTGTGGTGGGTGTGTAAGGTGTGATGGAGTGTAGTGGGGGGGATGGTGAGTGTGGGAAGTCATAGGAAGAGGGGGGAGTGGTGTGTTGAGAGGGAGGGGTGAGAGGAGGAGAGAGAGAGAGGGATTGGTTCCCAAATGTATTTTGATGTCTGTAGATTTATGACCAACATTGTAAAACAGATTGATTGTGTGTTGAAATACAATTTATTATGATAATGATATGATATGATAATAGATGGTAGTGAACGAAATAAATTGAATTTTTGCTCATTTTGTTTTCTAGAACCGGGAGAATCCAGACAAACTGTTCAAGACCCACCTGTCCTCTGCCTTCAAGGAAGCCTTCTACCCATGTCGGGACCTTTCTGTGGATGAGTCCATGGTGCCCTGGCGTGGTCGCCTCAGCTTCCACATGTTAATCCCCAGCAAGCCGACACGGTATGGGGTGGAACTGTACTGCTGCTGTGAGACTGACACAGGCTATGTCTGCAGGATGGAGGTCTACACAGGTGCAGGACAACACAGCCTTGAGAAAAATCATGGAGAGAATGTCATACGTCGCCTGACCACAGACTTCCTCAATAAAGGCCGTGTCATCTGTATCGACACTTTTTTAAGTTCTGTGGCTTTGTTTGAGTACCTGAAGGAACATGGCACCTTGGCTGTTGGCACTGTGGTTGCGGGGCGTGTTGGTGTTCCCCGGAGCCTGCATCCGAAGGAGCTCAAATTGAAAAAGTGGGAGTTACG
>JAPXFY010000023.1:22384793-22387293 GCA_030674185.1 Monoplex corrugatus | reverse complement strand
CTCCACCCTCCTCGTCCCCAGCCACTCCGCAAGTCCGTCTAGCATTTTCTCCCTGGGTCTACCCGGTGCTCTCTTTCCCTCCAGCTTTCCCGTTGTGACCAGGTGCTCCAAATCCCCCTTCCTCATAAAATGGCATATTAATGTTGCTTGTCTTTTCCTAGTCTTCCTTATGAGTGATCTACTTGTGTCTGCCTCCATCAAGACTGTCTCGTTTGTTTTCTTTGCTGTTCATGGAACATGATAATGCTATTCACTCGTAATGCTACTCCCACAATTGTCATTGGAATTTACTCGTAATGCTGCTCGCAAAATTGGTCATGGGATATAATGTTTTTACTCGTAATGCTACTCGCACAATTGGTCATGGGATATATGCTATTCACTCGTAATGCTACTCGTACAATTGGTCATGGGATATAATGTTTTACTCGTAATGCTACTCGCACAATTGGTCATGGGATATAATGCTATTCACTCGTAATGCTACTCGCACAATTGGTCATGGGATATAATGTTTTTACTCGTAATGCTACTCGCACAATTGGTCATGGGATATAATGCTATTCACTCGTAATGCTACTCGTACAATTTGTCATGGTAGATGATGTTATTTACTCGTAATGCTACTCGTACAATTGGTCATGGTGGATGATGTTATTTACTCGTAATGCTACTCGTACAATTGGTCATGGTAGATGATGTTATTTACTCGTAATGCTACTCGTAGAATTGGTCATGGTAGATGATGTTATTTACCCGTAATGCTACTCGTACAATTGGTCATGGTAGATGATGTTATTTACTCGTAATGCTACTCGTACAATTGGTCATGGCAGATGATGTTATTCACTCGTAATGCTACTCGTACAATTGGTCATGGTAGATGATGTTATTTACTCGTAATGCTACTCGTACAATTGGTCATGGGGGATAATGATATTTACTCGTAATGCTACTCGCATAATTGGTCATGGAAGATAATGCTGGTTACTCGTACAAATCGTCATTAGAGATAATGCTAGTTATCCGTGCAATTGGTCATGGGAGAAAATTGCATTTACTCGTATGATAGGTCATGGGAGATAATGCTGTTTACCCGTGTGGTTGGGAGATATTTCTTTTACTCCTACGACTAGTTCTGAGAGATAATGCTATTTACTCTTGCAAATTGATCATGGGAGATAATGTTATTTACTCGTACAATTGGTCAGGGGAGATCATGCTATTTACTCGTATAATTGGTTATGGAAGATAATTCTATTTACTCGTTTGATTGATAATGCTATTAACTCGTAACGCTACTCGCAAAATTGGTCATGGGATATAATGGTGTTTTTTTTACTCGTAATGCTACTCGCACACTTGGTCATGGGATATAATGTTTTTTTTTACTCGTAATGCTACTCGCACACTTGGTCATGGGATATAATGTTTTTTTACTCGTAATGCTACTCGCACACTTGGTCATGGGATATACTGTTTTTTTTACTCGTAATGCTACTCGCACACTTGGTCATGGGATATAATGTTTTTTTTACTCGTAATGCTACTCGCACACCTGGTCATGGGATATAATGTTTTACTCGTAGTGCTACTCGCACACTTGGTCATGGGATATAATGTTTTTTTTTACTCGTAATGCTACTCGCGCACTTGGTCATGGGGTATAATGTTTTTTACTCGTAATGCTACTCGCACACTTGGTCATGGGATATAATGTTTTTTTTACTCGTAATGCTACTCGCACACCTGGTCATGGGATATAATGTTTTACTCGTAGTGCTACTCGCACACTTGGTCATGGGATATAATGTTTTTTACTCGTAATGCTACTCGCACACTTGGTCATGGGATATGATGTTTTTACTCGTAGTGCTACTCACATAATTGGTCATGGGATATAATGTTATTTACCCGTAATGCTACTCGCACAATTGGTCGGGTAGATAATGTTATTTACTCGTAATGCTACTCGTACAATTGGTCATGGGAGATAATGTTGATTACTCGTAATGCTACTCGCATAATTGATCATGGGATATAATGCTGATTACTCGTAATGTTACCCGCACAATTGATCGTGGGATATACATTAACGTTATTTACTCGTAATGCTACTCGTACAATTGGTCATGGGGTATACAGTGATGCTATTTACTCGTAATGCTACTCGCACAGTTGGTCATGGGGTATACAGCGATGCTATTTACTCGTAATGCTACTCGCACAATTGGTCATGGAAGATATGCTGTTTGCTCGTAATGCTACTCGCATAATTGGTCATGGGATATACAGTAATGCTATTTACTCGTAATGCTACTCGCACAATTGGTCATGGAAGACAATTTATTTACTCTTAATGCTATTCGCACAATTGTCATGGGAGATAATAGTATTTACTCGTAATGCTACTCGCACAGTTGGTCATGGGAGATAATGCTATTTGTTTGTAAGATTGGATATAGGAGATAATGCTATTTACTTGTATGATTGGCTATGG
>JAPXFY010000023.1:22364793-22367293 GCA_030674185.1 Monoplex corrugatus | reverse complement strand
TGTTTTGTTTTGTTTTTGTTTTGTTTTGTTTTGTTTTGTTTTTTTTCTTCTGTTTTTTTCTTTTGTTTTCCTTCTGTCTTTCTTTCTTTCTGTCTTTACTTCTGTCTTCTTTCTTTTCTTTCTGTCTTTCTTTCTTTCTTTCTTTCTTTCTTCTTTCTTTCTTCTTCTTTTCTTTCTTTCTTTCTTTTTCTTTCTCTTTCTTTTCTTTCTTTCTTTCTTTTTTCTTTTTTTTTTTCTTTCTTCTTTTTTTTCTTCTTTCTTCTTTTCTTTCTTTCTTTCTTTCTTCTTTTCTTTCTTTCTTCTTTCTTTCTTTCTTCTTTCTGTCTTTCTTTCTTTTCTTCTTTCTTTCTTTCTTTCTTCTTTCTTTCTTTTTTTTTTTTTCTTTCTTTCTTTCTGTCTGTCTTTTTCTTTCTTTCTTTCTTTCCTTCTTTCTGTCTTTCTTTCTTTCTTTATTTTTCTTTCTTTCTTTCTTTCATTCTTTCCTTCTTTCTGTCTGTCTGTATTTCTTTCTTTCTTTCTCTCTTTCTTGAAAACATACATTAATGTATCATTTTATTTGTGTTTACTTACTTGTTTATCTGTTTGGCTCTGTATTTATGTATGATTCCTTTTGTGCCTTTATTTACTTATCTATTTGCATCTGTATTATTATATTTTACTTGTGCGTTTACGTACTTGTTTATCTATTTGTATCTGTATTTATGTACAATTTAATTTGTGTGTTTATTTACTTGTTTATCTATTTGCAGCTGTATTCTATGTATCATTTTACTTGTGTTTACTTACTTGTTTATCTGTTTCCATCTGTATTGATGTATCATTTTGCTTGTGTGTATTCTTGTTTATCTGTTTGCATCTGTATTTATGTATCATTTATTTTGTGTGACTACTTATTCGATTATCTGTTTACATATCTGCATATGTTTGTTAACTTCTTGTTTGTGACGGATTTGTATTGGGCCTTATTTACTTGTTTATTTATTTGTATCAGTATTCATTTGCTTGCTTCTAGTTTGTGACGTTTTTTTTTTGTATGGGCCTTATTTACGTATTTATTTACTTGTATCAGTATTTATTTGTTTACTTCTTGTTCGTGGTAGTTTTGTAAAGGGCCTTAACCGCATATAGGCCGTGGAGCATATGTCTTTCTGTCTTCTCTCTGTCCGCTCGTGCCATCGTGGGTGTTACGGGTAGAAAGAGTTAACGGATAGCAGTGGCTTGGAAGGCCTGATGTGGAAACATTCCCGTGTGATGTCAAAGTCTCTTTCACGTCATCATTTCAGGTCTTCCTTGGTCTGCTTCTCGCTTTTAATTCGCATACCTTTTTGTATAACGCTTGTTGGACCGGATGGCGGCGTTGCTTTCTGGTATGATGACCAAATCATTTAATTCTCTGTTGATGAGTATGACAACATCAGATATGTGACCCGCTCTGACTGAAGGTACAATAAGTCAGGTGAGGCCTTCTGCTGCTGTGGGCTGAAAACTCTGAACAGGGACAACAAGTCGATTTTGAGTTTTCTGCATTTCCATGCTTTATAACCATTTTTACACCATGTCCTAACTCAATAAAGTCAAATTCAATCGATATGTATCATTTTTTTGTGCTTTAATGTTTTCTTCTCCTTTCAAAATATTCACAGGTTCCGTAACATTTTGGTAATTATTTTCTTTTTGTTGTTTTGGATGGATGGACAATTAAGTAAACAAGGGAAGTATGGAATTTCAGCTGATCTGGTTGATATTTAATGCATGTTGCTAAGGAGTTTCTGACAATACCTTTTCAATTCAGACCTATTCTCTTCAATAGTTTTTTTCTCAAAATGGCTGACTTGACCCCTCTCATCTTTGAAAGCCCATAACTTTTTTTTTGTTTTTGTAGCCTGAAACTCAACTTTAGTACCATTTGAAAGCTGAGATTCTAAATTTTATAGTGATACCAAAACTTAAAAATGCCCAAACTGAGACTTATTATGCCTTTTGTGAGAATGGGTCACATGTTTATACGCCAACTCGCACCTTGCACTCAGCTTTAGACTCTCTTTCCCTTCAGATTCCTAGATTTAAACTGTCGTCTGTCAGCCAGCGTTCTTTTTGCTGTTTCAAGACCATCTGCCTGGAATAGACTTCCACTCTCCCTTCGCTTAACACCTATCCTTTTAAATTCCAATTGAAAACCCACCTGTATTCCCGACAGTGTATTCTACAACTACCTTTCCCCCTTCAGTTTATGTAGTTTGTTTTTGTATAGTGTCAGATAGTGTGCGTTGATCGCGTGCGTACGTCCAGTGAGTGAGGGTGCTTTGATTTGATTATCAAGATTTGGCGCTGTATAAATACTGTAATCATTATTTGTTGTGATGGTGGACCGATGTTGTTCCTACTGTTTATCTACACACGTGGGCTAGTTGGCACAGCCATGGACTCAAGATCTGATATCTCGAGTTCAATCCCAGCCCGCAACATTAAAATCTGGCCTGTTCGCTGCCCTATCGTAATG
>JAPXFY010000023.1:22352293-22354793 GCA_030674185.1 Monoplex corrugatus | reverse complement strand
TTCAGTTTCAGTTTCTCTCTGTCGGGTGGTCAACTGTTTCTTCAACTTTTTGTTCAACTTTTTGTTCATCTTTTACCTTCAATTTTTTCCATCATCATTGGGAATTTTTTTTTAATGGATGTAATGTCAGCCATGACTATATCTATAAATCTTTATTTCGCGAAAACATCGCCGTAAAAATTTGATGACTTGAGGACTTTTTTTTGTGCTCCTTGCCACAAGGACAAAAATGTCAATGGCAATAAACCAGTTTCAGTTTCCGTTTCAGTTTCGGTTTCAGTCTCTCTCTCTGTGTCTCTCTCACTCTCTCTCTCTCTCTTTCTGAATCTGTCTTTGTCTGTCTGTCTGTCTATCTGTCTATCTGTCTGTCTGTCTGTCTCTCTCTCTCTCTCTCTCTCCACACACACACACAACACACACCACACACACACACACACACACACACACACACACACTCACACACACATACACACCCCACACACACACACACACACACACACACACACACACACACACACAAACACACACACACACACACACACAGAATGAGACAGAGGGAAGGGATTAACTGATCATTAATTTTCCGACAGTGAAGGAAATAAACAGTACAACAGTGTTTGGTCAGTTTTACACGGCTGCTGTAGCTAAAATCTCCGTGAAGCCAGTGCCTAAATTTCCTTCGTGTGTTTACGTATGCAACACATCACATATGCACGTTAAAGATCCTCCGAGTCTTGTCATTGTCAAATAGCGTATGGAACCATGAAAACATCCGGCATACACGCCCACCAATGATGCAGACTGTACAGCAACATAGTAGAGTGTGATCAGCTCACCTAACAGCTTGAGTTCTCCATGCTCCACTAACAAGTTTGATTAGATGTCCTGCGGAGTGATTCTGAATGTGCTAGGAAAAACCAAAGCTTGAAACTCCTGAGGATGCAGGCACCAGAGGAAATGCAAAGAAACTGTTCCCGCACCACACCCACTGCGATACCAGGAAACACTTCGTCAGCGAAAGAATCACCAAAACGTGGAACAGCCTCCCAGACGAAGTGGTCCTGGCACCTTCCGTCAATGCCTTCAAGAGTTGGTTGGATGCTTGCTAGAAGAAGAAACCCGACCAGTACAATTCGTCTTGCCAATAAGCCGCGCATGCAAAGTTTTGGTATACTAGCCGTATAACACACACGGATCGATCAACAGGACTTTACAAGACCTCAAACATCGTACAGTTCAAGTTCAAGGTCAAGTTCAAATTCAAGTTCAAGTTCAAGTTCAAGTTCAAGTTCAAGTTCAAGAAGAATAAGCGGTACACAAGAATGATCAATAATAATAACGCTAACATGAAAGCTTAGCACACTGGTTTATGTGCATCCTTTTATCGTAATGAAACTGTGTGGTAAATGGTGTAGTTGAAGAAAACAATGTGGATTTGTTGAAGGGAATGGAGTTGTTGATGCCATATATATGCTGAAAACTTTCATAGAAACATGGATTCAATTGATTAAAGATCTATCTTTATTGTTTTCTTGATTTTTACCAAGATTTTTGATCAGGTAAGACACGAAGAATTGATCAACCAACTGGAAAATTTCAATATTAATGAATAAAGTCAAAGAATAATAAGAAATGTGTATTGGAAACAAACAGCCGCAATGAGAGTAGAAAATGATATCAGCTTTTCTTCAAAATCTCAACAGCGGTGGTCAGGTCAGGTCAGGTCAGGTCCCGTAGCCGGTGGGTGGCTGTAGGGGCACCACAGACGACTTGACAACCTCCCTCCATGCCTTTCGGTCTTCCGCTTTCCTCAGGGTGGTAGTGAGGGGGAGGCTGGTCCATTCTTTGATGTTATCTTCCCATCTTTTCTTCTGTCTGCCTCGTCTCCGCTGTCCTGGTACGGTGCCCTGCATGATGGTCTTTGCCAGGCCATGGGTTCTTGTTATGTGGCCGTACCACTTCAGCTTCCGTTTCTTAACGATGGTAAGGAGGTCGTCGTGACGTCCTATGGCTACGTGGACACGGTTCCGGACCTCCTCATTTGTTATGTGGTCTTTGTAGGAGATGCCGAAGATCTTTCGGCAGCATCTCATCTCGAAGGCTTGGATTTTCCTCTGGAGGTCAGCTGTGAGAGTCCATGCGGTGGTAGCTTTCACTAATTTTTTTTTACTTTATGGCGAAACCATCATGACAAACCTAGAAGAATGCCCCGGGATAAAAGTTGGAGGAAAATTAATAAACAATCTTAGTTATGCAGATGACACCGTTCTAAATGCAGAAAATAAAAACGACCTACAAATTAGAAATAAAACACCACAAATACATGTAAGGGCTGAATAGTAAGAAGACTGAGGTAATAGTAATCAGCAAAACAAAAACAAAAACAAAATCAAAAAAAAAAAAAAACGAAAAAATCTCCTTTTGCAAAATAACAACAAATGGCACAACACTGAAACAAGTTGATAAGTTTAAATATCTGGGAACAAATATCTCATCAGAC
>JAPXFY010000023.1:22319793-22339793 GCA_030674185.1 Monoplex corrugatus | reverse complement strand
TTTTGTATCTGTTCATTGGTGATGGGATCAGTGTATCTGATCTTTTGTATCTGTTCATTGGTGATGAGATCAGTGTATCTGATCATTGTGTCTGTTCATTGGTGATGGGATCAGTGTATCTGATCTTTCGTGTCTGTTCATTGGTGATGGGATCAGTGTATCTGATTTTTGTTGTGTTCATTGTTTATGGATCAGTGTATCTGATCTTTCGTGTCTGTTCATTGGTGATGGGATCAGTGTATCTGATCTTTTGCATCTGTTCATTGGTGATGGGATCAGTGTATCTGATCTTTTGTATCTGTTCATTGTGAGACGATCAGTGTATCTGATCTTTCGTGTCTGTTCATTGTGATGGGATCAGTGTATCTGATCTTTCGTGTCTGTTCATTGGTGATGGGATCAGTGTATGTGATCTTTTGTATCTGTTCATTGGTGATGGATCAGTGTATCTGATCTTTCGTGTCTGTTCATTGGTGATGTGATCATTGTATGTGATCTTTTGTATCTGTTCATTGGTGATGGGATCAGTGTATGTGATCTGTTTGTATCTTTCATTGGTGATGGGATCAGTGTATGTGATCTTTTGTATCTGTTCATTGGTGATGGATCAGTGTATGTGATCTTTTGTATCTGTTCATTGGTGATGGGATCAGTGTATGTGATCTTTTGTGTCTGTTCATTGGTGATGGGATCAGTGTATGTGATCTTTTGTGTCTGTTCATTGGTGATGGGATCCGTGTATTGATCTTTTTGTGTCTGTTCATTGGTGATGGGATCAGTGTATGTGATCTTTTGTGTCTGTTCATTGGTGATGGATCAGTGTATGTGATCTTTTTGTGTCTGTTCATTGGTGATGGATCATGTATGTGATCTTTTGTATCTGTTCATTGGTGATGGGATCAGTGTATCTGATCTTTTTGTGTCTGTTCATTGGTGATGGGATCAGTGTATGTGATCTTTTGTATCTGTTCATTTGTGATGGGATCAATGTATGTGATCTTTTGTGTATGTTCATTGGTGATGGGATCAGTGTATGTGATCTTTTGTATCTGTTCATTGGTGATGGATCAGATGTATGTGATCTTTTTGTATCTGTTCATTGGTGATGGGATCAGTGTATGTGATCTTTTGTATCTGTTCATGGTGATGGGATCAGATGCTCTGATCTTTTTGTATCTGTTCATTGGTGATGGGATCAGTGTATGTGATCTTTTGATCTGTTCATTGGTGATGGGATCAGTGTAGTGATCTTTTGTGTCTGTTCATTGGTGATGGGATCAGTGTATGTGATCTTTTGTGTCTGTTCATTGGTGATGGATCAGTGTATGTGATCTTTTGTGTCTGTTCATTGGTGATGGGATCAGTGTATGTGATCTTTTTGTATCTTGATTAAGTCTCATTTCCATAGCTTGGATTTGTCTTTCTAAATTGGCTATAACGTCCATGTCTCACATGTGTGTGTGTGTGTGTGTGTGTGTGTGTGTGTGTGTGTGTGTGTGTGTACGTGTGTGTGTGTGTGTGTGTGTGTTGTGTGTGTGTGTGTGTGTGTGTGTGTGTGTGTGTGCGTGTGTGTGTGCGTGTTTTAGTGTGTGTGTGTGTATGTATTGTGTGTATGTGAGTGTAAGTATGTATGTTTATGTGTATGTGTGCGTGCGTGCGTGTGTGTGTATGCATGTGTGCGTTTGTTTGTTTGTTTGTGTGTGTGTGTGTGTGTATGTGTGTGTGTGTGTGTGTCTATATGTATGTGTGTATGTAAGTGTAAGTATGTATGTTTATGTGTATGTGTGCGTGCGTACGTGTGTGTGTATGCATGTGTGTGTGGTGTGTGTGTGTGTGTGTGTGTGTGGTGTGTGTGTGTGTTTGAGGGGAAAAGGAGATGGGTCTATGAGCATGTGAGTCACATACACACATGCACACAAAGTCCCCTCATTCCTCACCCCCACCCGAACACACGTTCGTGTTCTCTATACACTCACACTCATACACACACACACACACACACACACACACACACACACACACACACACACACACACACACACACACACACAAACATACCTAAATGATCAGGAAGCCAAGAGGCCTTCATGATTGCAATGGACAACACAATTAGTCCATTGACCATTCTGATATTAGCGGTACCAATGTGGCAGCATCCTGGTGTATATGTATGTGGTGGTGTTGTTGATGGAATGATGCATGCACCTGGTGATGCATACAATCTAGACCGTTGTATAACACTAAATGAAGCAGTGTGTTTGTCTGTCTGTCATTCACACTTAAACACACATATACGCACACACACTTACACACACATACATACACACACTTACACACACACACACACACATACACACACACACACACACACACACACACACACACACACACACACACATACAGACACCACAAGCACAACCACACACACACACACACACACACATACACATACTGAATATACAGATGCACACAGACACACTCACGGAGAGAAAGAAGAAAGAGGGAGAGAGAGAGAGAGAGAGAGAGAGAGAGAGAGAGAGAGAGAGAGAGAGAGAGAGAGAGAGAGAGGAGAGAGAGAGAGAGAAAAAGAGAGAGAGAGGAGAGAGAGAGTGAGGAGACAGAGAGACAGAGAAAGAGAGACAGAGAGACAGGGAGAGACAGGGAGAGACGGAGAGGCAAAGACACAGGCAGACAGACAGACAGACAGATAGATGGATAGATAGATAGATAGTTAGATAGATAGATAGACAGACAGATAGATAGATAGATAGATAGATAGATAGATAGATAGACAAACAGATAGATAGATACATAGATAGATACATACATACATACATACATACATACATACATTCATAAACACATACATACATACATACACACATACATACATACACACATATATACATACATACATACATAGGTACATACATATATGCATATATTCAGACAGAAAGATATGTGCGTGTGTGTATGTGTGTGTGTGTGTGTGTGTGTGTGTGTGTGTGTGTGTGTGTGTGTGTGTGTGTGGGGTGTGTGTGAGTATGTGTCTGTGTCTCTGTGTGTGTATACGAGCGTTATGCCATTGGCATGTAAGACAGCAACGTAGGTCCTCTTCTTTAGTCTGTTCTGGTCAAGCCTTTGTATAGTACCCCAAATCTATTTCAGGGCCTTGAAATTTTCTTCTAGTTTTCGTTACCAAGCATTCTGGGATTTTCTTCTCTTTCGTCTACCTTGTGGTGCCCAGTGAAAGGCAGTCCATGGGATGTTATCCTGTTGTTTTCAGATGACGTGTCCAATCCATCTACATCGCCTTTTCTTATGAGTGTACACACTGTGAAAAGCCTTATCGTTTGGGGTATGCATGAATATGCTGGTGACCATAATCAAAATTAATAATGATGATAATAAAAAAAAAACGGTTGAACGAAACATAAAACGGAGTAAAAAAGGAAAGGAAAAAAGTGTTCATGATTATATGATTAATCATCATCATCATCATCATCAGGTGCCCTGCCGCATGGCGTTGGCGACCATGGACTTCCATCCATCCCTATCTCTCGTTGCCTCTAGCACCTCCCCCACCCTCCTCATCCCCACCCACTTTGCAAGTCCGTCCAGCATTCTCTCCCTGGGTCTACCTGGTGCTCTCTTTCCCTCCAGCTTTCCCGTTGTGACCAGGTGCTCCAAATCCCCCTTCCTCATAAAATGGCCTATAGATGTTGCCTGTCTTTTCCTAATCTTCCTTATGAGTGATCTACTTGTGTCTGCCTCCATCAAGACTGTCTCGTTTGTTTTCTTTGCTGTCCATGGAACTGTCAACATTCTTCTTAGAAACCACATCTCGGCTGCCTCAATCTACGATTAATAATACCATTGAAAAAGATTGAACAGTAAGAAGAAAGGAAAAAGAAAGTAAAGAGGGGTACATCTTCCTATGACATCATTAATAATGATGATAATAAAGAAAAATGTGAACGAAATATGAAAATGCATAAAAAGTAAGAAAGGAACAAAGAAAGAAGTGATCATGATAACGATTATTCATAACATCGAAAACAATGAGACACAAGAAGGCCGCACTTTCCTATGACATCATGCTTTTCCCAACAGGATGTAACTCACATTTCACTGGGAAAATTCTGTAGTGAAAAGGAAATTAATTCAATCCAAACCATTTCAACTTACTGAAGACAAGGAAATGTGAATGATAATGACCCACTCATCACATCTCTGGTGCGTCATATAAACTCTTTACGTGCCATATTGTCTTGTTAAAATTTAACCCTTTGACTCCCGCACTCCATCCACAACTGCAAAAACTTAACCCTTTTATTCCATTACCCTATCCACCAGCTTCCTGCAGGAAGCTGGTGGATAGGGTAATGGAATAAAAGGGTTAAGTTTTTGCTTTGCTTTGCTAGCATGGTTGGCAATGCAGGATGCTGGTGGACATGGTGCAGGAGTCAAAGGGTTAAATCAGAATTGTGACCCTCCACCTGGAAATGAGTTGTACGTTCTCTGGAGTTAATCGGTTTACTTATTGTACTTCCTTACAGTCCCCTGTGTCATCGGCCTTTCTGAAGTCTGGGTTAAAAAGAAAATAAAAAAGAAAAGAAAAGAAAATGGATTGAGCTGCACTGCGGCCATACGCTGTCAAAAGGGAGAGCAGCCCGTGTTTCACAAAGTAATTGGATGTGACAAAAGAAATGAATATGAATATGAATATGAATATGAACCACAACAAAAAACAAAAACAAAAACAAAAACAAAAAACAAAACACACTCACACACACACACACACACACACACACACACACACACACACACACACACACACACACACACACATACAAAGGAGTGAAAAAAATGAATAAACTGACTAAAATGTCACACAGGACGGAGCAGGATGGAAGTTTAATTCTTTTTTCGTGGTTTTTTTTTTCTTCTTTTCTTTCTGGTTCCTGTTTGCTTGAATTTGGACAGCCACACTTGTTTTGAATATGAATGTAAATATGGATATGAATATGAATATGAATGTAAATATGGATATGAATATGAATATGAATGTAAATATGGATATGAATATGAATATGAATGTAAATATGGATATGAATATGAATATGAATGTAAATATGAATATTAATGTAAAAATATGAATATGAATATGAATAAGAATATGAATATGAATATGAAACCAGCAAAAATATGAAAAAAGAATCAGAAAGCGTATTTAATACAATCAGACAAGACAGGCGCAAATTTTCGGCCAACTGGCCTTTGTCAAGCGTAAAATCACAAACAAACAAACAAACACCAGATATAAAATTTTGGAGAAAAAGACTCAAACTTCCCTACTGCTCCGCCCTGTGTGAGAGTTTAGTCAATTTATTACTTTTTTTAATTCCTTTGTATTAAATACGCGTTCTTATTCTTTTTTCGTGTTTTTTTTTTCTGGTTCAAGTTTGTTTGAACGCGGGCAGTCACACTTGTTTTGGATTTGTCATCATTATCAAGCGTCCTGCCACATGGCGTTGGCGATCATGACCCTCCATATTCATCTATCCCTTGTTTCCGAAAGCACATCTTCCACCCTCTCTGTCCTCAGCCACTCTGCAAGTCCGTCCAATATTTTTTTTCCCTGGGTCTACCTAGTGCTCTCTTTTCCTCCAGCTTTCCCGTTGTGACCAGGTGCTCTAATTCCCCTTTCCTTATAAAATGGCCTATAAATGTTGCCTGTCTTTTTCTTATCTTCCTTATGAGTGATCTTCTTGTGTCTGCCTCCATCAAGACTGTCTCGTTAAGAAATGAATATGAATATGAATATGAATATGAATATGAGTATGAATATGAATATGAATATGAATATGAAACTAGAAAGAAAAAGAAACACCAAAAAGGAACAAGAACGCGTATTTGATACAACCAGACAAGACAGAGGCAAATTTTCGGCCAAATGGCCTTTGTCAAGCGTAATATCACAAAACAAACAAACACCAGATATTAAAAATTAGGAGCAAAAGAATGAAACGTCCCTGCTGCTCCGCCCTGCGTGAGATTTTAGTGAGTTTATTCCTTTTCTCACTCCTTTATATTAACCAACAATGAACAGTACGGCGTAATAGTGACGTCACGTCACAGTTACGGAAAGAGCCAATTACAGTTGATTTATATACACAGGGTTGGAGTGTGGGAGTGGGTGTTGGGTGTGAGAGTGGGTGTTGGGGGGTGGAGAGAGGCAGAAATAAAAAAATTGATAGAACAGGTAGAAAGAGGATGGTTGACGTTTCAGTAAGGTAAAAATATTTAGTTCTGGAGAGAGAGAGAGAGAGAGAGAGAGAGAGAGAGAGAGAGAAAGAGAGACAGACAGACAGACAGACAGATAGATAGAGAAAGAGAGACAGACAGACAGAAAAACAGACAAACAAGGAGAGAGAGGAAGACAGATAAAGAGAGACAGACAAATAGACGGAGAGAAAGACAGACCCAGAGGGAGAGAGACAGTCAGAGAAACAGACAGACGAACAGATAAAGAAGGAGATAGACAGACAAACAGAGACAGAGAAGGAGACAAAGACAGAAACAGAGAGAGACAGAGAAAGAGACAGAGATAGAAACAGAGAGAGACAGAAAGAGATAGAAAGAGAGAGATAGACCGACAGAGAAAGACAGAGATAGATACAGAGAGACAGACAGAGACAGAGACATAGAGACACACAGGCAGACAGACAGGCAGACGACAGACAGAGAAAGATAGACACAGAGAGAGAGGAAGAGAGAGGAACAGAGAGAGAGATAGGCAGAGACAGACATTGAAAGAGAGAGAGGGGGAAGAAAGAGAGAGAGAGAGAGAGAGCGCGATAGACAGAGAGAGGCAGACAGAGACAGACAGACAGACAGAGACAGAGAGAAAGAGACAGAGACAGAGAGGATTATATTGACAGGATCAGGGTCAATTGAGACTGACAGCTCAGCCGCTATAGCGCTTCTTATCTCCACAGAACAGACGTTGGTGATAAATAAGTAAATAAATAAAAAAAACAAAAAACAAAACAAAAAACGGATAAACAAAATCTTTCAATACCCGTATAAACTATTCAAGTCCTTATTTCTTGCTTTTAGTGTTTATTCCTGTAAGTGTGTTTTATAGTGTAAACAAATTTGCATATTTATCTTTGTATTTATTTATGAATGTCATCAGTGATCTTAGATATTGATTCTTGATTTGAATTAGATATTGTAGACCTATTTTTATACATATATGGCTCTTCTGCATGCTCATTTGCACTCACTGTGCATTATACACAATCGGACTTTATAAGTGGAGCACGGAGAACTCAAGCTGTTAGGTGAGCTGACCACACATCTGTTTTTTGTTTGTTTGTTTTTTCATATTCATAATCCAAAACAAAAGTGTGACTGCCCGCGTTCAAGCAAACACGAACCACAACAACAACAAAATCACGAAAAAGGACTAAGAACGTTTATTTAATGTGTCGTTGTGTTGGGGTGTATGGTGTTGTATTGATTTTTCAGCGTTTCTTTTTCATTTTTTTATATTTATCCATTTGACTCCCGAACCCTGTTTACCAGCTGCAAAAACTTAACCTTTTGACTTTCTCATCCTATCTACCAGCTTTCTGTGGGAAACTGGTGTACAGGGTGAGTGAGTCAGAAGGTTACATTTTTGCTTTGCTAGCATGGTTGACGATGCAGGATGCTGGTGGACAGGGTGAGGGAAGCCAAAGGGATATTTAGGTTTGCCGTTCCATTTCTACATCCTCTCTGTCCATAGTCCCACGCTGCTCACTCCCAGTTCTCCAACACACCTCCAAACCCTCAAACACAAAGATCACCATGAGAGCAGCGTATGATGTTGTGCCATTAACTGGAACCACTGTCACTAACGTTAACTGCGCAAATATGACCAGACTAATTAGCAATTATTTTAGAAGTCAGAAGTTAGAGCACCTGGTCACAACAGGAAAGCTGGAGGGAAAGAGAGCATCAGGTAGACCCAGGGAAAAAAATATTGGACGGACTTGCAGAGTGGCTGAAGACAGAGAGGGTGGAAGATGTGCTTCCGGCAACAAGCGATAGATGCATATGGAGGGTCATGATCGCCAACGCCATATGGCAGGGCACATGATAATGATGATGAGTGGCGCGTCTTTTTCAACATCAAAATTGACATAAAGGCGACAAAACATATATAAGTAGATAAAAGTTTATAAGATAAAAGTTCAGTCGACATTTCCAACATAAAATACAATTCCCTGGTTTTATCAGGAGACAAGACCACTTCATTCCAGACAACGCCAGGCGCTAAGCTCCGTCCCTTTTGGGGAGCCTGGTAATGAAGGGAAAATAGTCACTGCTGATTATCAACAGTCACTGGAACTCGTTACAAAAGATCTATTACTCACATGTTTTGGTGAATGAAAACCAATTCTGCAAGTTAAAATGTAAAGGATACAGTTTCCTTTGGATCTTCAACAAGAGATTATAGGTAGTGGTGATGATTTATAATCTGACAACACATACTATGAAGTGCAAGAGATGAACGTACTGTACCACTCCGCTTCACATTGTGCGGATCATTCATTATTTCTGTACACGTGTTTCGCTTTGTTACCCGTTTGTGAAAGGAACCTATTAACGACACTACAAGCGTGTGAAGATCGTAGAATCTTGGATATTTGTTTCATAATGCTGTGATGATTAGGACTGGAGATGACAGTCTTGATGCTACACAGTTTCATGTAACATTGAGACCACCTTACTGGGCAGTACTCTACATTTCCTTTCACAAAATCACAAAGTACGCCAGTCTAGACAGCAACTTGAGGACGTCTGGCTTTCATGCCAAAGTCCTCGCCGTAGAGGTTGGAGCAAGGGGGTTGACAGGCACATCAGCCTATGATCTCATGATGCAGATATCGATGTGGGGGAGAGAGAGAGGACCAGAGCCCTAAAGACAATGGCAGAGGAGCGGAAAAATGTTATAGCTGGATCTGGACCAGGAGGAACAAAAGTGAACTTTAGAAGACTTAAAATTCCCCCGTATATAGCTGGTGGCCGATAGCCAAGCGGTTAAGATCCGTCACGAGGATGAGTTTGCTTTGAGACACCTGAGCACCTAGGATGCACAGGTTCGATTCCAGGCAGAGGAACGTTTTTATTTTAAAAAAAAAAATGACGACAGCTGCAGGGCATCCAGGAGTCATGACCTGCATGCAGGCTGGCCCCCTTACAGTTTCAGGAGTTCAGGGCCGAAACACTTACTTGACAGAGGTTTCTCTGAGGATCTTCTCCTGTCCATCTCTCCCCAGAGATTTTTACTACCACTGTGGTGTCAATCAGGCCTGGGAGGTACATACACCTACTGTGTTGGTCAGGACATTTGAATAGCAGCCTGGATAAGGCATCAGCAAAAATGAACGAAAAGTAAAGAAGGAAGGGCTATTTTATTTAAATCAATGTCTGTTCATAAACAAGATTCCAGACCAGATAAAAAGGGGTTGAAGAAGAAGCAATTTACAAATCATAACGGTGAAATAAAAATAGTCTGTTGGGAAACTGCTAATAGGAGATCAGATAATCAACCGTACAGTCTGCATAATGTCATTATAGTTGCTATATAAATAGTCTGTAGGAATCTGCTAATAGGAGATCAGATAATCAGCCGTACAGTCTGCATAATGTCATTATAGTTGCTATAAAAAGTCTCTCTAATGTTACACCAACCCACGTTTGCCCTACGTGTGGGCGAGCCTTTCTGGCCCGAAATGGGCCTCACCAGCCACCTCCGGATCCACAATCACCAATCCCCCGGCCAAAATTGAAGTCGTGGTCTTCTTCGACAACGAAAGACTAACAACATCTGTTATGTCATTACAGGAAAACTCCAACTTGCTGTTTCTGCACACCGTAAGTAAGATAGAGCATTCAAAGAACAGGTGGTAGACAGAAATTGTTTTTAGACAAATACATAGCCTACCTATTATGTGTATTTCGTCTGCTGAGAATTAAGTCTCTATTTGTGTATCAATGACGATGTCTGCAAGCGGTGAGGGACCAGACTCTGAGTAGTTGAGAAACTTACAGAAATTCGTCTGCCAATAACCAAACTCGAAGTTCCAGGATTCGTTCCCCGTTGAGACCTCGACTCTTTTCCTTAGTTTGACCGTAAAATCAAACTGAATGTCTAGTCCTTTGGACAGGGACGAAAACGAATCGGACCAGTGTGACTTCTGGCCTGCTCAAGCTTAAGATCTCACGACAGTTGAAAATTGTGAAGAGCAGAGCATTTGCCTGGCTGCCCTGGTATAAAACATTGGAGAGATACGTTGATTTCCCAGGTCCCGCCAGTTGAGGGCCAATTAGCCTTCTTGCCTTTTTGAAGTGTTGGTGAAAACAAAAATGGGTGGCGCTGCATTACGGTGACACGTTCCCAAAGGGAAGAGCAGCCCGAGTTTCACATGGTAAGTCCATTGTGATAGAACAGAAACAATATGAATATGAAAGAATCAAAATGACTGCCAGGGTTCAAGCATAGCATCATCATCATCATCATCAGGTGCCCTGCCGCATGGCGTTGGCAATCATGGACTTCCATCTGTCTCTATCTCTCGTTGCCCCTAGCATCTCCCCCACCCTCCTCGTCCTCAGCCATTCTGCAAGTCCGTCTAGCATTTTCTCTCTGGGTCTACCTGGTGCTCTCTTTCCCTCCAGCTTTCCCGTTGTGACCAGATGCTCCAAATCCCCCTTTCTCATAAAATGGCCTATAAATGTTGCCTGTCTTTTCCTAATCTTCCTTATGAATGATCTACTTGTGTCTGCCTCCATCAAGACTGTCTCGTTTGTTTTCTTTGCTGTCCATGGAACTGTCAACATTCTTCTTAGAAACCACATCTCGGCTGTCTCAATCTTGTTCTGGCTTTGTTTGTTGACTGTCCACGCCTCACAACCGTACAACAGTATTGGTTCTATATAACATTCAAGAACTCTCTTCCTAGATGTTAATTGATAGGCATATACGAACCAGAAATACACCAAAATAAAACGTCTGTTATTTTCACTTTTTTTGTTTGTTTGCGGTTGACGAAGGCCAGTTGGCCGAAAATCTACGATGTTCTTTTGTATGTCAGATACGTGTCTTTATTCTATTTTGTTGTTTCTGGCTGACAGAGCTCTGATAGCATACGTTGACAATGTTAACTCAAGTTGTTCTGTAACTGATATGTTGCTGTCTTTATATGTGACCTCCCACCACGAAATCAGTCTTAACTCGCAGTCAGTCGAACAGCACTAGGAGCTGAAAAGGTGACTGAGGGTCTGTCTGGGGTGTTTTGACTTTTTCTCAAAATTGATTTCTGTAGACTATAATCTATCTCCCACAGAAATGTTTTACTTGAAAAAATATTATTAATCAATTTAAAATAGTATTTTAATGCACTGATCACAGTATGAAAGAATGCAATTTCCTACCAAAAGTACATATTTTTGTCTCTTATTATGAACCGTAACCTGTACAGTACACGCACATGTAATATTCTACAGAAAGCTCTTTGGTGCACCTGTCAGATAATGACAGCGAAAATTAGAAACAAACTGGGTCAAAGCCACCAAATAAAGACATTTATGGAAAATATGTAGGAGAGCACAAAAAAACTTTTAGAGGCCGTTTTCTCAAAATGGCCGTCATACAACTTAATGACTTTAAATATACATAACTTTTACATTTTTTTAGTACAAGCTTTATTCAAGTACTAAAATAATCAACAGAATGTGCACTTTCCAGTGATATGTATATCTCAAAATGCCCAAAATGCTAGTTAAGACTGATTTCGTGGTGGGAGGTCACATTTTGTTGTTTCTGGCTGACAGAGCTCTGATAGCATACGTTGACACTGTTTACTCATGTTGTTCTGCAACTGATATGTTGCTGTCTTTATATGATTGTATTGTGTTTGTCTAGACAGTCACCTGAACTGTCAATGTGATAGCTGTGCTGTCTATACTTTGTATTGTCTTTATATGATTGTATTGTGTTTGTCTAGACAGTCACCTGAACTGTCAATGTAATAGCTGTGTTGTCTGTACTTTGTATTGTCTTTATATGATTGTATTGTGTTTGTCTAGACAGTCACCTGAACTGTCAATGTAATGTGCTGTGTTGTCTGTACTTTGTATTGTCTTTATATGATTGTATTGTGTTTGTCTAGACAGTCACCTGAACTGTCAATGTGATAGCTGTGTTGTCTGTACTTTGTATTGTCTTTATATGATTGTATTGTGTTTGTCTAGACAGTCACCTGAACTGTCAATGTGATAGCTGTGCTGTCTGTAATTTGTATTGTCTTTATATGATTGTATTGTGTTTGTCTAGACAGTCACCTGAACTGTCAATTTAATAGCTGTGTTGTCTGTACTTTGTATTGTCTTTATATGATTGTATTGTGTTTGTCTAGACAGTCACCTGAACTGTCAATGTGATAGCTGTGTTGTCTGTACTTTGTATTGTCTTTATATGATTGTATTGTGTTTGTCTAGACAGTCACCTGAACTGTCAGTGTGATAGCTGTGTTGTCTGTACTTTGTATTGTCTTTATATGATTGTATTGTGTTTGTCTAGACAGTCACCTGAACTGTCAATGTAATGTGCTGTGTTGTCTGTACTTTGTATTGTCTTTATATGATTGTATTGTGTTTGTCTAGACAGTCACCTGAACTGTCAATGTGATAGCTGTGTTGTCTGTACTTTGTATTGTCTTTATATGATTGTATTGTGTTTGTCTAGACAGTCACCTGAACTGTCAATGTGATAGCTGTGTTGTCTGTACTTTGTATTGTCTTTTGATTGTATTGTGTTTGTCTAGACAGTCACCTGAACTGTCAATGTGATAGCTGTGCTGTCTGTACTTTGTATTGTCTTTATATGATTGTATTGTGTTTGTCTAGACAGTCACCTGAACTGTCAATGTGATAGCTGTGTTGTCTGTACTTTGTATTGTCTTTTGATTGTATTGTGTTTGTCTAGACAGTCACCTGAACTGTCAATGTGATAGCTGTGTTGTCTGTACTTTGTATTGTCTTTTGATTGTATTGTGTTTGTCTAGACAGTCACCTGAACTGTCAATGTGATAGCTGTGTTGTCTGTACTTTGTATTGTCTTTATATGATTGTATTGTGTTTGTCTAGACAGTCACCTGAACTGTCAATTTAATAGCTGTGTTGTCTGTACTTTGTATTGTCTTTATATGATTGTATTGTGTTTGTCTAGACAGTCACCTGAACTGTCAGTGTGATAGCTGTGTTGTCTGTACTTTGTATTGTCTTTATATGGTTGTATTGTGTTTGTCTAGACAGTCACCTGAACTGTCAATGTGATAGCTGTGCTGTCTGTAATTTGTATTGTCTTTATATGGTTGTATTGTGTTTGTCTAGACAGTCACCTGAACTGTCAATGTGATAGCTGTGCTGTCTGTAATTTGTATTGTCTTTATATGATTGTATTGTGTTTGTCTAGACAGTCACCTGAACTGTCAATTTAATAGCTGTGTTGTCTGTACTTTGTATTGTCTTTATATGATTGTATTGTGTTTGTCTAGACAGTCACCTGAACTGTCAATGTGATGTGATGTGTTGTCTGTACTTTGTATTGTCTTTATATGATTGTATTGTGTTTGTCTAGACAGTCACCTGAACTGTCAATGTAATAGCTGTGTTGTCTGTACTTTGTATTGTCTTTATATGATTGTATTGTGTTTGTCTAGATGGTCACCTGAACTGTCAATTTAATAGCTGTGCTGTCTGTACTTTGTATTGTCTTTATATGATTGTATTGTGTTTGTCTAGACAGTCACCTGAACTGTCAATGTGATAGCTGTGTTGTCTGTACTTTGTATTGTCTTTATATGATTGTATTGTGTTTGTCTAGACGGTCACCTGAAGTGTCAATTTAATAGCTGTGCTGTCTGTTACTTGGTAATTGTCATAACATCATGCTGGATGCAGGAAAATATACTTCTTGTCCACAAATTAGCTTTGATTGACATAAAAAAAGTCGTTTGGTGCAACATAATTATAGAGTGTTGGCTCCCGAAGAGTTTATTAAATTATGTTTGATAATTCAAATATCCCTTTGGCTTTTGTGAAGGAATAATATATATGGTGCCTCCAATTCAACTTTGATGTTATACACACTCCAAACAATTTAACAGCCGTTTTTAAACAAGAGTGTTATCACCTGCTGCTAACATCATCATCATCATCATCATCATCATCATCATCATCATCATCATCATCATCATCATCATCATCATCATCATCATCATCATCATCATCATCATCATCATCATCATCATCATCATCATTATCATCATCATGTGCCGTGTCGCATAATATTGCGATCATGGTTCTCCATATGAATCTATCCCCTGTCGATGCAAGCACATCTCCCACCCTCTCTATCCTCGTCCACTCTGTCCAGTATTTTCTCCCTGGGTTTACATAATGTTCTCTTTCCCTCCAGCTTTCCCGTTGTGACCAGGTGCTCTAATTTCTCTTTCCTCATAAAATGTCCTATAAATGTTGCTTGTCTTTTCCTAATCTTCTTTATTGCTGATCTTTTTGTGTCTGCCTCTATCAAGACCGTCCCGTTTGTTTTCTTTGCTGTCCAAGGAACTCTCAACGTTCTTCTTAGAAACCACATTTCATGGCCAAATACTAATACAGGAAGAGTGTTTAAGACTGTTCACAATTGTTAAATAGCCTGAGATATGTTTAGTCTTCTGATGACTCCAGACCCATGGCTTTTATGTAGCTATTCTAGTCGTCAACTTCACGCGTGGTAACGTCTTTTTTTTTTCTTTAATGAGGAAGATTAGGAAAAGACAAGTTAGAGGACATTTTATAAGGAAAGAGAAATTTGAGCACCTAGTCAGAACAGGAAAGCTGGAGGGAAAAGAGCACCAGGTAGATCCAGGGAGAAAATATTGGACGGACTTGTGGAGTGGATGAAGACAGAGAGGGTGGGAGATGTACTTGCAGCGACAAGGGATAGATTTGTATGGAGGGCCATGATCGACAACGCCATGCGACAGGGCACATGATGATGGTGATGATGAAATCGTTTTCTATGTTGATTTTTTATGAGTTGTATTAATCCAAATAGCAACACTGTCCGCATATTATATAACATTTGTGTTCTTTGACAACCCTTTTCTTTTGTAAAATGATAGAAAATATTGAACAGAATGAGGGCAAAAGGGGCGAAAGATATTTTTGTATGGGTTACACTGGGTTTCGCCGAGTGTCTATCTAATGGATGTCATATCCTTGAATATTTCATAGACAGTTAAACGCTTACATAAAAGGACACAGAAAACGAAGCAAAAAATCACTGAACTGCATTGAAATCACCGAATACGGACAATCATATATGCGCTTCACTCAGTTCTGTGAATGAGAGTTCGCAGACAGACACCTAAGGCTGTACGTAATTCTAGTCACTGGTAAGGGCTTTAAAACGGAAGTGCGTAGCTGAGGAAAAGGCCTATAAAACAGTAATCTGATACCACCAGAATGATTGGACCATTAAGATGGGCAGAGAACGGGCCTTTTGGGGGGTTGTTTTGTTTGTTTGGTTGGTTATTTGTTTGTTTGTTTATTTGTTTGGTTGGTTATTTGTTCGGTTGTTTATTTGTTTGTTTGTTTATTTGTTTGGTTGGTTATTTGTTTGTTTGTTTATTTGTTTGGTTGGTTATTTGTTTGTTTGTTTATTTGTTTGGTTGGTTATTTGTTTGTTTGTTTGTTTGGTTGGTTATTTGTCTGTTTGTTTATTTGTTTGGTTGGTTAGTTGTTTGTTTGTTTATTTGTTTGGTTGGTTATTTGTTTGTTCGTTTCTTTGTTGCGGGCTGGGATTGAACATGAGACGTCAGATTGTGAGGCCTGAGCGCTATGAACAGAACCAACCAGTCCAGTCCCATTTGCCGAAGCAAGGGACAAAACTCAACGGATTATTAAGCGACGGCGTTGTAACTCGGCGAATTTAAATTGGCGCGATGGTCAGTCTCACGTGGTTTGCTAACAATAACGCGTGCTCTCTTCTTTGTGGATCCGCACAAGCGTTCCAACGACCAATTAATGATAATAATGCCCTTTCACAAGACGCACTGTAAAAAATATTTCAGCTGCAAAATATAGGTTGGTTGTCTGAGAGTTTGTCGTTTCTTTATATGACGGAAAGTGGATGTAGCGTTAGAATTCGGGGTTTTGAGGGTGGAATGTTTTAACCCTTTGACTCAAGCACCCTGTCTACCAGCATCCTGCATTGTTAGTCATGCCAGCAAAACAAAAACAACCCTTTAACTCTCTCACCCTGTCCACCAGCATCCTGCATTGTTAATCATGCCAGCAAAACAAACATTTAACCCTTTGACTCTCTCACCCTATCCACCAGCTTCCATAAGGAAGCTGGAGGATACGGTGAGGAATTCAAAGGATTCAGGAATCTGGTGGATAGGGTGAGGGAGTCAAAGGGTTAAGGTTTTGAGGTTAGTGGATAGGGTGAGGGAGTCAAAGGGTTAAGTTTTTGCAGTTGGTGGATAGGGTGAGGAGTCAAAGGGTTAAGGTTTTGAGGTTGGTGGATAGGGTGAGGGAGTCAAAGGGTTAAGTTTTTGCACTTGGTGGATACGGTGCAGGAGTCAATAGACTAATTTGTTGTGAATAATAAAAAAGAAAGGGGGGGGAGGGGAGAGGGGAGGGAGAGAGAGGAACATTTTCAATGCTGATTATAAATCATGTTTATACAATGTTATACCAAGCCGGGTGGATGAATAAATCATGAATTCGTTCCTGGTCTTTCTTTCTTGCATGAATTGAAGCGAACAGTGGATGACCAAGTGGGTCAGGACTTCAAAGAGAACGATGTTTTCACACTGTTGGCATGTGAAGCTGACTGTCATCTGCTTTCTTGCTACCTCCAGACTTTAATTTGTATTCAGGATCGTCATCGTCGTTGCTGTACGTTTATCATCATGATCATCATCATTATTATCATTCATCTCATCATCATCATCATCATATCATCGTCGTCGTCGTCGTCGTCGTCTCAATCGTCATCGTCGTCATCGTCGTCGTCATTGTCGTCGTCGTCGTCGTAGTCATCATCATCATCATCATCATCATCATCATCATCATCATCATCATCATCATCATCATTCATCATCATCATCCATCATCATCATCATCATCATCATTATTGCAATCGTCAGCATCGCCGTCATCATCATCACCGTTATCGTCGTCGTCGTTGTCGTTGTCGTCATTATCATCATCCTCGTCGTCGTCGTCGTACGTCATCATCTTCACTACCACACCACCACCACAACCACCACCATCAACACCATACCACCATAACACCACAACCATCACTATCAACACCATACCACCATACCACTACCAACACCACAACCATCACTATCAACACCATACCACCATACCACTACCAACACCACAGCCATCACTATCAACACCATACCACCATACCACTACCAACACCACAAACCATCACTATCAACACCATACCACCTACCACTACCAACACCACAACCATCACTATCAACACCATCCACCATACCACTACCAACACCACACCATCACTATCAACACCATCACCATACACCAAACCACACACTATCAACACCATCCACCAACACCACAACCATCACTATCAACATCATACCACCATACCACTACCAACACCCAGCCATCACTATCAACACCATACCACCATACACTACCAACACCACAACCATCACTATCAACACCATACCACCATACCACTACCAACACCACAACCATCACTATCAACACCATACCACCATAACACCACAACCATCACTATCAACACCATGCCACCATAACACCACAACCATCACTATCAACACCATACCACCATAACACCACAACCATCACTATCAACACCATACCACCATAACACCACCAACACCACAACCATCACTATCAACACCATACCACCATACCACCATAACACCACAACCATCACTATCAACACCATACCACCATACCACACCAACACCACAGCCATCACTATCAACACCATACCACCATACCACCTAACACCACAACCATCACTATCAACACCATACCACCATACCACTACCAACACCACAACCATCACTATCAACACCATACCACCATACCACCACCAACACACAGCCATCACTATCAACACCATACCACCATACCACCATAACACCACAACCATCACTATCAACACATACACCATACCCACACCACACATCCTATCACACCATAACCATACCACACCAACACCACAGCCATCACTATCAACACCATACCACCATACCACCCATAACACCACAACCATCACTATCAACACCATACCACCATAACACCACCAACACCACAACCATCACTATCAACACCATACCACCATACCACTACCAACACCACAGCCATCACCATCAACACCACACCACCATAACACCACAACCATCACTATCAACACCATACCACCATACCACTACCAACACCACAGCCATCACATCAACACCATACCACCATAACACACAACCATCACTATCAACACCATACACCATACACTACCAACACCACACCATCATATCAACACCATACCACTAACACCCAACCATCACTATCAACACCATACCACCATACACACCAACACCACACCATCACACTACCAACACCAAACACCACCATAACACCACAACACCACCATACTCACCACCATACCACCATACACCACCACCACCACAACCACACATTACACATACCACCATAAACCACCACAACAACCACACTATAACCTCCACCAAACACCACCACCACCAACACCACCATTTACACCATACCATCATATCACCACCACCACCAACACAACTACCACCATCATCATAACCACCACCAATACCAATCTGCTTTCTCTTTCTTATTCGATTTAAGCAGAAGTCACAACGTTAGTCGGTGATATATAGGTGACTTATTTTTGCGGTATGGCTATTGGTTGAAGTGTTTTTGGTCAATCTGACAGTATTTCTGTGAAGGCTGGCTGGCTGTTTACAGTACACACATGTACCGATATACTGTTGTACGGATGTGAGGCGTGGACAGTCAAATTACAAAGCCAGAGCAAGATTGAGGCAGCCTAGATGTGGTTTCTCAGAAGAATGTTGAGAGTTTCATGGACAGCAAAGAAAACAAACGAGACAGTGTTGATGGAGGCAGGCACAAGTAGATCACTCATAAGGAAGACTAGGAAAAGACAAGCAACATTTGTAGGCCTTTTTATGAGAAAGGGGGATTTGGAGCACCTGGTCACAACGGGAAAGCTGGAGGGAAAGAGAGCGGCAGGTAGACCCAGGGAGAGAATGCTGGACGGACTTGCAGAGTCGCTGAGGATGAGGAGGGTAGGGGAGATGCTGGGGGCAACGAGAGATAGAGATGGTTGGAAGTCCATGGTCGCCAACGCCATGCGGCAGGGCACCTGATGATGATGATGATGACATGTACCGATAGCAAGATGCATTCACTACATTGTCTTTTCTTTAAATCAAGGGAAGTGCTAGATTCATGCCAACACAAACCATCAACATATGACAGTGGAATGAGAACGCTTCTTTAACCCCTTGACTCCCGAACCCTATCATCCAACTGCAAAAACTTAACCCTTTGACTCCCGCACCCTATCTTCCAACCGCAAAAAAATTAACCCTTTGACTCCCGCACCCTATCTTCCAACCGCAAAAACTTAACCCTTTGACTCCCGCACCCTATCTTCCAACCGCACAAATTTAACCCTTTGACTCCCGCACCCTATCTTCCAACCGCAAAAACTTAATCTTTTGCTCCCGCACCCTATCTTCCAACCGCACAAACTTAACCCTTTGACTCCCGCACCCTATCTTCAAACCGCACAAACTTAACCC
>JAPXFY010000023.1:22289793-22309793 GCA_030674185.1 Monoplex corrugatus | reverse complement strand
AATGAAATAGGAGCACCTAGTCACAACAGGAAAGCTTGGGGGAAAAGAGCAACAGGTAGACCCAGGGAAAAAAACAATTGACGTACTTGTATAAGACAGAGAGGGTGGGAGATGCCCTTGTAGGGACAAAGGATAGATTCGTATAGTGGACCATGATCGCCAATGTCATGTGGCAGGGCACATGATGATGATGAATGATGGTGATGATGATGATGGTGATGATGATGATGATGATTGTGGTAGTGGTGGCAGCGGTGGTGGTGGTGGTGATGATGATGATGATGATGATGATGATGATGATGATGACGATAATTATAGTGAGAACGGCAATGATGGTGATGACGCCACTGGGGTTCCAGTCTGGATCTTGACCGTGTGACAGGGCTGTGCACTAAAGCTTACTTTCTTAAAATACAGCCTGGCGTCACTCAGGCCCGAGAGATAGACACCTGCGGTATTGGTCAGGAAACCAGTGACTGTTCTTAAAGCGGGTGAGACGCGACAGTGTGGTTACAGTCTTTTCAACGAGTCTGGAAGTTGGTGGATAGGGTGAGGGAGTAAAAGGGTTAAGTTTTTGCTTTTGCTCTCATGGCTGACGATGGGGGATGCTGGTGGATAGGGACAAGGAATCAAAGGGTTAATGCGGGTTGGGTTCTTTTGATAGAGCCACGGACTCAAGATCGGATATCTCGAGTTCAATCCCAGCCCACAACATTAAAAAACTGACCTGTTGGCTGCCTATCTTAATGTTTCCATCATTATGGTGGTGTCAGCTTAGTGCTTCATTGGTTTCCCTCCTCTTCCATCCCTCCTCCCCGTTTCAAGACCTTGCCAGAGCATAGGGTTTTGCGCAGGCTGATAGAGTCTGCCAGATAAATGCTCGCAGATTTCGGTAGCGCGCTTATGGATTTGTCCGAGTGCAGTGATTTCTTGTTGAAGGAACCCCAAACATCCAACACCAAACTCTGCCTAGTTCTTGCTTTGTGTTGTGTTAATGAAAATGTTTTCTGTAGGAACAGTGGTGCTTTACACTTTTCATACGGTCAGTGCTGCAGGCAGGGAGGCTGAGTTTTGATCTTGTAAACTGTATTCTAAGAGAGTTCTTGAATGTTATATAGAACCAATACTGTTGTACGGATGCGAGGCGTGGACAGTCAACAAACAAAGCCAGAACAAGATTGAGGCAGCCGAGATGTGGTTTCTAAGAAGAATGTTGAGAGTTCCATGGACAGCAAAGAAAACAAACGAGACAGTCTTGATGGAGGCAGACACAAGTAGATCACTCATAATGAAGATTAGGAAAAGACAGGCAACATTTATGGGCCATTTCATGAGGAAGGGGGATTTGGAGCACTTGGTCACAATGGGAAAGATGGAGGGAAAGAGAGCGCCGGGTAGACCCAGGGAGAAAATGCTGGACGGACTTGCAGAGTGGCTGGGGACGAGGGGGATGGGGGAGATGCTGGGGGCAACGAGAGACAGATGGAAGTCCATGATCGCCAACCCATGCGGCAGGGCACCTGATGATGATGATGATAATGATGAAACTATATTCTATTTAACCCTTTGACCCTCGCACTCTGTCCACCAGCATCCTGCATTGTCAACCATGCTATCATAGCAAAAACTTAATCCTTTGACTCCTTCACCCTATCCACCAGTTTCCTGCAGTAAGCTGGTGGATAGAGTGAGGGAGTCAAAGGGTTAAGTTTTTGCAGTTGGCTGGTAGGGTGCAGGGGTCAAAGGGTTAATTAGACTGAATAGAATTTGGTCACCAGTGGATAACATAACAATGTTATTTGTCTTTGTCTTTCTGTCTTCAAGTCTACCCGCATGTACCATCATGGGTGTGCATGCACCATCCTGGGTGTGCATGACCATCCTGGGTGTGCATGTACCATCCTGGGTGTGCATGTACCATCCTGGGTGTGCATGTACCATATGGGTGTGCATGTACCATCCTGGGTGTGCATGAACCATCATGAGTGTATATGTACCATCATGGGTGTGCATATAGCATCATGGGTATACATGTACTATTATAGGTGTGCATGTACCAGCATGGGTGTGCATGTACCATGATAGGTGTGCATTTACCTTCATGGGTGTGCGCGTACCGTTATAGGTGTGCATGTACCATCATGAGTGTGGAGACGAGAATGGGTGGACTGGTCAGCAGCAACTGGAAAACTTATTATTCACAAGTCAAGTTATAAACAGTGCGTTGGACTAAGGCGTTGGCCATCTGACAAGATTATTTGACATCCTCAATGCCTTCTTACATTGTTATTTAAGGTTCTGCGCGTATGGCAAGACTCACTCTCTGTACTGTTTGAACACAAATAAAGCTTGATGAAAGTGAATGGCAGTGTTTGAACTTTCAAGTTTTTTAGGGTGAAGCGCGTGTGGTGTGAACCGATCTTCATGACTGACATTTGAACACATGAATGAAAGAGACTGCTAGAGTTGAAAGTTTCAGGTTTTTGCAAGAAGGTATTACAACGAACAGTTTATACCATACACGCTTCACCAGAAATGCTATTAAGTGATAGGAATAAAAACTAACCATGATACAAGTCTTTAGCATACAAATACACAAACCCTACCAAATGACAAGATTTTGATATTTGGACTTTTCTGCTTTTAACAGTACAAAGTAAAATAATGCTATTTCAAATGAAAACAATTATCATCTTTTTATATATCGTCATTTTTATATAATACAAATTACACTATTGTCAGCTCTATATGAAATACAACATGGTCATTTCTATGTTATATGAATAATAATTTTGTCATTGTTATGTAATATGAATTACAATATTGTCAGTTTTATTACATCAATTACAATATTGTCGGATTTTATTAATACGGAGTACAAAATTGTCTTGCACACACACACACACACACACACACGCACACACACACACACACACACACACACACACACACACACACACACTCACACACACACACACACACACACACACACTCACACACACACACACACACACACACACACACACACACACACACACAAGTGTATACATTTATCTGTCTATACATACATACATTCATACATACATACATACATTCATGAATATATATATATATATATATATATATATATATACATAGACATGTATATATATATATATATATATATATATATGTATATATATATATGTTTGTATATATGTTTGTATACATATGTATATACATATATATATATATATATATATATATATATATTATATATATACATGTGTATCCAAATGTTTATGTATGTATGTATGTGTATACATATATCTATATCTATACATGTATATCTATCGATCGATCTATCTATCTATCTATATATGTATATATACTTTTAAAACAATATGTGCGAAATCATGGCTGCATACGGTTTATCGTCTTATTCGAAATACTGGCGTCCAGACCACCACAGAAGTTACATGAATAATGTAGTGGAGGCGGTGGGCGAGGGGGGAGGGTGCTGGAGAGGTGAATTCACATTCAACCTGGAATTGAACTCGAATTTGTACAAATGGAGAAACGCATGATTAAAAGTGTCCCCCATGGAAAGCATGTAAATTGCAACATGTTGACAAATGGTCCATTGAAGCAGCACCTTTAAAAAGACCATCACTTTTTAATGTCATGATAAAAGGAATAAAGATTGGGATGGATTGAACTGAATTGGATTGGATTGGAATGTGTTTTTCTTTAGTTCTTTCTCTTAATCATTATCAATCTTTCATGCTGAAATGATATTTTTTTCTTTTTTTCTTTTTTTTTTTTACTATTTATGACCTCCCACCACGAAATCAGTCTTAACTAGCATGTTGGGCATTTTGAGATATACATATCACTGGAAAGTGTATATTCTGCTGATTATTTTGGTACTTGAATAAAGCTTGTACTAAAAAAAATGTAGAAGTTATGTATGTTTAAAGTCATTGAGTTGTATGACGGCCATTTTGAGAAAAACGGCCTCTAAAGTTTTTGTGTGCTCTCCTACACATTTTCCTGAAAGGTGCACCAAAGAGCTTTCCATCAGTATAGTACATGTGCGGGCCTGTACAGGTTACGGTTCATAATAAGAGACAAAAATAGGTACTTTTGGTAGGAAATTGCGTTTCTTCTGCTGCGATCAGTGCATTGAAATACCATTTTAGATTGATTAAATATATTTTTTCAAGAAAAAAAATTCTGTGGGGGATAGATTATACTCTACAGAAATCGATTTTGAGAAAAAGTCAAAACACACCAGATAGACCCTCAGTCACCTTTTCAGCTCCTATTGCTGCTCGACTGACTGCGAGTTAAGACTGATTTCATGATGGGAGGTCACATTTATTCATTTGATTTCATTTTGTGTGTGTTGTTTTTATTATTTTGGGTGGTGGTGGTAGTGGTAATGATGGTAATCACAAGTGAATTATTGTGCGTGAAATGGAGGTCACTCTCACATGGAAAAGCACGTCGCCAAGGTACAGCGCCACTCTTTTTTTCTATGTGTGTGTTTTTTGTTTCTTGTTTTTGCTTTTGGTTATCTATGGCGGTTGCTTCTACTACTACATTTTGCCAGGGACAGGTCACGTGTCCTGAATGCATGGCTGTATACGGTTTATCGTCTTATTCGAAATACTGGCGTCCAGACCACCACAGAAGTGACATGTATAATGTAGTGGAGGCGGTGTGGGAGGGGGGGGGGGTGCTGGAGAGGTGAATTCACATTCAACCTGGAATTGAACTCGAATTTGTCGAGGTCTATGAGAGTGCGTTATCTGCTAAGGCACACGATCTGCTCTACACCACAAAATCAGAAACATTTCTTATTTCAGTTTTTTGCCTTTGAACATTCTTCTTTTTTCTTCTTCTTTCTCCTCCTCCTCTTCTTCTTCTGCCTCTTCTTGTTCTTGTTCTTGTTTTTCTTCTTGTTGTTCTTCTTGTTCTTTTTATTTTTGTTCTTGTTCTTCTTGTTCTTGTTCTTCTTGTTCTTGTTCTTGTTCTTGTTCTTGTTCTTGTTCTTGTTCTTGTTCTTGTTCTTGTTCTTGTTCTTGTTCTTGTTCTTGTTCTTGTTCTTCTCCTTCTCCTCCTCCTCCTCCGTCTTCTTCTTTTTCTTCTTCTTTTTCTTCTCTCTTCCTTTTTTCTTTGTTTCTTTCTTTCTTCTTCTTTTGATTCTGGTTCTTGTTCTTGGTCTTGGTTTTCTCCTTCTTCTTTCTGTTTCTTCTTCTCCTCCTCCTATTTCTTCTTTCGTGTTCTTTCTTCTTCTCCTCCTCCTATTTCTTCTTTCGTGTTCTTTCTTCTTCTTGTTGTTGTTCCTCTTCTTCTCCTTCCTCGTTCATCTGCCCGATCGTTGCACGATCCATCATGACTGTCGCGGGGAGAACGATCCGAGAACCAGCAGCAACCTGAAAGTCCTAAAGAGAGAAATGCCGTGTGACCTCAAGGTCTCTTTCAAGTTAATGATGGTATAACCCTTTGACTCCCGCACCCTGTCCACCAGCATTCTGCATTGTCAACCATGGAAGCAAAACAAAAACTTAACCCTCTGAATCCCGCATCCTGTCCACCAGCACCCTGCATTGTCAACAACGCTAGCAAAGCAAAAACTTAACCTTTTGACTCCCGTACCTTGTCCAACAGCATTTTGCATTGTCAACCATGCTAACAAAGCAAAAACGTAACCCTTTGACTCCCACACCCTCTCCACCAGCATCCTGCATTGTCAACCATGCTATCAAAGCAAAAACTTAACCCTTTGACTCCCATACCCTACCCAACAGCATCCAGCATTATCAACCATGCTAGCAAGCACAAATTTAACCCTTTGACTCCCTCACCTAGGAAGCTGGTGGAAAGGGTAAGGGAGTCACAGCGTTATGTTTTTTGCAATTGGTGCATAGGGTGCAGGAGTCAAAGGTTTATTTAAAACAACAATGCCAACAGTTTTTTTCCCTTATTATTCGTTTAGCATCTATCTGAAAAAGAATAAGAAAAAGACTCATTTTAGAAGAGACGTGTGTGTATACTTTTGCGTCTACGTGTGTGTGTGTGTTGTATGTGTGGGTCTATGCTGTGTGCGAGTATGTTTGTGCATACATGTGTGTATGTATGTATGTCTTTCTGAGAGGGAGAGAGGGAGACAGACAGACAGACAGACAGACAGACAGAGAGAGACAGAGACAGATAGAGACAGACAGACAGATATACAGACAGAGAGAGATTGAGAGAGAGTTAGAGAGAGAAAGAGTGAGAGAGAGCTAGAGAGAAAGAGAGAGAGAAAGAGAGAGAGAGAGAGACAAAGACAGAGACAGAGAAAGAGAGAGAGAAAGAGAGCGATAGAGAGAGAGAATAAAACACAGGCCCTAAATCCAAAACAACCAAAAGGGTATAATGTATATCATGTCTGTAGGTTGAGGGATAGAAACCATCAAATCAAGATTAAAAAAAACAACAACCGGAAACCATGCACACACACACACACACACGCGCGCGCACAAATAACTACACTAACTGTATTATTAAAATGAGTTTCGTGGGAGCGTTTGTTTGAATTAGAACGATGCTAACAGAGATAAGTCCTGACCGAACCAAACCGAACCAAACCAAACCAAACCAAATCAAACTAAACTAAACCAAACCAAACCAAACTAAACTAAACCAAACTAAACTAAACCAAACCAGACCAAACCAAACCAAACCAAACCAAACCAAACCAAACCAGACCAAACCAGACCAAACCAAACCAAACCAAACCAAACTAAACTAAACCAAATCAAACCAAATCAAACCAAACCAAATCAAACCAAATTAAACCAAACCAAATCAAATCAAACCAAACCAAATCAAACCAAACCAAAACCAAAACAAACAAAAAACAAACAAACAACAAAGCATATAACAAACAACAACAACAACAAAAAAGCAAACAACAAATTTTAGCTAAAGAAGTTCGACTTCTTGAAACGGACTTCTTGGGGCAATGTTTCATATCACACGAGGTCCATCTGCCAGTGTTCATATCACCCGAGATCCCTATGCCAGTGTTAATACCACCAGAGGTCCATCTGCCAGTGTTAATACCACCAGAGGTCCATCTGCCAGTGTTCATACCACCAGAGGTCCATCTGCCAGTGTTTCATACACCGGAGGTCCATCTGCCAGCTTTCACATAACTGGAGGTTCATCTGCCATTGTTCATACCACTGGAGGTTCTTCTACCAGTGGTCATACCACTGGAGGTTCATCTGCCATTGTTCATTCCACTGGAGGTTCTTCTACCAGTGTTCATACCACTGGAGGTTCTTCTACCAGTGTTCATACCACTGGAGGTTCTTCTACCAGTGTTCATACCACTGGAGGTTCTTCTACCAGTGTTCATACCACTGGAGGTTCATCTGCCAGTGTTCATACCACTGGAGGTTCTTCTACCAGTGTTCATACCACTGGAGGTTCTTCTACCAGTGTTCATACCACTGGAGGTTCTTCTACCAGTGTTCATACCACTGGAGGTTCATCTACCAGTGTTCATACCACTGGAGGTTCATCTGCCAGTGTTCATACCACTGGAGGTTCATCTGCCATTGTTCATACCACTGGAGGTTCATCTGCCAGTGTTCATACCACTGTTCAATAGACCAGCTTAATGACGACAAAACAGAAGCTATCCTCATTGGCACCCGTCAGAAACTTTCTCAGCTGCCTCCTCTTTCTCTCCCATTATGTAACACATCAGTCCCAATTTCTGATTCAGCTAAAAACCTTGGTGTCTGCATTGACTCTACCCTCTCCATGAACAACTTTGTTTCTCAAACTGCCAGATCCTGCTACTATCATCTCCATCGTATAAGGCTGATCAGGAAGTATCTCTCTGTCGAAACAACTGCAAAACTCGTTCTCTCCTTCATAATGTCTCGCATTGACTATTGCAATTCACTCCTGTCTGGTCTTCCTGCCTCCACCATTCACATCCTACAGCGCATTCAAAACAATGCTGCACGCCTTGTACTCAAAAAGAAAAAAGCTGACCACATATCTCCTCTCCTGGCACAACTTCACTGGCTCCCTGTATCAAAGCGCATACAGTACAAACTAGACACCATGTGCTACAAAAGCCTCAATAACGCAGCCCCCGATTACCTGTCAAGCCTACTTGAGATCTATCTTCCCTCACGTACCCTCCGCTCTGCCTCCGATCCTCTGACTTTTCGCTTTCCACGCACTAAGCTCAATACCTATGGTCCACGAGCCTTCTCTGTTTCTGGTCCACTCTCCTGGAACAAACTTCCTCTCTCAGTCCGTCAGCAACCTACTTTTGTCTCCTTCAAGTCCGCTCTCAAAACTCACCTTTTCTCCTCCGCATAAAATCCTAACCTCACTCAACCCCCCCCCCCCCTCTGCAGCCCGTCTCCGCTCGGAGGGAATCACATGGTTATAATATATAATTGTATATGCTATGCTCTCTATAATTTTCCATTGGTTTTATTCTTGCTTTTATTGCTTTTATTCTTTCTCCCCATTTATAGCCATGCGTTGGTGTGTGTTGTGTGTTGTGTGTGTGTGTGTGTGGTGTGTGTGTGTGTGTGTGCGTGGTGTGTGTGCGTGCGTGCCTGCGTGCGTGCTTGCGTGGTGTGTGTTCTTCAGCGCTTAGATTTGATTTTATCAAGATTTTGCGCTATATAAATATTGTAATATTGTGAATTGGAGTCCGTCTGCTAGGTTTACTTGACCATTGGGGTTCAGCGGTGATATCATGGAGGTTCATCTGCCATTGTTCATACCACTGGAGGTTCTTCTACCAGTGTTCATACCACTGGAGGTTCATCTGCCATTGTTCATACCACTGGAGGTTCATCTGCCATTGTTCATACCACTGGAGGTTCATCTGACAGTGTTCATACCACTGGAGGTTCATCTGCCAGTGTTCATACCACTGGAGGTTCATCTGCCAGTGTTCATACCACTGGAGGTTCATCTGCCAGTGTTCATACCACTGGAGGTTCATCTGTCAGTGTTCATACCACTGGAGGTCCGTCTGCCAGTGTTCATACCATTGGAGGTCCATCTGCCGGTGTTCATACCACTGGAGGTTCATCTGCCATTGTTCATACCATTGGAGGTCCATCTGTCAGTGTTCACACCACTGGTGGTCCGTCTGCCAGTGTTCATACAACTGGAGGTTCATCTGTCAGTGTTCATACCACTGGAGGTCCATCTGCCAGTGTTCATACCACTGGTGGTCCATCTGCCAGTGTTCACACCACTGGAGGTCCGTCTGCCAGTGTTCATACCACTGGCAGTCCATCTGCCAGTGTTCATACCACCTGAGGTTCATCTGTCAGGGCCAAGACACTCATTGTATTGCAATACAACGATACTTTTTATTTCAAGCACGGGTTTCTATATACATGCATCTACTTCCTGGACTGTTTTTGGAGGTCTTCCTTCATCTCTCAGTCAAACATTAACTCCGTGTTAAGTCGTTGGGGCTCCGCACTGAATAACTGTTGATCTGATGACTCCTGCTCTGTCAGTTGTGTGTCTCAGCCTGGGTCTCTACAAATGGTTTATCTGTCCATTCTGCAATGTTGTCAGCCTGTTGTTTTCTTTTTCCTGTCTTTCCCTTTCTCTCCTTCCTTTAACAATTCCCTGGAGGATTGATTTAGCAAGACCACTGGATCTTGTGACACCGTACTAATTGCAGAACATGAAGAAGACCTATAAAACCTTGTGAATGTAACAGAAAGAGAAAGTAAAAATAAAGGGTTGGAAGAAGAATAAAGTCATGGTAATCAGTTAAGAAAAAACGAAAAACAAGAAATCCCCATATGCGAAATAACAGCAAACGGCATAACACTGAGACAGGTTGATAAGTTTAAATATCTGGGAACGATCATCTCACCAGGTGGCAGATGCACAGAAATAGCCAACAGAATCGGCCAAGCCAAAACAACATTCAGAGAAGATGAAAAGCGTTCATACTAACCAACAAATACCTATCAATTAACATCAGAAAGAGAGTTCTTGAGTGTTATACAGAACCGATACTGTTGTATGGTTGAGAGGCGTGGACAGTAAACACGCAAAGTCAGAACAAAATCGAGGCAACTGAAATATGGGTACTAAGAAGAATGTTGAGAGTTCCATGGACAGCAAAGAAAACAAACGAGACAGTGTTTAAGGAGGCAGACACAAGAAGATCATTAATAAAGACGATTAGGAAATAGACAAGCAACATTTATATGACATATTATGAGACAACAGTATAAGAGCAACTAGTCACAACAGGAAAGGTGGAAGGAAAGATAACACCAGGTAGATCCAGGGAGAAAATATTGGACGGACTTGCAGAGTGGTTGAGGACAGAGAGGGTGGAAGATGAACTTGCAGCAGCAATGGATAGATTCGTATGGAGGGCCATAATTGCCAACGCCATGCAGTAGGGTATATGATGATGATGATACTGTCGATGTTTTATCTAGTCTTTTATGAATCTTGGCAAATTCTTGCTCATTGTCAACCAGGCCATCAATGTCGTCTGCAAATCTAAAACTCGTGATGGTTCATCTTCAAATGCTGATTGAGCTGATATGCGCTGCTGTTCAAGTGCGTCAGTCATGATGTTTTCGAGGAATATATTGAAAAGTGGGGGAGACAGAAGGCAGCCATGACAAACTCCACCGAAATGTGGAGCCGCTTATTTTAGCACCTGTGTAAAACACCACTAACAACAACGAAATGGTCATGCCATACTAACGTTCTCTCCAGACACACCAGCACCACTTTCGTTAACTTGTTGTTATAAACCGTCTCTGTGCTCAGTACAAATAATTTATGACAATAATAATGGTGATAATAAAAATGGAAGTGAATGTCACAGACGCTCGGTATGTCACACAAACAGCGAGTTGACACAGAACTGACAGTTCCTAACAGATCGTATGATAATGACGACGACGGCGACGACAATGGGTATAATGATGATGGTGATGATGATGATGATATATGTTATGGTGGTGAGGTGGTGGTGGTGGTGGTGGTGATAGTGGTGGTGGTGTGTGGTGGTGGTGGTGGTGGGTGTGGTGGTGGTGGTGGTGGTGTGTGGTGGTGGTGGTGGTGTGGTGGTGATGATGATGATGATGATGATGATGATGATGATGATGAGACGGACGAGACGACGACGACGACGATGACGATGATGATGACGACGACGACGACGACGACGACGACGATGACGACGACGATGATGACGACGAGACGACGACGATGACGATGATGATGATGAGAGACGATGAGATGATGATGATGATGATGATGATGAGACGAGACGACGACGACGACGATGACGACGACGACGACGACGACGATGAGATACGATGATGATGATGATGATGATGATGATGATGACGACGACGACGACGACGACGACGATGATGACGACGACGACGACGACGACGACGACGACGACGACGACGTTTGACGATGATGAGATGATGATGATGATGATGATGATGATGATGATGATGATGATGATGATGATGATGATGATGATGATGATGGACTCTCCCGCCGACGCGATAGATAATCAGACATTCTGTTCTACAACGTTTGCTGTGTTTTTTTCATGCGAGATACAGAGACCAACCCTGGAGGCACATATTATTCTGCAGGCTCTGTAAACAAAGGCATCTTGTGGCCTTAGGTTCCGCTGCCCCTGGTCCCTCTTTTGTTGTACAGCGGCTTGTCCTGTGCTGTTCAAATCTGATTCTGCTTTACGTGACCACTGCTGTCACCAGCTTACACTGTTGTGGGCAAAGTCTTTCTAGTTGGTGGTTGTTGATGCTACAGCTGATGAGGTTGTCCCTTAGAGTATCCTTGTATCGATTTTTTTCAGGATCATTGCATTCAGGGATGTTACCTTTGTGCTCACCTCTTTTTCTTTTCGGCCATTTTTCTACGCCACCTTAATGGCCACAGAAGCTGGCACAATTTTTTTCTTTTTCTTTTTTTTTTTTTTTCACAGTGTGATGACTATGGTGTCGATGAGGAGATAATCATGATGCTATGGAGTTCCATCTAGGATTGAGACTGCGTGAATGAGCTGTACTCTATGCTTACTATCATAATAATGTATATATCTTGGCGTCAACCAGGCCCGAGAGATACAGACACCTGCAGTGCTGGTCAGAAGATTTGAGCAACACCCTCAATGACGCATCCGTGAAGTGGATGAGACTCGACTGGGTGGTCCTCAGTCTTCCCAATGAGCCCATAGCACGCCCAACTCTGGGTAGGAGCTGTTAGAGCCGAAAACCCCCAACAACGATATACTTTTGAAGGAACTGATGGGGACTCGAACTCACAACCTTCCAGTCGGTAGTCCGTTTCTTTAACCACTACACCACGGCGACTGGTTATCCTCGTATCGATTTAGTGATGTTTACCGGTCAAGATGTACCAACAGGAATGCGGTGGCCTTTCATACTGACAATGTGACCAGTCCAACGAAACCGGCGTTTGATGAATAGACACTTAATGGTTAACCTGTCCAGCACAAGGATTGGTTAAAGTATGGAGGGGGCGTGCTATATCCTCCCCACTCTCTCCTTTACTGATTCTCGTTGTTCCTTAGGTATAGTGTCTTTACGTGTAGAATAGCCACAACAGTTGGAACTCTGTTGTCCAGAATATCTGCCTCCTATTCTCTGGTATTTGATAAATTTAAATACCTGGGAACGATCATTTCATCAGACGGCAGATGCACATCAGAAATAGCCGGCAGAATCGGCCAAGCCAAAACAGCATTCAAGAAATGACAAGCATTCTTACCAACAAATGCCTATCAATTAACATCAGGAAGACAGTTCTTGAATGTTATATAGAACCAAACTGTTTACGGATGCGAGGCGTGGACAGTCAACAAACAAAGCCAGAACAAGATTGAGGCAGCCGAGATGTGGTTTCTAAGAAGAATGTTGAGAGTTCCATGGACAGCAAAGAAAACAAACGAGACAGTCTTGATGGAGGCAGACACAAGTAGATCACTCATAAGGAAGATTAGGAAAAGACAGGCAACATTTATAGCATTTTATGAGGAAGGGCGATTTGGAGCACCTGGTCACAACGGGAAAGCTGGAGGGAAAGAGAGCACCGGGTAGACCCAGGGAGAAAATGCTGGACGGACTTGCAGAGTGGCTGGGGACGAGGAGGGTGGGGGAGATGCTAGGGGCAACGAGAGATAGAGGCAAATGGAAGTCCATGATCGCCAACGCCATGCGGCAGGGCACCTGATGTGATGATGATGTATGATGATGATGATGAATGATTGTCTGGTACCTGGTACCTCCCCCAGAGGCACAGGAGTAGTTACCAAGGGCTGAGGCACTTGGGAACCATCATAACATCGAAACTAAATAGCTCCATCATTCTACCTGGGCATTCCTTTTTTTTAAGGAATGTTCTGAGCTTACCACTTTATGCTTTGTGGCTGCGTCTATGCTAGCTGAATGGGCAGCGCAAACTGTGTTGGGTTTGAGAAATTCTACATGGGAGATAACTCCGTGACTCTCAAGAGTTATGTTACTTGTTGATATTTAAAATTCTCCCTGTTTCCCTCTTATTTCCTTTGGTATTAAATATATGCCTTGGAAGCAACCCTGTATTTGTTCTGTCTTGTCTATGTGTGTGTGTTTGGTCAGTTCAAGAATAAAAGACTGTGTCAATCTTGAACATAAGACCAACATATTGTATGAATTTATCTCCTCCCTCGTGGTTGTGTGTAGCGTAGTTGCAGGTATATGGGTAGACTTGGGCATTAATTTTATTTAAGGAATGTTCTGAGCTACCACTTTATGCTTTGTGGCTGCGTCTATGCTAGCTGAGTGGTTAGCGCAAACTGTGTTGGGTTTAAGGAAATTCTACATGGGAGATAACTCCGTGACTCTCAAGAGTTATGTCACTTAGTTGATTCTACTTGGGTTGAGAAATCACACAATTTGCACATATGACAAAATTGACTGCTCGCCAATGAATGTGATTTTCTCCCACGAAACTCATGGCTTGTTGATGTAATGGTAATTTTTAATTGATGCAGAAGTTAGATGTGATTTCCGTGTGATTTTGTTATGCTGCAGACCCTTTTTTTTTTTTTAAATCGGTGTTTAATTTAGGAGATGTGAACCTTGGAAGATGGTACCTCTGGCTGGCCATCGTGAGTTAAACAAAGACAACTGTATCACAGTGCAGGCACTGCAACTTCCTTAGCAACCAAGACACACTCTTTAGGAATGCTTTTGATGTGCCGTTTGACGAATCTGTTGAAAAATTTGTGGGTTATCGTCATCATCATCAAGTGCCTTGCCACATGGCATTGGCAATCATGGCCCTCCATATGCATCTATCCCTTGTTGCCGCAAGCACATCCTCCACCCTCTCTGTCTTCAGCCACACTGCAAGTCCGTCCAATATTTTTCCCTGGGCCTACCTGGTTTCTCTTTCCCTCCAGCTTTTCCTGTTGTGACCAGGTGCTCTGATTCCCCTTTCCTCATAAAATGGCCTATAAATGTTGCCTGTATTTTCCTAATTTTCCTTATGAATGATCTTCTTGTGTCTGCCTCCACCAAGACTGTCTCGTTTGTTTTCTTTGCTGGCCATGGAACTCTCAACATTCTTCTTATAAAACCCGATCTCGGCTGCCTCAATCTTGTTTTGGCTTTGCTTGTTAACTGTCCACGCCTCACAACCGTATAACATTATCGGTTCTATATAACATTCAAGAACTCTCTTCCTGGTGTTAATTGATAGGCATTTGTTGGTAAGAATCTTTTCATCTTCTTGAATGCTGTTTTGGCTTGGCTGATTCTGCTGGCTATTTCTGGCGTACATTTGCAGTCTGGTGAAACGGGCCATACCTTGTTGAAAACAGGCCATTTTGAAGGTTGTTTATTTTCTGAAAAAAAAAGTCCATAAAGTGTTGCGTAGGTGTTCTAAAACAACACTCAACATGGAAAAAATCAGTACATTAGGAATCTGCAGGTTGTATCATATACAGAAATAGTTACAACAAACAGTTGAAAGAAAACTCCCCATGTCGATCCCTGACACCCCCGTCTCCTTTTTCAGCCGTTATCGGCAAAGACTCTTAGGCGACAAACGATTCATTTTGTGGTGGAGGGTCACAAACCATACAGACAGTAAGTGTAACGTAGAATCCACATCTCGCCAGACGATGATCAATAAAAACGACTCAATTACGACTCAGTTTCTAACACTCTATGTGATGGAGACAGGAAGAATGTAAAACTGTTCAATCTTTGTTTCTACAGTGCGTCGCAAAATCTTTTATTTTGACAAAACAAGTGAACGCTACACGCCTACAAATGTGAATATCTGTCTTTAGTCATTGCTGTTGGATCATAGTTCAGCGGCTCCGATGTGAAGGTATTCTCTCCTTAGGGCAACTATTTTCAGCCATACCTTGTTTGCTGTTCTTTATGTTGCGTCATTATTTTTCTCAATCTTCCTTCAAAAAAAGGGATCATTTGATATCACCAGGAAAGAGGCGTGCGTCTGTGTGTCTGGAGTAAAACGTGTGAGCGAGTGGTTCTTATTTCTGTTCTGGGTAAAGTTTTGTCCAAGGTGTGGACTACTGGGAGATACAAAAGTGAAAGGTTGGATAGCAAAACTTGAAGGTCAAGGTCACACAGAAAAAAAAGAAGTATCCAAACCAGCATTTTTTCCAGGACATTGTGTAAACAGCAGTTTTTCAAAAGACTTCTGACATTATCTGAAATCTGTTTTCACTGTTCATACTGTCTACCATCCACCTCGCATGAGAGATCAAGACAGACACATGTAAGAAATCAACGGAAAATCACACCTAATATCCTGAAATTGTGTTAGTTGCTAAATGTAGATTAAACAAATTTGGATAAAGTCAGCTTACTCATGAAACGAATAAGTTTCATTTTCGTAATCATATCTATTCTCTTATTAGCACAAAAACACGATTCTGAAAAAGAAAAAAAGAAGAGAGAGAGAGAGAGAGAGAGAGAGAAGAAGAGAGAGAGAGAGAGAGAGAGAGAGAGAGAGGAAGAGAGAGAGAGAGAGCGAAGAGAGAGAGAGAGAGCGAAGAGAGAGAGAGAGAGAGAGAGAGAGAGAGAGAGAGAGAGAGAGAGAGAGAGAGAGAGAGAGAGAGAAGAGAGAGAGAGAGAACAACGCCATCAACTTTAAAAACTGGCCTGTTCGCTGCCCATCTGAGTGTTTCCATCATTTTGATGGCGTCAGCTTAGTGTTTCATAGATTCATTTCTCTCCACCTCCTCCCCCCTCCCCATTTGAAGACCTTGCCGGTGTAATACGGTTTTGTGCAGGCTCAGGGAGTCTCCCAGACTATTGCTGGCAGATTAGGGTGCAGCGCATATGGAATTAGCCGAGTGCCGTGAATCCACATTGAATAAACTTCGAACATATTACAAACTCTCTGACGAGACGATAAAACGAAATCCCGTGATCTGGACACACTTAACCCTGTGACTCCCGCACCATATCCAACAATAGGAAAAACTTAACCCTTTGACTCCCGCACCCTATTCAACAATAGGAAAAACTTAACCTTTGACTCCCGACCCTATCCAACGATAGGAAAACTTAACTTCCCCCGCACCCTATCCAACGATAGGAAAAACTTAACCCTTTCACCCCCGCACCCTATCCAACGATAGGAAAAAAATTAACCCTTTGACTCCAACAATAGGCAAAAATTAACCCTTTGACTCCCGCACCCTATCCAACAATAGGAAAAACTTAACCCGTTGAATCCCTCATCCTCTCGTATCTCATCGGCTTCCTACACGAAGGTAATGGATAGGAAGAGGGAATCAAAGGATTAAGTTTTGCTTTGCTGGCATGCTTGACAATGCAGGATGCTGATGAACAGGGTGTGAGAGTCAAAGAGTTAACGCATGTTAAACATCCCACGAAGGAGCTGTCCATGACAAAATTCTACAGCAAAATCCACTTTCATAGCGTAAGCTGAAATACAAGTATTCAGGAAAATGGTGGCGCTGTACCGTGGCGACGTTCTCTCCGTGGGGAGAGCAGTCTGTGTTTGATATGGTACATCGATTGTGGTAACAGAGACTTTGTACAAACACGAATGGATATAAAATTTAAAAGTCTGCCGCGAAAACTGTTCAACACACTGACATCCCAATTTGTCCATCCTACACACGAAAACGTTTATAGAAACCACAGATACATGAAAATAAATGATTACGTGTATTTCATACCAAAAAAAAAAAAATGTTTTAAACAACGTGTTTTCATTCTATTCTCGTGTGCTTTTGGTTCTTGTTTACTCGAGCACGACAATCAATATGGTTTAGATGTGAAAACCCGTGACAGCAATAACTCAATAAATAAAATGATAATAATAATAATAATAATAATAATAATAATAATAATCATGATAATAATAACAATGATAAGAAAGCAATAACAAAACGTTCAGTGGCTTACCATAGCAATAACAATAACAAGAACAACATATCTATCTAGCTAGCTAGCTATCTATATGTCTATCTGTCTATCTGTCTATCTATCTATCTATCTATCTATCTATCAATCTATCTATCAATCTATCTATCAATCTGTCTATCTATCTATCTATCTATCTATTCTATCTATATGTTCTACCTATCTATCCATATCTATCTATCTATCTGTCTGTCTATCTATCTACTGTATAATATCTATACTATCATATATATCTATTAGTCATATCAATCTCATCTTATCTATCTATAATCTATCTATCTATCAATCTATCTATCTATCTGTCTATCTATCTATATCTATCTGTTATATCTATCTATCTATCTATCTATCTATCAATCTATTTATCTATCTTCTATCTATTCATACTATCTATCTATCTATCTATCATACTATCTATCTATCTATCTATCTGTCTATCTATCTATCTGTCTATCTTTATCTGTCTTTCTATCTATCTATCTATTATCATCTTCTATTGTCTGTGTATCTTCTATTATCTATGTATCTATCTATATGTCTGTCTGTCTGTTATATATCTATTATATCTGTCTATCTATCTATCTATCTGCCTGTCTATTTTCTTTCTCTTAATATATATACTTATTCATATTGATATTCATTTTTTATCACAGTAGGTTTACCATGTGAAATTTGGGCTGATCTTCCCATTGAGAACACGTCGCCACAGTGCTGCGCTACCCACTTTTTGCCAAGACTTCAGAAAGGCAAGAAAGCTGATTGACCTTCAAGGGGAGGGACCTGGGAAATGAACCTTTCTCTCCGATGTTTTATACCATGACAGCCGGACGAGCGCCTTGCTGTTCACGATTTTCAACTGCTGTGGGATCTTTAGCGTGCACAGCCACACATGTTATTGAAGTGTTTTAATTCGTGTATCTTGTTTCTGGTAATCCTTCTTCTGCTTCTGTCGTCGGCGGTCTGTGAGATCAGGTCATGCCTGGTGATGACTGTGACCGGTTCCGGATTTTTGTTTTTTCCGAGTTGCTGGAAACTGCCATGGAGTTTGGTGGTCAGAGGAGTTGTAGTCGGCCATGTCTCCTGTCACTCCACTTGATATCGTGACTGACTGATTTGGTTCAATTTGTGATCTCCCACCACGAAATCAGCCTTAACTTGCAGTCAGTCGAACAGCACTAGGAGCTGAAAAGTGACTGAGAGTCTATCTTGGGTGTTTTGACTTTTTCTCAAAATTGATTTCTGTAGACTATAATCTATCCCCCACAGAAATGTTTTCTTGAAAAAATATTATTAATCAATTTAAATCGGTATTTTAACGCACTGATCGCCACAGAAAGAACGCAGTTTCCTACCAAAAGTACCTATTTTTGTCTCTTATTATGAACCGTAACCCTTTTACAATACCCGCAATGTAATATACTGATGGAAAGCTCTTTGGTGCACCTTTCATATAATGACAGCGAAAATTAGAAACAAATCGGGTCAAAGCCACCAAATAAAGAAATTTACGAAAAATGTGTAGGAGAGCACACAAAAACTTTAGAGGCCGTTTTCTCAAAATGGCCGTCATACAACTTAATGACTTTAAACATACATAACTTCTACATTTTTGAGTACAAGCTTTATTCAAGTACCAAAATAATCAGCAGAATGTACACTTTCCAGAGATATGCATATCTCAAAATGCTAGTTAAGACTGATTTCGTGGTGGGGGGTCAGATTTTTACGTCGACGTCCACCTCAAGTGTTATGGCCGACGGGGATAAACATCCCAGGGAAGTGGGGGAAGAGGGGACTTATCTAATCCTGTACTGACACCACCAGAACAACAATGATGTTAAGATGGGACAGTGAGAAGGACAGTATTAATGTAGCGCACCCTGGGATTCGAACCCACAACCATTAGCATGTTAATCCGAAGCTCAAAACCAACTGAGCTACCGGGCCCACGTGATAGAGGCGACATCGCCATAGTGTAATTACAATCAGCTGTCTGGTCCTCTTGACCACAGGGGTGGTCCGGTGAAGGCGTGTGTTTGAACCAGCGTTTCATACTGGTGTTTGGGACAGTTTCGGCCGTTGCTGAGCCTGAGCTGTCATCATCATCATCATCAGGTGCCGTGCCGCATGATGTTGGCGACCATGGATTTCCAACCATCTCTATCTCTCGTTGCCCCCAGCATATCCCCCACCCTCCTCATCCCCAGCCACTCTGCAAGTCCGTCCAGCATTCTCTCCCTTGGTCTACCTGGTGCTCTCTTTCCCTCTAGCTTTCCCGTTGTGACCAGTTGCTCCAAATCCCCCTTCCTCATAAAATGGCATATAAATGTTGCTTGTCTTTTCCTAATCTTCGTTATAAGTGATCTACTTGTGTCTGCCTCCATCAAGACTGTCTCGTTTGTTTTCTTTGCTGTCCATGGAACTCTCAACATTCTTCTGAGCTGTAGTAGGCCT
>JAPXFY010000023.1:22269793-22274793 GCA_030674185.1 Monoplex corrugatus | reverse complement strand
GTTTACCTGAAAATTTGCCAAAAGTATAAAAGCCATTTTGAAGCAGAAGACACCTAAATTGCACGGTTAGGATAGTTTTTGTCTGAAGAAAACCTTTTAAGATAATGATGGTCATGGTTTAATGTCTTATTTATATTTAGCTAGAAAGATCAAACTGTCTTGAAACTGAAGAGGACGAAAAGCTGTGCGGTTTGGGCAGTGTCTTCAGAAGAATTGGGTGGACAGCTTTGAGAACGGTGCTAGTAGTGTTTTGATGTCTTCCTGAAAGTTGGTGCCAGGTAACAAAAGCCGTTGGGAATCAGAAGATACTTACTAAAAGAAAGGTTGTTCGGCTGGTGTTATTTGTTTTTTTACCTGACGATCTAATCGTAACGGTTTGGTGGTGTTAGTGGTGATGATGATGGAAGAGCTGAAGGAAGACAAGAGGCATGACTTTGACCTGGAGGTGGTGCTAGACGCCTTCAGGAACTGTCTGAGGAACGACGGTTCTCTTTCTATGGACCACTATCTTACTGGCTTCCGTGAACTCTGCAGATTGTTCCGTCTCACGGGGAAGCTGTTTGGTTTTGTGGCAAAAGACCTAGAAACTAAAATGAAGCCGATCGAAGCTCAGCGAAACTCGGCAACTTTCGGCCATCATTACGTCACACTGCAGTCCATGGTACAATACGAGGTCAAACAGGGCATCACGGGTCACAAAGGTCACTTCCCCTCTGGTACGCGCCAGTTTTTACGTCTGCACCGCGCGCTGGAGTTTATTCTGGAATTCATGCGGCAGTTACGCCACGGCGACGACCATGCCAAAACAGCACACATTGCGTCAGAGGTGTACAGCCGTACCCTGTCCAAGCACCACCCCTGGGTGACCCGTCAGTTAGCGGATCTGGCTGTGTACATGCTGCCTTCCAAGAAGTTCCTGATTGACGTCATGTGCAAACAGGACTACCGCAAGGTCATGAACCTCATCGATGACGTCACAACGGAGGGACAGCCCATCTATGACGTAGCTCAAAAAACTGTACGCGGAGCATGGCCTTTTGCACATCCCCTGAGTGTGATGGAACGGGGGGGGGGGGGGGGAGGCGGAGGCTGGGGGGAGGACACTGGTTTGGGGGTGGTGGATGGGCGATTTTATGGAAATGATTATGTGAATTGAGATTCTACGGAACTGAACGCTGTGCCTTCTTAAAAGGAACAAGACGAAAACTGCTCGTCATGTGTCGTAGAAAGTGTAAGTATTTTGTATATTTCTACTGTGCGTATGTCTAGTTTTGAACTGCACACAGGTCTACAACAGGGGGATCAACAACTTCAGCCCCTTTGCTATGGCTTAAAACATTGAGCGAACTCCCTCTGTAAAAATAAAACATGTCTGCTGCCTATCTTAACATACCAGCCATCCTGGTGTGTCAGCTTTGTGTTTCACATATCTCATTTTCCCATACCATTCCAAGACCTTACCAGCTTACAAGCTTTTGCGCAGGTTTAAGGAGTCTTTCAGGTGAAAGTTGGCAGAAGTGGATGGAGCACATATTGAACTGTCTGAATGCAACGAATCCGTGTTGAACAGATAGATAGACCGATTCTGTTTTGGAATGCACAAGACACAGGTTTCCTGTACGTGAATTCTGAATGTGATTTGTAATTCTCCCATACCATTCCATGACCTTACCAACTTACAGACTTTTGCGCAGGATTAAGGAGTCTTTCGGGTGAATGTTGGCAGAAGTGGATGGAGCGCATATGGAATTGACTAAATGCGACGATTCCGTGTTGAACAGATAAATAGACCGATTCTGTTTTGGAATGCACAAGACACAGGTTTCCTGTACGTGAATTCTGAATATGATTGGTAATCCTCTCATAACATTCCAAGACCTTACCAACTTACAAACTTTTGCGCATGCTTAAGGAGTCTTTCAGGTGAGAGTTGGCAGAGGTGGATGGAGCACATGTAGAACTGACTGAATGCGATGAATCCGTCTTGATAACCGATTCTGTTTTGGAATGCACAAGACACAGCAAGTTTCCTGTACGTGAATTCTGAATGTGATTGGTAAGTGGTTTTGCCTTCCTGCCATGTCCATGCTTCAGGCTTTCTTCAGCAATGGCTTTGAAGTAGACAAATTTTGTCAAGCGTGTTTATCAAGCCAGAGACATATAGAAAGAGATCGGTAACCTGCTCCGCGACTTGCTGTATTCTGTTGTGGTAATATGCTCACTATAATTTTCCATTGCTTTTATTCTTTCTCCCCATTTACAGCCATGCGTGTGTGTGTGTGTGTGTGTGTGTGTGTGTGTGTGTGTGTGTGTGTGTGTGTGTGTGTGTGTGCGTGCGTGCGTGCGTGCATGTGTGTGCGTGCGTGCGTGCGTGTGTGTCTGTTCAGCGCTTAGATTTGATTTTATCAAGATTTTGCGCTATATAAATATTGTAATTATTATTATTATAGAACTGCAAGTCTAAAAAAAGAGTGGCAGAATGGTTCAGAAGTTCGCCTGCCACTAATTCAACTCGAGGTTCCAGAGTTCGTTTCCCGTTGAGGCCTTGACTTTTCTCCTCAGTTTCACAGGAAAATCGAACTGATCGTACAGTCCTTCGGAAAGGGGAAGAAAAACGAGTGGGACTCCCGTGCCTTCTCGCCTGCGCACGCTAAGGATCCCACGGCAGTTGAAAATCGTGAAGAGCAGAGTTTTCGCCCAGCCGCCCTGGTATAAAACTGTAGAGATAGGCTGACTTCCCTGGTCCTTCCTCTTGAAGACTAATGAAGTCTTGGCCAAACAAATGGGTGGCGCTGCACTACGGCGATGAGCTCTCAAAAGGGAGAGCAGCCCGACTTTCACCTGGTCAATCGACTGTGACAAAATAAAAGCAAAAAAAAGCACACAAAAAAGTAGAAAGAAAAGAAAAGAATGTGATTATGAATATGTCTGATGGCGTCGGGAAAAAATTCGGGCTGAGGTGAAGGTTTCATCACCAGAAAATGCAGGCTGAAATAAAACCTTCTATCGATGGCTAATTACACTCGGTAAGACGGTAATGCCCCCCCCCCCCCCCATCTCACACCCATGTTGCCAGTTTTGGTATTCTTCATTTCTCCTACTTCAAATACAGAACTGAAAAACATGCGCACTATTTGGGAGAGAGACAGAGAGAACCTGAAATTAAACAAAAATGGTTTCCGCATAACATTTTTATCCAAAACTTTTAAAATTTTCAACTTGGAATAAAAAAAAAAACGACGTTAGTAAGATGATCTCTATAAAGGAACTTGATGGGAAAGAAGAGATTAAATGTTGAATAATTGAAAATGGAACTGGTTCCAGAGCTGTTCCCACACTCAGACCCTTCCATCATACGTTCTGTCCACATCGTCCAAAAATCAGTTGCAGGTAATCATCGATCAGCAATTATCTTAGCCTGCGTAAAAAAGCCTGGGTGAAGAATGTAGCAAGTTCTTAGGTTGTCTCTGTGCAGGCCTGTTGGCAGCTTTCCAAAGACCTGATTACATTGTGTCTCTGTTTTTGTGTTGCAGGATATTCTAGTATTATCTTCCAGGCGAGCAAAAGGGAAAAAGCAACAACAACAAGAACATCACCAACATCAGCAGCAGCAGCAACAACAACAACAACAACAATAACAGCACCAGCCACAGCAACAACAACGGCAATAACAACAACAGCAGCAACAACAATAACAACAACAACAACAGCAGCAACATCAATAGCAACAACAACCACAGCAGTAGCAACAACAACAGCAACAACAATAGCAACAACAAGAGAAGCAGCTGCACCAACAACAACAACAGCAGCAACAACAATAACAACAACAACAGCGGCTACAGCAACAACAACAACCACATCAGGTACAGTAGGTAAAGCAAAAACAACAACAACAACAACAACAACGTCAATAGCAACAGCAACTACAGCAGTAGCAACAACAACAGCAACAACAATAGCAACAACAACAGAAGCAGCTGCACCAACAACAACAGAAGCAGCTGCACCAACAACAACAGCAACAGCAACAACAGCAACAACAGCAACAGCAGCAGCAACAACAACAACAGCAGCAATAATAACAACAACAGCAGCAGCAACAACAACAACAACAACAACAACAGCAGCAGCAACTGCAATAGCAACAACAACAAAAACAGCAGCAGCAACAACAACAATAACAACAACAGCAACAACAACAGCAGCAGCAGCAGCAACAGCAACAACAACAACAACAGCCACAACAATAACAACAGCAGCAGCAACAACAATAATAAAACAACAGCAGCAACAGCAACAATAAAACAGCAGCAGCAGCAACAACAACAACAATGACAACAATAGCAAAAGCAACAATAACAACAACAGCAACAGCAATAACAAAAACAGCAACAATAACAACAACAGCAACAACAATAACAACGATAACAACAACAGCAGCAACAACAATAACAACAATAACAACAACAGCAACAACAATAACAACAACAGCAACAGCAGCAACAACAGCAACAACAATAACAACAACAGCAGCAGCAGCAACACAATAACAACAACAGCAACAATAACAACAACAGCAACAACACCAGCAACAACAATAACAACAACAGCAACAATAACAACAACAGCAACAACAATAACAACAACAGCAGCAACAACAACAATAGCAACAACATCAACAACAATAACAACAGCAGCAACAGCAGCAACAACAATAACAGCAGCAACAACAATAACAACAACAGCAGCAGCAGCAACACAATAACAACAATAACAACAACAGCAGCAACAACAATAACAACAGCAACAACAATAACAACAACAGCAGCAGCAGCAACACAATAACAACAATAACAACAACAGCAACAATAACAACAACAGTAACAACAATACCAACAACAACAACAACAATAACAACAGCAGCAACAATAACAACAACAACAACAACAATAACAACAACAGCAACAATAGCAACAACAGCAACAACAATAACAACA
>JAPXFY010000023.1:22257293-22264793 GCA_030674185.1 Monoplex corrugatus | reverse complement strand
TCAAACTTTTGCTTTTGCGACTTCTTAACAATCTGCACCGTCGACGACAAATGTAGATTCCTTCATAAAAAGCTGAGAAATCTGGATCACACATTTCTTTCACAAACAAACGGCAGAAAAATGGATTCATACACATACACGCACAAGCACTAACACGCTCTCTCTCTCTCTCTCTCTCTCTCTCTCTCTCTCTCTCTCTCTCTCTCTTTCTTTCTTCTCTCTCTTCTCACTCTCACACACACACACACACACACACATGCACGCACGCACAGGCATCCAGAATACTCACTCACTCACATATACACACGCTAATATCAATAATATGTCATTCATACTGAAAAGACATTAAATCGAAGACCATAGAGTACACACGCGCGTTCTCTCTCTCTGTCTCTCTGTCTCTCTCTGTCTCTCTCTCTGTCTCTGTCTCTTTCTCTGTCTCTCTCTCTCTGTCTCTGTCTCTCTCTCTGTGTCTCTCTGTCTCTCTCTCTCTGTTTCTCTCTCTCTCTCTGTCTCTCTCTCTCACTCTCTGTCTCTCTCTGTCTCTCTCTGTCTCTCTGTCTCTGTTTCTCTCTCTCTCTCTCTCTCTCTCTCACTCTCTATCTGTTTCTCTTTCTCTCTCTCAGTCTCTCTCTCTGTCTCTGTCTTTCCCTTTCTCTCTCTATCTCTGTCTCTCTCTTTCTCTCTCTGTCTCTCTTTCTCTCTTTGTCTCTCTTTCTCTCTCTCTGTCTCTCTCTCTCACTCTCTGTCTCTCTCTGTCTCTGTTTCTCTTTGTCTCTGTCTCTCTCTCTCTCTCTCTCACCCTCCCTCTCTCTCTTTTACACACACACACACACGTACGCGCGCGCACGCGCACACATACATACACACACTTGTCCGTTTGATATGAAACAGAATCCATTACAAAAACAAAATTTAAGGGGAAATGTTGAGGGGTGGACTTGGGGGAGAAGAATTTGAAGAAAACAGTAGTGTGACATTTTCTATAGATTGTCCGTGACGACAGTGATCGTAAAGAAACACGATACATCCTTATTCTACAATTGGCAGTTGTCTTTCCTTTCTCTTTGAGATGTGTGTGTGTGTGTGTGTGTGTGTGTGTGTGTGTGTGTGTGTGTGTGTGTGTGTGTGTGTGTGTGTGTGTGTGCGTGTGTGTGTGTGTGTTAGTGTGTGTCTGTGTCTGTGTTGTGTATAATATATATGTGTTTGTGTATGTGCATGTGTATTTGTGTGTCTGTGTATTTGTGTGTGTTTGTGCGTGCTTGTGTGTATGTACGTATGTATACTATGCGCGGTTGTGAGTGTTGTGTGGTGTGTATGTGTGCTTGTGTGTGTGTGTGTGTGTGTGGTGTGTGTGTCAGACAGATAGAAAGAGAGAGAGAGAGAAAGAGACATACAGACAAAGAAAGAAAGAGAGAGAGAGAGTGAATGAAGAGAGTGTGAGGTGAAGTGAGACAGAGACAGAGACAGAGACAGACAGACATAGAGAGAGAGACGGAGAGAAACAGAGACAGAAAAACAGAGAAGAGAGAGAGAGGGACTGAGAGAAATAAAGATACAGAGAGAGACAGACAGATAGACAGAGAGATACAGAGAGACAGACAGACAGACAGACAGATACAGGGAGAGAAGGAAAGAGAGGCAGGCAGAAAAACAGAGAGAGAGAGAGCGAGCGCGAGAGAGAGAGAGAGACAGACAGATAGAGACAGAGAGAGACAGAGAGAGAGAGAGAGACAGAGAGACAGACAGAAACAGAGATACAGAGAGAAAAGGAAAGAGATACAGACAGACACACACAGACAGAGACACGGAGAGAGAAAGAGAGTCAGCAGACAAAGAAGAGTAGAGAGAGAAGGAGAGAGAGAGAGAGGGCGGGTGAGAAAGAGAGAGGGAGATAGAGAGGGGGAGAGAGAAGAAAGAGAGAGAGAGAGAGAGAGACGTTGAGATAGATGCAGACAGACACAGAAACAGGAAAACAGATACACAGACTAGGAAACAGACAGACAGACAGACTAACAGTCCGACGAACTGGACAGACTGACAAACAGAGACAGAATAATAAACGCACACACAAACTATACAAACATAATGGACGCATGAATGAATGAATGAATGAATGAATGAATGAGTGAATGAATGAATGAACGCCAAACTGACGGAATGAATTAATAAACAAGCAAAGAAAAAAGAAATAAAGAAGAAGAATGAATCAATTAATGAAAGCACAAGGAAAAAGAACGTATCGATGAATGAGTGGGTGAGTGAATGAATGAATAAATGAATAAATAAATGAATGAATAAATGAAAGAATTAATGAATGAGTGAGTGAGTGAGTGAATGAATGAATTAATAAATAAAAGAATGAACAGACAAAAGAAAGGAATAAGGAAACAATAAATGGATGAAACTAATAAACAGACCTAGATAGAATGAATGAATGGATTATGAATGAAAGAACAAATGAACAGACAAAGGAAGAAATGAAAAAGAAGAAAAGAACAAAGAAATGAATTCGTTCGTTCATTACAGTATTATGAATATACTTACATGATTATGAATTCATCCTTTCATTACTGAAGTGATAGATATTAGAAATGAAGAAAGAAAGAATGAATGAATAAATGAATGAATGAACAAATGATAGAATAAATGAACGAACTAACAAATGAACAAACGAACCAACTAACAAACGAACGAAGGAAAGAAAGAACGAACAAACAAACGAACAAACGAACAAACAAACAAACGAACGAACCAACGACCCAACGAATGAATAAATGAATGAATGAATGAATGAAATAACGAAAAAATGAATGAATAAATCCACTGACAAAGATAGAATGAATGAATGGATTATAAATGAAAGAATAGATAAAATGAGAAAAAGAAGAAAGGAATGAAAAAAAAAATACATTGCCTCAATTCAGTGCACAGTTATGAGTGTACTATGTGATTATGTTTCATTAGTGAAGTGACAGATAATAAAATTAAAAGAATGAATGAATGAGTGAATGAATGAATAAAAAAACAAACGAAGTAATAACGAACTAATGAACGAACGAACGAACGAACAAACGAACGAACAAATAAACGAATGAATGAATGAATGAATGAATGAATGAATGAATGAATGAATGAATGAATGAATGAATGATTATGTTTCATTAGTGAAGTGACAGATAATAGAATTAAAAAAATGAACGAATGAGTGAATGATTGAATGAATGAATGAACGAACGAACGAACGAATGAATAAATGAATGAATGAATGAACGAATGAATGCATGAATGAATGAACAAATGAAAGAAAGGAAGAAAGAAAGAAAGAAAGATATAACGAATGAATTAATGAATAGAGGAAGGAAGGAAGAAATGAAGGAAAGAAAGAAGAAAGGAAGGAAGGAAGGAAGCTAGCAAGGAAGGAAGGGAAAAGGAGAAGGAGGAAGGAAGGAAGGAAGGAAGGAAAGAAGAAAGAAAGGAAGGAAGGAAGGAAAGAAGAAAGGAAGGAAGCTAGCAAGGAAGGAAGGGAAAAGGGGAAGGAGGAAGGAAGGAACGAAGGAAGGAAAGAAGAAAAGAAGGAAGGAAAGAAGAAAGGAAGGAAGGAAAGAAGAAAGGAAGGAAGGAAAGAAGAAAGGACGGAAGGAAAGAAGAAAGGAAGAAAGGAAAGAAGAAAGGAAGGAAGGAAGGAGGAAGGAAGATTGGAAGGAAGGAAAGAAGAAAGGAAGAAAGGAAGGAAGATAGTAAGGAAGGAAGGAAAAAGGGGAAGGAGGAAGGAAGGTTGGAAGGAAGGAAAGAAAGAAGGAAAGAAGGAAGGAAGGAAGGTTGGAAGGAAAGAAGGAAGGAAGGAAGGAAGGTTGGAAGGAAGGAAAGAAAAAAGGAAAGAAGGAAGGAAGGTTGGAAGGAAGGAAAGAAAGAAGGAAAGAAGGAAGGAAGGTTGGAAGGAAGGAAAGAAAGAAGGAAAGAAGGAAGGTTGGAAGGAAGGAAAGAAGGAAAGAAGGAAGGAAGGAAGGTTGGAAGGAAGGAAAGAAAGAAGGAAAGAAGGAAGGAAGGAAGGTTGGAAGGAAGGAAAGAAAGAAGGAAAGAAGGAAGGAAGGAAGGTTGGAAGGAAGGAAAGAAAGAAGGAAAGAAGGAAGGAAGGTTGGAAGGAAGGAAAGAAAGAAGGAAAGAAGGAAGGTTGGAAGGAAGGAAAGAAGGAAAGAAGGAAGGAAGGAAGGTTGGAAGGAAGGAAGGAAAGAAGGAAAGAAGGAAGGAAGGAAGGTTGGAAGGAAGGAAGGAAAGAAGGAAAGAAGGAAGGAAGGAAGGTTGGAAGGAAGGAAAGAAAGAAGGAAAGAAGGAAGGAAGGAAGGTTGGAAGGAAGGAAAGAAAGAAGGAAAGAAGGAAGGAAGGAAGGATGGAAAGAAGGAAGGATGGAAGAAGGAAAGAAAGAACAGAAAGCAACAGTGTAGGAGAAATGATGTTGGGTGGATGTTAAACAAGGGGCATAAAAATAAAGGAGAGAAAAGTGTACACTGAAGGGGGGGGGGGGGGGAGTAGAAACTAAATGTTTTATATGTCAGAAGTAGTAAAGCGATACCCAGACCACTTAACTTGCTTCTAGAGTTTAGAATAGGATGTGTCTGGCACTGAAATATGTCATTTTTCTTTCTTTTTTTTCTTCTTCTGTACCAGTACACTACACAATACGTTGTACACACACACACACACACATACGCACGCACGCACACACGCACACACACAAGCACACGCACACACACACACACACACACATATATATATATTAATATATTAATCAACACGCACACACACACACACACACACACACACACACACACACACATACACACACACAACATTCACTGAGAGAGACAGAGACAGACAGACAGACAGACAGACAGACACAGAGAAACGAAGAGAGAGAGAGATAGACACAGACACAGACACGGACACGCATACAACACACACACACACACACACACACACACACACACATACATACATACATACACACACGCACACACGCACACACACACACCACACACACACACACACACACACACACACACAACAAACACACACACACACACACACACAACACACACACACACACACACACACACACACACACACACAACACACACACACACACACACACACAAACCGAAAATAGAAACTACAGCCCTCAGATTCGGCATTTTTTGTCTACAAACCTTTGACTGGTGCTCCTAATTTTTTCCAGCCATATTGACAATTTTACCATTTAAAATACAAGCTTAGCCACACAATAGCAAAGAGCTGCTAAAATATTTAACTTTCATACATTGCCTGATTTTTAGGGAGGGAAAACAAAGATAGCACTGGAATGTCTTCAATTTTTATATTCCAAGAAATATAGAAGTACAGAGTAATAACAGACTTCAGGACTTAAAGACTGTCTCGCTTTACGGTCATGAAGGAGGCAGACACAAAAAGAACATTAACAAAGAAGATTAGAAAAAAGATAAGCAACATTTATAGGACGTTTTATAAGGCAAGCGACATTAGAGCACCTAGTTACAAGAAAATCTGGAGGGAAAGAGAACACCAGGTAGACCCAGGGAGAAAATATTGCAATGGACTTGCAGGGTGGCTGAGGACAGAAAGGGTGGAAGATGTGCTTGCAAGGACAAGGGATAGATTCGTATGAAGGGCCATGGTCACCAAAGCCATGCGGCAGGGCACATGATGATGATTGATGATGATGATGATGATGATGAGTGATGATGATGATGATGATGATGATGATGATGATGATGATGATGATGATGATGATGATGATGTGATGATGATGATGATGACGACGATGATGATGATGATCGTAATACAAAACCAAAAACAATTGCCAAGAGAATTCAAAGTAACAAAACAGATATAAAGCAAGACATTCTCTCAGTATCAGACTCTGGTTTGTTCATTTTATTATGTCTTCATCTCTATGAATCAGATCCAGAGTGTCTAACCACTCAGAGTATTGGACGTCCTTGATCTGTGAGAGGAAACGGCCCGCTTAATGGCAGCTTTCTCAACACTGAAGGATTCCTCGCTCCAATCGTGCATGTCATTCAAGTATGACTGTTCAACATCCGACATCCCGTTCAGGGCATGTCAGACCTTGCTGAACAGCAAGATGGGATGTGTCTGGAGCATCATGCCTGGCCTCTTTCGCGACCGTTCAAACAACCCCTGTGGTTGAAGTAAGGCAACGTTGGGAGCTTCCGACTGCTAACTGTCGAGACTATAGTGAGGGGAGAGGTGCTGACAGCTATGCGAGCTGGTGGCAGGGCTGGCTGTCCGAAAGACAGATGAAGACCAGAGTGAGGAGAGAGAGAGGGATCTTCCATTCTATCTTGGTCCAGAAGCTGGACTGGACCTGGTTGGTGCGTGTTGTGTGGCTACTGGGAGAGAGAGAAGGGACATCCATTCTATCTTGGTCCAGAGGCTGGACTGGACATGGTTGGTGCGTGTTGAGTGGCTATGTCCCGGAGTTTGTCATCTCCCCACCTTGCCATTCGGTTTGTAAACAAGGTAACCGATGACTGGGTCCGAATGGGTCATGCAGCGCATGGATGGCCCCCCTGTGCTTGAAGAAATGACTATCGATTGGCGTCGAGAGCTTGGGAGGTGGTTGTGCGATGGTGGTGAGGCATTGGTGCTCTGGGTCCCATCCGCACCCTGAAGGTGTTTCTTAACTTAATAACACTGGAATGTACACGTGTTTTAGAGAACAATGACTGCCAGATCTATCCCGGGTGAGCAAGTAAATGAATAAGAAGTACGTAATTTGCTGAATAAATACATACAAAATGAAGGAGTATGTAGATAAATACACAGATAAGAGATGAAAATAATAAATAACAGTAAATACACGCTTATACCCACATGCTCGCACACAGACATATACACATACATTCTCACATACACTTTGCAGAGGAGACACCAACTCGATTGTGGCTGAACAGAAGAGAGAGAAGGAAAGCTTGAGATCTATGTTCCCTCACGTACCCTCCGCTCTGCCTCCGATCCTCTGACTTTTCGCTTTCCACGCACTAAGCTCAATACCTATGGTCCACGAGCCTTCTCTGTTTCTGGTCCGCTCTCCTGGAACAAACTTCCTCTCTCAGTCTGTCAGCAACCTACTTTTGTCTCCTTCAAGTCCGCTCTCAAAACTCACCTTTTCTCCTCTGCATAAAATCCTGACCTCACTCAATCCCCTCTGCAGCCTGTCTCCACTCGGAGGGGAATCACATTGTAATATATAATTGTATATAATATGCTCTCTATAATTTTCCATTGCTTTTATTCTTTCTCCCCATTTATAGCCGTGTGGGTGTGTGTGTGTGTGTGTGTGTGTGTGTGTGTGTGTGTGTGGCGCGCGCGCGGCGTGTGTGTGTGTGTGTGTGTGTGTGTGTGTGCGGCGTGCGTGCGTGCGTGTGTGTGCGTGCGTGCGTGCGTGTGTGTCTGTTT
>JAPXFY010000023.1:22249793-22252293 GCA_030674185.1 Monoplex corrugatus | reverse complement strand
CCCCAGCATCTCCCCCACCCTCTTCATCTCCAGCCACTCTGCAAGTCCGTCCAGCATCCTCTCCCTGGGTCTATCTGGTGCTCTCTTTCCCTCCAGCTTTCCCGTTGTGACCAGGTGCTCCAAATCCCCCTTCCTCATAAAATGGCCTATAAATGTTGCCTGTCTTTTCCTAATATTCCTTATGAGTGATCTATTTGTGTCTGCCTCCATCAAGACTGTCTCGTTTGTTTTCTTTGCTGTCCATGGAACTCTCAACATTCTTCTGAGAAACCACATCTCGTCTGCCTCAATCTTGCTCTGGCTTTGCTAGGATTAACCATATTCATATATTAATCAGTATGGAGGGTGGCGAGTACTTTACTCGCCGTAGCGAATAAAAAAAAAATGGCGAGTGAAAATAAAACCACTGGCCAGTGGCGGTTAAGCAATAACGGTTTGAATCTGTCCACATACCGAAATTGAGTTTACGCCATTTCGCGAGTTTTCCGATCCAGTCAATCAACTTTACCGATTATTGGTAAACAGCCACCCGGCAGGTCTTGTCGTGAAACCACATGTATCGCTGCCGTGAAGAGGTCAAAATCGACAGCCCTTGGGTCAAAAACGTCTGCTGGGAAAAAAACGAGTTATGAGTGAGTCAACGACGCTTTCTTTTTAAATACGAGTAGATTATGTAGCTTGCTGACGATAAGCAGTTTTTTTTTTTAAAGTTGTTTTTAATTCGTTTTCAACAATACACAAATAAGAACACAGTAATGGCTAAATGTCAATACAATATCACTGAGGAAAAACTGAACAAGTTTAACATACAATCGGTTGAGCAGAATTTACACACGTGCATTATATTTGATAATTTATTATTTATTTTTACAATAAAAAAGCATTTAATTTATACAATTCAGATTTTAATGTTTTCTCTCAAATTTTCTTGTATTCTTTTCCAACAAGATACAAAGATAAACACTATTAGCAAAGCAAAATCATTACACCTTTAAAAGTTCAAAATACACGCAAAATATCCATTTTCAACAAAGGGTCTATGTGTATGAATTTACAGTCACTGTCAACTGTGTACACGACAAATATACAAACATACACAGGCAGATCTTGGAGAAAACATGCATACATCTCATAGACAAGCAAAGAGTCATATCAACCTTCATCTGAAACTAGGAATAGATAGGGCAGTCACTCACTCACTTATTTACTGACTGACTGACTGACTGACTGACTGATTGACTGACTGACTGACTGACTGATTGATTGACTGACTGACTGACTGACTGACTGACTGACTGACTGACTGACTGACTGACTGACTTATTTACCTATCTATGATTAAGAAAATATTGTCTTCACTTAGTTGATGGACAGCTGAGCATTTGGACATTGACTTGGAGCGGGGGGGGGGGGGGGGGGTCTGTCATGTGAGACGAGTTTATACAGAATAGCTGGTTGTGTTGTGATTCAGACCTTTTATTAATTATCTATTTACTTTATATGTATGTTTTTTTTTTTTTTAAGATAAGATACACACAGATACACATGTCATTTATATGTATCCAAGATTATTCCAATAGTAGGCTGAAAAATACCAGTATAAAATATAGACTAGATAAACATAATCTAGGTACAGCCTCAGGACCTGGCCAGCTCATGGGTTTATGTGCAGGCTTAAGGCTTGTGCCATGATCACCATACACATGCCACCTGTGACGTTAGTGTATATGGAATTCGTTCCGAACGCGGAGACGTCATCTTGAGAAACTGAAACTGAAACTCTGCAATGGGAATGCCTGCATGTACGGCCTGTCGCCAGGCACATGGATTTGTAGCTGTATCTTCCCATGTCATCATCATCATCATCATCATCATCATCATCATCATCATCATCATCATCATCATCATCATCATCATCATCAGGTGCCCTGCCGCATGGCGTTGGCGATCATGGACTTCCATCTGTCTCTATCTCTCGTTGCCCCTAGCATCTCCCCCACCCTCCTCGTCCCCAGCCAAACTGTAAGTCCGTCCAGCATTTTCGCCCTGGGTCTACCCGGTGCTCTCTCTCCTTCCAGCTTTCCCGTTGTGACCAGGTGCTCCAAATACCCCTTCCTCATAAAATGGCCTATAAATGTTGCCTGTCTTTTCCTAATCTTCCTTATGAGTGATCTACTTGTGTCTACCTCCATCAAGACTGTCTTCCCATGTGTTCACACTGATATCAACGGATTTCAGGTCACGTTTACGAACATCTTGGAAGTGGGTGTCTTGTGGGCTCACCATACAAGATATCTTTTGGGATATGGTCATTCTGCAGATGATGCACATGTCCAAGCCAGCAAAGGCGTCATTGTGTGAAGACAGAATGCATGCCTGGCATGTAGATATTGTCCAGAACTTCCTTGTCTGCCACATGGTCCTTCCAGAAAATTGCCCGGATCTGATATAAGTACCACAGGTGGAAGATGTTGAGACAGTGTTCTTGACGATAAGAGGT
>JAPXFY010000023.1:22232293-22237293 GCA_030674185.1 Monoplex corrugatus | reverse complement strand
AGAAAGAAAGAAAGAAAGAGAAGAAAGAAAGAAGAGAAAGAGAAGAAGGAAGAAGAGCAAGAACAAGAAGAACAAGAAGGAAAAGAGAAAAGAGGAGGATCAGGGTGGAAAACACTTATTTTTGGAAAATTTGAGTTGACTGGATTGTGTGACTTAACGATTAAAACATTTTGTACGAAACAATAAACACGGGTACGAATCGTGGGTCAGACAGGGACTTTTCTCCTTACCCCCTCCTTCAACTAGATCTTAAAATAATGATGTAGGTGCTAGTCTTTCAAATGAGAAGATAAACCAAGGTCTCTTGATTAGCATGCACGTAGCGCATGTTAAAGCTCATATAGCAACATGTGAATTTTCCGAGACAATATTTTGAGGCAAATTCATTTTTAAGTAAAGAGGAACGTGTGAATACGAAATAAACGAAAATGGTGTCGCATTATCAAGGCATCATGGCTTTCTGGGGGAAAGCAGATTACAATTCACGTGGAAATATTTTCGATGTGACCAAAAAAAAAGAGTAAAAGGTAAAATAATTATACGAATAGATAGATTATGAATAAACAGGAACGCAAGAATATTAAATAGAAAGAAAATGGTGTCGCATTATCATGGTGTCATGGCTTTTCTGGGAGAAAACATTACAATTCATATGGAATCATTACCAATGTGACACAAAAATAGAGTAATAAGGTAAATAAGCATACGAACAGGTAGATTACAAATAAACGAATAGTATGAAATAAATGATGAAAGAAACCAAAAAAATGAAATTAAGAAATCAATACAAAGTGATGAGGATAAATACATAAATGAAAATAAGTACATAAATAATTTATAGAGACATAAATCAACACACAAACAAAAACCATGAATCAATGAATAGCATAATAAAAAATAAATGCATAACAGTGATACAAATGATAAGATAATTGACAAAAAACGAATGACTAAATGATCAAACAAAATGCAAAAAGTGATCAAATAAACAAACAAACTAAAACAAAACAAACAGAAGTTTGTACAATTAAGTCAATAGATAAATAAATCATAGTATATAGTAGTAGGCCTCCCTCGGTCATGACTGACCATGGACAAAGTACATCCGTTCTAATGTCTAGATGGGCTGTCTGCTTGGTCCAAGCAGCGTCGCCTGTGACTGTAGAGACCAATGCGAGAGAGGCAGTCTCTGTCGCAGCGGTCGCATGTGTATGCTGATGCTGGTCTGTTGGCTGTCATCCCTTTTCTGCGAACTCGCTTTTCTGCTGCAGCAGCTGACAGTTTGTCCTCACCAATCCGCAGCTGTTTCTTGAGAGTAGTTCTCCAGCTGTTGCGGTCGTCTGCGAGGTCCTCCCAGGACTCAGTGTTGATCTCAAGCGCCTTCATGTCACGCTTGCAAACGTCTTTGTATCTCAGCTGTGGGCGGCCAATGTTTCTCTGCCCTGTGGCAAGCTCACCATAAAGGATGTCTTTTGGGATGCGACCATCTTCCATGCGGCGAACGTGGCCCAACCAGCGCAGCCGACGCTGTCTCAGCATGGTATGCATGGATGGGAGGCCAGCGCAGGTTAGGACTTCGGTGTTGGTCACCTTGTCTTGCCAGGAAATGCCAAGTATGCGCCGTAGGCTTCTCAGGTGGAAGGTATTGAGCCTTTTCTCCTGATGAGCATGCGTGGTCCACGCCTCGCTGCCATACAGCAAGGTGCTGAGGACACAGGCGTTGTATACAGCCATCTTTGTCTTTGTGGTCAGCTTGGGATTTGTCCACACCCTTTGTGTGAGGCGGGCTAGTGTTGTGGCTGCCTTCCCGATCCTCTTGTCGACCTCTGTGTCAAGGGAGAGGTTATCGGTGACGGTGGACCCAAGATATGTAAATTGATGGATGGCTTCAAGCTCGTAGTCATCAATGGTGATGGCTGGTGGAGATGGCATGTCTTGGCCCAGGACGTTTGTCTTCTTAGGACTGATGGTCAGACCAAAATCTTTGCAGGCCTGGGAGAAGCGTCCATTAGTGACTGCAAGTCCCGCTGAGTATGGGTCACAACTGCGGCATCGTCGGCAAATAGCATGTCTCAGATGAGGGCTTCACGGACCTTTGTCCTTGCTCTGAGGCGGGCGAGGTTGAAGAGCCTGCCATCTGATCTGGTCCGCAGGTGGATCCCTTCTTGCGCTGTGCTGAACGCATGCCTCAGGAGGAGAGCGAAGAAGATTCCAAAGAGGGTTGGGGCCAGGACGCAGCCTTGTTTCACACCGCTGCGTACGTCGAAGGGCTTGGAGAGGATTCCGTTGAACTGCACCGTCCCTTTCATATTTGAGTGGAAGGACTCAATTAAGCTGTGCAGTTTGGGGGGGCAGCCGATTTTTCGGAGAGCCCTGAAAAGGCCATCTCTGCTGACTAGGTCAAAGGCCTTGGTGAGGTCAATGAATGCCACATACAGGGGCATCCGCTGCTCTCTGCACTTCTCCTGGATTAGGCGAAGGGAGAAGACCATGTCTACCGTGGATCTCTCTGCTCGAAAACCACACTGTGATTCCGGGTAGAATAAATAAATCACTCAATAGATAAATGAATAAATCGATGAACAAATAAATTACAAATCAACAAACAAGCAAACAAACAAACAAACTAAAACCAGAAAGAAATGAACAAATGAATGAAAAACGAATGAAGAAATGACAGCAATTCGACGCTGTCTGGATTAAAGACCCCCGCACCCTATCCACCGACTGCAAAAACTTGACGATATGATTCCCTCACCCTATCCACCAGCTTCCTGCAGGGTGAGGGAATCATATCGTCAAGTTTTTGCTTTGCTAGCATGGTTGACTATGCAAGATGCTGATGGACAGGGTGCGGGAGTCAAAGGGTTAATGAAGTACGTTCGTGACATTTCAAACTCGCAGTGATACGGTAGCCTTCAGCACATTTTACACAAATTATTGTTGAATGGAAAAACCCATCGTTAACTCAGTACATCTCACATTCAGCCCCTCAACGAATAAAACAAAAACCTCAGAAAACTTGCACCCGAGTCAAACCCGACGGCAGACGCCATAATGCCAGAAGACGTTCGAATGTCGTACACTTGCACATTGAGGCACAGAACGACTGACGGAAATGTATCATTAAACAACATGGCGACGATAGATTCATCGTGTTTCTGGGCTTGATGTCTCAGGTTTTATGTTTAATCTTGGCCTCTCTCTCTCTGTGAACTCAGAACTCAGAACTCAGAACACACATATATCTGCCAAATGAGCTCGTCCTAGAGGTTATGAGACACAACTGGCTTAGTATGTTCATTTAATATTCAATATCTTCAGCAATTATTGATTTCACCTCTCTCTCTTTGTCTCTGTCTGTCTGTCTGTCTGTCTGTCTGTCTGACTGTCTGTCTGTCTGTCTGTCTGTCTGTCTGTCTGTCTCTGTCTCAGTATCTCTCTCTCTCTCTCTCTGTCTCTCTCTCCGGTCTCTGCCTGTCTGTCTGACTGTGTCTGTCTCTGTCTGTCTGTCGGTGTCTGTTTTTCTGTCTGTCTCTCTGTCTCTGTCTCTGTCTGTCTCTGTCTCTGTCTCTCTCTGTCTCTCTGTCTCTCTGTCTGTGTCTGTCTCTCTCTCTGTCTGTCTATGTCTCTGTCTCTGTCTCTGTCTCTGTCTCTGTCTCTGTCTCTCTCTCTCTCTCTCTCTCTCTCTCTCTCTCTCTCTCTCTCTCTCTCTCTCTCTCTTGCTCGTTTGTCTCTGGATAGATGTGTATAAACGTATGTCTATGTATTCGTTTTTGAGAGGGTGTGTAGACTGCTACTACTATACTACTACTACTACTACTACTACTACTACTACTACTACTACTACTACTATACTACTACTACACTCAACTACTACTACACTACTATTACTACTACTAAGAAACAAACAACTAACAAACAAAAATGATACTAATAATAAAACTAATTATATTTATAAGGCACCGAATCTTCATTCAAGAACCAAACTAAGGCGTTCCTTCTCATCATTCACCAAGGCAATAATAATAATAATAATAATGTTGATAATAATGATAATAATAATAATAATGATAATATAATAATAATACAATGATAATAATAATAATAATAATAATAATAATAATTAATAATATAATAATAATATAATGATGATGATATAATATAAAAATGAATATGAGTGATGATGATGATGATGATGATGATGATGATGATGATGATGATGATGAGATGATGAAGATGAAAACTAGAAGATCAAATTCAACGCATGTTCATTTTAAACGTAAACATTAAATATAAAAATGATCTAACTACGCAATGTACTCAAGGTACATCATTCACACATATTGACTACTTTACCAAACATAATATTTTATTGAAAAACAAACCAATACACACCTGTACCAATGATACTTCAAGCAGACATACGCCTTCATACACATATGTGTGGGTGCACGTGAACTTAAGAAGCTAGGGATGATAAGGATATTATTTTCATTATAGAATTTGAAAGATATAAAAAGAGAATGAGAAAGAGAAGAGAAGAGAAGAGAGAGAGAGAGAGAGAGAGAGAGAGAGAGAGAGAGAGAGAGAAATAGGGAGGGAGAGAGAGCGAGAGAGAGAGAGATAGAGAGTTCAGACTTAGGAACTTTAGAACTCAAGGATGGTTCATCAAGTCTAAATGGGCCCGTTTTACAGCTGGTCCTTAGAGAGACTTAGGGAGATAGAGAGACGGACAGACAGACAGAGACAGAAAAAGACAGACAGACAGAACAGACAGACAGAGACAGAAACCAGAAAACCAAGAAAATCGAATCAGAACGCGTATTCAATACAACAAGACAAGACAGACGCAAATTTTCGGCCAACTGGCCTTTGTCCAAGGCGAATGCACGATCACAAACAAACACCAAACACAAAATCATGAGAAAAAGACTAAAACTTCCCTGCCGCCTCGTCCAGTGGGTAAAAAATGTGTTGAAAGTGTGAGATGATCGATA
>JAPXFY010000023.1:22227293-22229793 GCA_030674185.1 Monoplex corrugatus | reverse complement strand
CAAGAGGTTATTGACGAAACAACATTACACACCTATCTTTCACCATTGAAAGTTCGTTATTGGTCAAAGACCTTTCCCCAGCTGCTTCCATTTGCTTCAATCCAGCGCTTTTCCTCTCCAGTTCTTGTCAAATCCATCTAGGTCGTCTCTCCATCTATTTTTCTGTCTTCCTCTATTGTGAGTGCCGTCTCTTGGAATCCAGAACGTGGTTTTTGTTTCCAACGATTGTCTATTCTCCGGGTGAAATGTCCTGCCCAGTTCCATTTCAGTTTGTTGACGGTTTCCAGCATGTCTTGCACTTTTGTTTTTCTCTGATCCACTGAGCCGTTTTGCGATCTACATTACATTATAAGCATTGCCAAAAGAGACATTTTTATAATCATCTCTGAACCATTCTGCCACTCTTCTCCTAATGACGGAGATGATAATCAGAATGTTCTGGAATTCCATTCAGGATTGAGACAGGGTGACAGGGCTTCACTCTACATTTGCTACTGTAGTATATCCTGGCGTCAACCAGGCCCAGGAGATACACACACATGCGATGTTGACTATGGCATTTGAGCAAAACCTTTCAGGATATATCCCACTATTGTGAAGATTTAAAAAGCAGCATTCAGAAGAAAAAAAATATGTAAAAGAAATTTGGAATTAGAACTGACGTAGATGATAATGTTTCTACTTTCTTTTCCTTTATCCGTCCATATGTACCGTTAAATGGATGCCACGGGAGAAAGGTTTATGGATTAGCAGCCAGCTGTAAGGCCTGTAGTGGAGAAATGCCGTGTAAACTCAAGGTGTCCTTCTCGTCATCGATCTAGGTCTTCCTTGGTCTGCCTCTGGCTTTAAATCAACTTTTTTGTTTATGTTTTCTTGACCAGCTGGTGGGGATGCATTAGAGTCGAATTACCCAAACCACTTAACTTTCTTTTGATGAATACGATAATGGACTAATGTTGCTCCCATCATTTCTCTGATCTTGGTGTTTCTGTCATGTCACGTCTGGTCTTCTTGACATCTCTTCTGAAACATCGCATCTAGTGGGTGGTCATTGTGTGTGTTTATGACTTTTAGTTGTTGATTTTTTTAATGAGCCACCTCTCTTTTTGTTTTACAATTGGTCTCACCCCTGCTCAGAAGGTTCTTTCTTTCAAAATGTGAACTTAACAGTGGCAAAACATACAACAATGATTCAATGTAGAAACATGTACACATAATAAGTAATGTACACCATAGGTAATTAGTCTTAAATTTATAATACTGAAATGAATGACGTCTTAACCACAAAGCTATCAGCTTACGTTAAATATCCCATGGCAAAAAGAAAATAAATAGTTGACCCTAACGAGACTGTGTACAGTAGAAACATCCTGTTTGATATATAATCAGAATTACACACACAGGGGAAAATAATAAAAACCACAATGATGCCACATTGTGGCGGCACGCTCTCCATAGGGAAAGGAGCTGGAATTTCATATGGTACACCCATTGTGATCAAAGAGAAAGAAAAACGAGAATACAAGAAATACCAGCACCAGAAGGAAGCGAGACTGTCAGGCATTATATTTTGTCCAGGAACTGAATTTTTTGTCTGGCAAATAAGAATAACGTCAGATTACAATCTGCATTAAAAACGTGGCTGTTCGTTTCTTTGTGTTCTCCGTATGCCTTTTCAACGATCAAAACGAAAAATGATACGTAAAACAGACGATGAAAAAAGTATATTGAAATCTTTGGCAACGAGCAAACATACAAACAAAAATGCAAATATTGGCAATTCTTAAGCAATATTGCTGCACAAAGAATAAAAACCATATTGTCTGTGGATTTGGAAAGATTAGATAATATGCCCTAATTGTTGATTTTTGTGTTCATATTTCACACATGCCAAATCTCGAACAGAATGTTGAGTCCTATATATACACACTTTTGTGCTAATTTAGCTTTTCTTACTTTTTATTTTCAGTTCTTGCGATTTAATTTTCATAGTATTAATAAATCATTTCATCACCTGGATAGTGGGCAAAAACTACATAAAGGTCACAATGTATTTGGAACAAAAATATGGTGTCAATTTCTCTCTGATCTCTTCCCGCCTCCCTACTGAAACAAAGAAGAATAAAGTCTGTATAAATAATTTAGGAATACTTTTAGTTCAGATTTTTCTTTGTGAAAGAGGACGGTGAGGTCATTGTGCCTCTCAGCCGTGGGATATGAGGACATTGTTGTAACTGGCATCGCACATACAATCTGATGTCTTGAGTTTACTTGGAGAGTGAGCAAAAAATACATACCGGTCACAATGTGAAAAAAAAAATGATGTGTCAATTTCTGTCTTATTCCTCCCCGCCTCTCTACTGAAACAAAGAAAAGCAAAGAAATAGAAAGAAAAAAGTCTTTATGAATAATTTAGGAATACTTTTAGTTCAAATTTTCCTGTGTAAAGGACGATGGTGAGGTCCTTGAGCCTCTGAGTCCTCAAATGTGAGGAAATTGC
>JAPXFY010000023.1:22219793-22224793 GCA_030674185.1 Monoplex corrugatus | reverse complement strand
ATGATGAAGAACGTAGTAAAGAAAGCCAGAGCCAAGTCAGCACCTGGACCAAACGGAATACCATACCTGCTCTACAAGAAATGCCCAAAAGTGCTCGAGTGGCTCCACAAGATGATTCGATCAGCATGGAGGAACCAGAAGATCAGCGACCAATGGATGAGAGCTGAAGGAGTGTACATTCCGAAGGAGCAGAACTCCAGCAGCATCAATCAGTTCAGGCCAATATCACTTCTGAACGTCGAGGGGAAAATCTTCTTCTCTGTTATGGCAGCAAGATTGACAAAATACCTGACTGAAAACAAGTATCTGGATAGGTCAGTCCAAAAGGGAGGCATACCAGGAATGCCTGGATGCTTGGAACATGCCACGTTGATTTGGGATGCCATCCAAAAAGCAAGAACAGAGAAGAGAGACATTGACGTAGTTTGGCTTGATCTGGCGAATGCATATGGATCAGTTCCACACGATATGATCCAGCTGGCTCTTGAAATGTATCACATCCCAGAAAACATCCGAACAATGCTGAGGAAGTATTTCCAAGGGTTCTCAATGCGGTTCTCTACCAAAGAATACACCACGGACTGGATAGACCTAGAGGTGGGCATTGCAATGGGCTGTGCAATCTCTCCCATACTGTTCGTGTTGGCAATGGAAGTCATCTTGAAAGCTGCAATGAAGAGTTCAGGTCCAGTGAATCTGGGAGATGGATACCAGATGCCTCCTCTGAAAGCTTTCATGGATGACACAACAGTCTTGTCCACGGATGAGGAAGAGACACACCAAATCTTAAAGCAGCTGGATGAGCTGGTGGCCTCTTCAAGAATGAGGTTCAAACCTAAGAAATCCCGAAGTCTCTCACTGCGAAAAGGAAAAGTGGCAGATTCAGTCAAATTCATGGTAGCCAACCAAGCCATCCCCACTGTCACAGAAGAGCCAGTAAAAAGTCTCGGAAGATGGTATGATGACTCCCTGAAAGACACACAAAGGGGATGTGAAACCAAGCAAACAGCAGAAGAAGGCCTGAAGAAAATAGATAACTGCGGACTGCCAGGCAAATACAAAGTCTGGTGTCTACAGTTCATGCTGATACCAAAGCTGCTGTGGCCACTGCTAATCTATGACATTTGCACCAGCACAGTCGAAGCAATGGAAGCCAAAATCAACAAATACACAAGAAAATGGCTCGGTGTCCCACCTGGTCTCACTGATGTTGCATTCTACTGTCGTCAAGCAATGCTGAAGCTACCTCTCAAATCCATAGTGGAGGAATACAAAGTTGGAAAAGCAAGACTGTTGAGCATGCTGGAGGAATCGGAAGACAATATCGTGAGATCAGTTCATCCAAAGCTGAGAACTGGCAGAAAGTGGAAAGTCCAAGAGGCTGTAAACAATGCCAAGAGAAACCTCAGCATCAAAGAAATAATTGGACACACGCAAACCAACAGACAGGGACTGGGAGCAACAAAAATGCAGTGGTGGTCCAAAGCCAAAGGGAAGGAAAAAAGAGACATGATCATACAGGAGTTGAAGGAAGAAGAAGATGTCAAAAGAGTGCAGAAGGCAGTCCAGCAAGGTCAACAGGGGCAATGGACAACATGGGACAGTGCACTCCAAAGAAGTCTCAGCTGGAACGATATGTGGCACATGGCTCCTCTAAGGATAAGCTTCCTCCTCAGATCTGTATATGACCTGCTCCCCTCGAATGCAAACTTAGTGAAATGGGGGAAAGCAGACGACCCAGCATGTCCGCTCTGTCAGAAGAAACAAACAGTGGAACATGTCCTAAGCTCTTGCAAAGTAGCGCTAGCCCAAGGAAGGTATACATGGAGGCACAACCAAGTTCTGAAAGTGATCACAGATGTGGTTAGCGAAAAAACCATGACCCCAAACGCACCAATTGCTATGACAACGTTCTACAAAGCAGGAGGGAAACAGGTCTGGCCCGAAAGTGCTATGACAACCAGCACATTGCCAAAGGGTCTTCTGGATGGAGCAGTCGACTGGGAGTGTACAGCAGACCTCCCAGAGTGGAGAAATTACCCAGATGTCATCAGCAAGAACAGGCATGAGACCAGACATCGCTCTCCACTCTGACTCCTCGAAACAAGTGATTCTGATAGAACTCACTGTGCCATACGAAAGCAGAATGGAAGAAGCACATATCTACAAGACCGAAAAATACGCCGGTCTTGCCAGCACCCTGAAGAAAGCAGGTCTGCGGGTCAAAATCTTCGCCATAGAGGTCGGGGCAAGAGGGTTTGTGGGCACCTCCGCTTATGATCTCATGAAACAACTCGCCATTTCTGGGAAGAAGAGGACTAGAGCCCTTAAAGCGATGGCAGAGGCAGCAGAAAGGAGCTCAAGCTGGATCTGGGCAAGGAGGAACGAAAAAAGTGAACTTCATAAGGATTAAATTCCCTACAGATGATGTGTGCCCCGTTAGCACATTGGTAAAACCGGTACCGCAGTTCTGAAGCGCAGAATCGCCCAGGTTCGATCCCCGGCGTGGGGAAAAAAAAAAAAAAGACAACAGCAGAAGGGCATCCAGGAGTCATGACCTGGATGTGGCCCGGCCCCCCGAGAGTGTAAGGAATTCAGGGCCGAAACACTTGTCTAAAGGGGGTTACTTCTCTGAAGACCTTCTGTTGTCTAGCTCTCCCTAGAGTTTCTTTCTACCTATATATCTATCCATCTTTCTATCTATCTATTTATCTATCTTCTATCTAGGTACATATTTATTTATTTATTCATTTAATCATTCGTATATTTATTCGTTCATATATTATTTGTTTATGTATTTATGCATTTGTGTACTCATCTTAAATTTGTTTATTTATTTATTTACTCTTTTGATTTCGTCTGTCCACTTGTTAGATGAGGTGGGAGATGGAATGGATGGTCAGCAGAGAACTGGAAAGCCTTAGGATGAGAAATGCCATGTAATTTCAAGGTCTCATTCACTCCATCGATACAAATCTTCCTATATGAGTTCTTTCTTTTTTTTTCTATTTTCATTTTTACTTAAGCAATTTTATGATTTATCATCGCATTGCCATGCCTCTCTGTTGCTTCATCAGACCAATATTAATTAAACTTTGTCTGTTTTCACCTCACACGACGACGAAAACGGTTTGGACTTCACAACGCTTGGTTCTTAAATCGACAAAAATTCATCATCATCATCATGAAGTGCCCTGCCGCGTGGCGTTGGCGATCATGGCCCTCCATATGTATCTATCCCTTGTTGCCGCAAGCATGTCTCCCACCCTCTCTGTCCTCAGCCACCCCGCAAGTCCGTTCAATATTTTCTCTCTGGGTCTACCTGGTGTTCTCTTTTCCTCCAGCTTAGTGAAAGATCCATAAACCACAAAATTACTACCTGCGAGATGTGTTGTTTGCCCGAAGAGCTGTTTACAAGACCAGACGTGAAATGATCAGAAACACAAGATTACAGAAACGGTGGGACTTAGAGCACTGTGCCTTCATATTCATCAACAGACAATCAAGTCATTTGGTCATTTGACCAGAATGAAATCCTACCTGCTGGTTCAATAAATCATCACCATCATCATCATCAGGTGCCCTGCCGCATGGCGTTGGCAATTATGGACTTCCATCTGTCTCTATCTCTTGATGCCTCAATCATCTCCTCCACCCTCCTTGTCTTCAGCCACTCTGCAAGTCCGTCTAGTATCTTCTCCCTGGGTCTACCCGGTGCTCTCTTTCCCTCCAGCTTTCCCGTTGTGACCAGGTGCTCCAATTCTCCTTTCCTCATAAAATGGCCTATGAATGTTGCCTGCCTTTTTCTAATCTTCCTTATGGATGATCTACTTGTATCTGCTTCCATCAAGACTGTCTCGTTTGTTTTCTTTGCTATCCATGGAACTCTCAATATCCTTCTTAGTAACCACATCTCGGTTGCCTCAATCTTGTTCTGGCTTTGCTTGTTGACTGTCCACACGCCTCGCAACCGTACAACAGTATTGGTTCTATACAACATTCAAGAACTGTCTTCCTTATGTTAACTGATAGGCATTTGTTGGTAAGAATGCTTTTCATCTTCTTGAATGTTGTTTTGGCTTGGCCGATTCTACTAGTTCAATAAAGACCTAGCAAAAAGATGTGTGGATTTAAAAGCGAGAGGCAGACCAAGGAAGACCTGGATCCATGGCGTGAAGGACACCTTGACATCACATGGCATTTCTCCACTTCAGGCTTGTGGTTGGCAGCTGACCAACTGCTCTTTTTCTCAGTGGCATCCAGGAAGACATAACTGGCTAAATGAAAGAAAGGAAAGAAACAAATGTCATCCTCTACGTGATTTCAGATCTACGTTTTCTTTTTCACACTGTCTTCGAATGTTCTTTTTAAATCGACACGTCGCAATCTACGTTCTCCACGTGTTACATTTACATATCACGTTCTACGTTTATCACGTGTTCCATTTACATATCACATTCTACGTTTATCACGTGTTATATTTACATATCACGTTCTACGTTCATCACGTGTTACATTTACATATCACGTTCTATGTTCATCACGTGTTACATTTACATATCACGTTCTACGTTCATCACGTGTTACATTTACATATCACGTTCTACGTTTATCACGTGTTACATTTACATATCACGTTCCACGTTTATCACGTGTTACATTTAAAATCACGTTCTACGTTTATCACGTATTACATTTACATACCACGTTCTACGTTTATCACGTGTTACATTTGCAGTCAACGTTTATACGTTACATTTCAACGTTTAGTTACCCCTTTACATTATCACGTTCTACGTTCATCACGTGCTACATTTACATATCACGTTATACGTTCACACGTGACATCTATCATTTACTTTATCACGTTTTCTCCGTTTATCACACGTGCTACATTTACAGATCACGTTTTGTCGTTTTCCTCTAACATCAGATCTACCAAACAATTGATTTGTATGAAAACATTGGTCGTGTGGTTTATCTTAGGAGGAAAGCTGAAG
>JAPXFY010000023.1:22214793-22217293 GCA_030674185.1 Monoplex corrugatus | reverse complement strand
ACGCCTTTATAAAACACTATCACAGACTGTGAGAAAGCGATTACTTTACCATGAAATATTATCATAAATTGACATAAAATCTGCAATCGTCTCAGCATTTAATATGATCATTAATTCAGAGAAAGTCAGCAATCACCACAACATAAAACACTACATAAACTGAAAGAAAGTCAGTAATTACCTCATCATAAAACATAATCATAAAATGACAGAAAACCAGCAGTCATTCCCTCTATCATAAACTGACAGAAAGAAGTCAATCACACCACCAGAAACATTATCATAAATTAATAAATAGCATTTGCACGATATTTAGACATAAACAGAGAGAATCTGTCCCGCCCCAACACCCCCCCCCCCCCCCCCCATCCCCTCACTAAAACATTTCATAAACTGAGACAACGCCAGCAATCACCCCACCAGAAAACAAGAAAACATTATGATAAATCAAGAGAAAAACAACAATCATTGACCAAAAAATCATTATTATCTTGTTGTTTTGGTTGGTATTTGAGAAATCCGCACACCTCCTACTTCACCAACATCGCTGAGTCTGTGGTCTGGGGATCCAGGAGGTCGCCTATAGATGTCTAATCGTGTGACCTGTAGTAGGCTTGTGACGTCGAGCATGTGGCTCCAATCGCCCATCTTTTGAGGGAGAGAAGGTGAGGTGAGATTTGAGAAATGCCGCGTAATGCAAAGATCTTTAGACCGTCAGTCCAAGTCCTACTTTGTCTTTTGCTTCAAGTTCAGATATGTTTTCGTAGTATGGTTTTAAGACAGTTAATGGGGTTGCATTTTGGTCAGATGACCAAACAACTTAATTCTCTTTGATGAACATGATGGTGGGCTTGGTGTTGTTCCTATCCTGTCTCTGATCTTGGTGTGTCTGATCATGTCTCTTCTGGTCTTTTTGACATCTATTCTAGAACAATGTACCTCACAGGTGATAATTGTTTACTCCAGGGGCTTGGGCACGATCCATGTCTGGCATTGGTATTTTAGGGCAGGAAAGAAATGGAAGTGATGAACCTGGGTTTGATAGGAATGTTGGTAATCAGTCCAGTTAAAAATGCATGAACGTAGCGTTCTTTGCGCAGCATACTCTTAGACAATGTGTACTCTTTACAAGTTGATGTAATAGTTTTCAGCTTTCAAGAAAATGAAAAGCGTTCTTATCAACAAACGCCTATCAATTAACATCAAGATGAGAGTTCTTCAGTGTTATGTAGAACCGACGCTGTTGTACGGATGTGATGCGTAGACAGTCAACGACAGTCAATACGCAAAGTCAGAACAAAACTGATTTCTACGAGGAATGTTAAGAGTTCCATGGACAGCAAAGAAAACAAACGAGACAGTCTTGAAAGACGCAGACACAAAAAGAACATCAAAGAAGAAGATTAAGAAAAGACGAGCAAATTTTTTAGGACATTTTAATGAGGAAAGAGAAATTTGAGAACCTAGTCACAACAGGAAAGCTGGAGGGAGCACCAGGTAGAACCAGGAAAAATACATTGGACAGACTTGCCGAGTGGATGAAGACAGAAAGGGTGGGAGATATACTTGCAGCGACAAAAGATTGATTCGTATGGAGGGCCAAGGCTGCCAACGCCATGGGTCTAGACATGTGGTGATGATGATATGAGTTTTCTGTAGGCAATGTGAGTTTTGTGGGTTGTGTTTTGTCACCAGATCTGTTTTCACTTTACAGCGAAAACATCATGTTAAACCTAGAAGAAGACCCTGGATTAAAGGTTGGAGGGAAATTGATAAACAGCATTCGATATGCAGATGACACCGTGCTAATTGCAGAAAGCGAAAGAGACCTACAAAACTTTGTGAATATACTAGAAATAGAAAGCAAAGGTAAGAGGTTGGAACTAAACAGCAGGAAGACTGAAGTCATGGTGATCAGTAAAAAACATGAGATCCCCTCATGCAAAATAACAGCAAATGGCACAACCTTGACACAGGTTGATAAATTCAAATATCTGGGAACGATCATTTCATCAGACGGCAGATGCACATCGGAGAAAGCCGGCAGAGTCGGCCAGGCCGGAACAGCATTCAAGAAGATAACAAGCATTCTTACCAACAAATGCCTATCGGTTGACGTCAGGAAGAGAGTTCTTGAATGTTATATAGAACCAATACTGTTGTATGGATGCGAGGCGTGGACAGTCAACAAGCAAAGCCAGAACAAGATTGAGGCAGCCGAGATATGGTTTCTAAGAAGAATGTTGAGGGTTCCATGGACAGCAAAGAAAACAAACGAGACAGTCTTGATGGAGGCAGACACAAATAGATCACTCATAAGGAAGATTAGGAATAGACAGGCAACATTTATAGGCCATTTTATGAGGAAGGGGGATTTGGAGCACCTGGTCACAACGGGAACGCTAGAGGGAAAGAGAGCACCGGGTAGACCCAGGGAGAAAATGCTGGACGGACTTGCAGAGTGGCTGAGGACGAGGGGGGTGGGGGAGATGCTAGTGGG
>JAPXFY010000023.1:22197293-22204793 GCA_030674185.1 Monoplex corrugatus | reverse complement strand
GTAGTAGTAGTAGTAGTAGTAGTAGTAGTAGTAGTAGTAGTAGTAATATTAGTAGTAGTAGTAGTAGTAGTAATAATAGTAGTAGTAGTAGTAGTAGTACTAGTAGTAGTAGTAATAGTAGTAGTTGTTGTAGTAGTAGTTGTTGTTGTAGTAGTAGTAGTAGTAATAGTAGTTGCAGAAATAGCAGTAGTGTGTTCAAATGTATGTATGTCCAGCTGTAGATATGTAATTGCTTTCTGCAGGTATGTGAAATGTGTGTCGTAATTACAGCCATTGTTTGCTCGCTACTGTCACGTCATGTCACGTGTATGTCTTCCTTTCTCATTTCCACTGTGTCAAAACTGCATTAAATAGAAACCTGCAAAAAAAAAAAAGTCTTCTTCTTTCTTTGCTTTTTGTTTTTGCTTGTCGCTTTTTTCTTTTTTATTTCTGTTTCTTGCTGTTGTTGTTGTTGTTGTTGTTGTTGTTGTTGTTGTTGTTTCTTTCCTTTAGGGCTTACAGAAGATCATATTAAGAAACACAATGGTCCAGTTATATCAAAATTACGTCTTTACGTATTAGCCTCTCCTTCCGCTCCCCCCCCCCCCCCCACACACACACACGCGTGTGCGCGCGTCACACACACACACACACACACGCGCGCGTGCAAAGTCCGCATGCGGGAAATCTCGCACGCACTCAAACGCGCATGCACACACACACACACACACACACACACACACACACACACACACACACACACACACACACACACACACACACGCATACAAACACACACAAAAACACACACACACACAATCGACACAAACACACACACACACACCACACAACACACTACACACAACACACACACACACACACCGAAATCGATCGTTCAAGAAGCAACATCTTGACGTTTTCATCAGTCAGCAATCAGCAGAGTTACTTCCCTGCTCAGGTCATAAGGCGGGAGGTGCGGCATCTCTCTAGGAACACAAGTGTCCAAATGTCTTCAACTGGGCAGAAATGCTTGAACATAAAAAAATTTAAAAAAATAAAAATTGAAATAAAAGAAAAGAAAAGTGAAAATGAATATATACAAAAAATCGGAAACTGCATGAACGGTTAATATGGAGATGCTGTTTATTTTATTTATTTATTTTTTGGAGGGGGAAGGGTGGGGTGTGAATTATCCGTTTTTGCTTGAAAGAAAATAAGGAAATTGATTTAAATTGTACGCGCACGAGCGTGAAAGTATGTGTGTGTGTGTGTGGTGTGTGTGTGTGTGTGTGTGTGTGTGTGTGTGTGTGTGTGTGTGTGTGTGTGTGTGTGTGTGTGTGTGTGTGTGTGTGTGTGTTGTGTGTGTGTGTGTGTGTGTGTGTGTGTGTTGTGTGTGTGTGTTGTGTTGTTTGTGTGTGTGATGCGTGTTGTGTGTTGTGTGTGATGTGTGTATGTGTGTGTGTATGTGTGTGTATGTGTGTGTATGTGTGTGTGTATGTGTGTGTATGTATGTGTGTGTTGTGTATGTGTTGGTGTGTGTATGTGTGTGTGTGTGTGCGTGCATGCGTGTGCGTATGTGTGTATGTTCCTTGTGTGTACGTGTGCTATGTTATGTTTCATTTTCGATAGATGTCTAGACATGACGATTTAAATCCATGTTTATGTCAGGATTTAGCCAGCACGCCAAAAGAATTCGGTTCCACCAAGATTTGAACTCGGATCGGTGGATTAAAAATCCAGAGTATTAATCATTACACCATGGACACTGGTATAAAAAAATCACTGGTATCGACTGGGAATTTTAAAAATGTAGCCAACCGGGGCAGGAGCCAAACCTATGCCCTCTGGTTTATTAACACGGCGATTTAACCAACATAACTTACAGACATGAATATGCGTCGACTGCTAGTTGCCGTAGTGTAGTGGTTAACCCAACGGAATATCGACTAGAAGGTTGTGGGTTCGAATCCTCATCAATCCTTTAAAAAATCATATCCCCTTTTTTCCTTCAATCAGCTCCTACCCGGAGTTCAGCGTCCTCCTGGTTCATTGCGAAGACTGGAAACAAACAGTTGGGTCTTATCAGCTTCACAGATGCGTAATTAAAGGTGTTACTTAAGGGGGCAGACCTACCCAGATTTGGGTACCAAGACTGTGATGTTCAGTGTTTCAGTTCTATTAACTTAACCAATCACCATGATATTTGGCAAGAAGATACTTCAGACGTATCTTTGGATTGAGTATCTTTGTGGGGTCTGTGAGTAGCAAATTGAGTTTATTTTTTAGTCTGCGAAATTTTGCGATTTTTCGCGAGATTGTATACATCAGACATAATATGTTCAAAAGTTTTCATCCGATTTCCTTAATATTTGGCACACATATAGCAGGGACAGGTACCTATAGCCGGTAGTAAAATCTTGCAGTTCTGCTAGAAAAAAACATTTTTATCAAAAGTTGTATTATATTTTTTTTTTATTAAAATTATTCTAAAAATTGGTGTAATGATTGTACAGAAAATAATGATAGTTGAGCTAAGATTTTACTACATGCCATACATACTATACAGATGTGTTTGCTCACTAAATATCAAATTCCTAACATGAATATATGTGTAGTTATAAATGTCACAGTATTACTATATTTTTTTCATTTTCGCGAGAACATTTTTTAATTAATTAATTTTTGTCAACTTTTCATAACTGACAGACCCCAACAAAGATATTCAATCCAAAGAATACTGTCTGAGATATCTTCTTGCCAAATATCATGATGATTGGTTAAAAAGAACTGCAACACTGAACATCACAATCTTGGTACCCAAATCTGGGTAGGTCTGTCCCCTTAGATATCCTGATCAGCATCGCATGCGCCTGTAGTCTCTCAGGCCTGGCTGACTCCAGAATAAGTTATAATAGTATACAAAAAGGACAGCTCTGTCACTCAGTCTCAATCCTATATAGAACTCCGTAGCATCATGATTATCATCCTCTCTCTTGGGCCTGGTTGACGCCAGGATAAACTGTGAAGTAAGTGTAAAGGAGAACCCTGTCACTCAGTCTCAATCCTGGATGAAACACTGCAGCCGTTGTGATTATCATCCTCATCGAAATCATCATCCTTGCATTGTAAAAACTGTCCCAGCTTCTGTGGTCATAAAGGTCATCATCATCATCATCAGGTGCCCTGCCGCATGGCGTTGGCGATCATGGACTTCCATCTGTCTCTATCTCTCCTTGCCCCTAGCATCTCTCCCACCCCCCTCGTCCCCAGCCACTCTGCAAGTCCGTCCAGCATTTTCTCCCTGGGTCTACCCGGTGCTCTCTTTCCCTCCAGCTTTCCCGTTGTGACCAAGTGCTCCAAATCCCCCTTCCTCATAAAATGGCCTATAAATGTTGCCTGTCTTTTCCTAATCTTCTTTATGAGTGATCTACTTGTGTCTGCCTCCATCAAGACTGTCTCATTTGTTTTCTTTGCTGTCCATGGAAATCCCCAACATTCTTCTTAGAAACCTCACCTCGGCTGCCTCAATCTTGTTCTGGCTTTGTTTGTTGACTGTCCCCGCCTCACATCCGTACAACAATATTGGTTCTATATAACATTCAAGAACTCTCTTCCTGATGTTAATTGATAGGCATTTGTTGGTAAGAATGCCTGTCATCTTCCCGAATGCTGTTTTGGCTTGGCCGATTCTGCCGGCTATTTCTGACGTGCATCTGCCGTCTGATGAAATGATCGTTCCCAGGTATTTGAATTTATCAACCTGTGTCAAGGTTGTGCCATTTGCTGTTATTTTGCATGAGAGGATTTCATGTTTTTTACTGATCATAAAGGCACAGTAGAAAATGAAAACCAAAACCAAAATCAATATGCATCGATTGGGAACCTAACTTGGGTCCTCCATGTGTCAGGCAAGTATTCTACCACCAAGATACTAAAGCTTCTGAACAGTACAAAGGCCAACTTGATGTAACGTGTCCCAGATTTGAACTCTTGATCTTTAGAAAGAAAGGACGATGCTCGGCCACTCAACCTACTGAAATCGTCGTTAAAAGGATAAAAAGAGAAAGACATTGAGGACTGCAGGGACACACACACACACACGCACACGCACGCACGCACGCGCACATACACACACACACACCCACACACACACAAACACACACAAACACACAGACAAACAGGGAGAGAGTGAGAGACAGATAGAGGCAGAAAGACAGAGAGCAAGCGAGCGAGCGAGAAAGAGAGAGAGAGAGAGTGAGAGTGAAAATGAGAAAGAAAGACAGGCAGACAGACAGACAGACAGACAGACAGACAGAGAGATTAAGTGGCATCAGAGTGAAAATCCTATTACATTGAGGAGAGAGAGGATTATGGCAGCTAACTGTGATAATTGTTTCCAAGCTTATTCTCTTTCTCAAGTGGGTGGTCGTCTTATCTTACGACTTTCCTGCTCTGTCATACTCCACGCATAAACACAGAGAGACAGAGAGAGAGAGAGAGAGAGAGAGAGAGAGGAGAGAGAGAGAGAGAGAGAGAGAGAGACTACACAGACACACACACACACAAACACACACACACACACACACACACAAACATACACACGCACACTCATAGTGAAAAGACGTTAAATCAAAGAACGAACACACACACACACACACACACACACACACACACACACACACACACACACACACACACACACACACAAACATACACACACATGCACACACGGACACACACATGGACACACACACATACAAACACACATGCACGCACACACGCACATACACATATACACATATACACACATACGCACACAAATATACATACACATATAAAAAAAAACATACACACATGCACACACAGACAGACAAACGCATACACACATATTCACACACACATACAAGCACACCCATACAAGCACACCCACACATACAAACATGCACACACAAACGCTAACATTAAGTATGTATCCATTTATACATATACTTGCGCACTTAACTCACTCATTCTTTCACATGCTCGCTTACTGACCCTCTACACAGATTAATAACCCTTTGACTCCCACCCCCTGTCTACCAAAATCCTGCATTATTAACCAAGCTAGCAAAGTAAAAACTTAACCCTTTTGACTCCCTCACCCTATCCACCAGCTTCCTACAGGAAGCTTGTGCATAGGGTAAGTGAGTCGAAGGGTTAAGCTTTTGCAATTGGTGGATAGGGTGCGGTAGTGAAAGGGTTAAATAAGTAAAATTATATAAATCAAAGAAAGTGGTTATTTATTCTAATATGCTTTGAAATTTCGAAAAGAAGAAGAAAAATGATAGAACATGAAGAATGTCAATTTGTGGAAGAAAAATCTGTTCTCAATCAATGTTCATATTTTGCTGGTTTCTCTGAAAATGGATGGTTTAATGCAGGTATATTTCAATACTGTGATGCTCTGTAATGACTCCTACACCATAGTGGTTTGATGTAGGTATATTTCAATACTGTAATGCACTGTAATGACTCCTACACCATAGTGGTTTGATGTAGTATATTTCAATACTGTAATGCTCTGTAATGACTCCTACACCATAGTGGTTTGATGTAGTATATTTCAATACTGTAATGCTCTGTAATGACTCCTACACCATAGTGGTTTGATGTCGGTATACTTCAATACTGTAATGCTCTGTAATGACTCCTACACCATAGTGGTTTGATGTCGGTATACTTCAATACTGTAATGCTCTGTAATGACTCCTACACCATAGTGGTTTGATGTCGGTATACTTCAATACTGTAATGCTCTGTAATGACTCCTACACCATAGTGGTTTGATGTCGGTATACTTCAATACTGTAATGCTCTGTAATGACTCCTACACCATAGTGGTTTGATGTCGGTATACTTCAATACTGTAAAGCTCTGTAATGACTCCTACACCATAGTGGTTTGATGTCGGTATACTTCAATACTGTAAAGCTCTGTAATGACTCCTACACCATATTGGTTTGATGTCGGTATACTTCAATACTGTAAAGCTCTGTAATGACTCCTACACCATAGTGGTTTGATGTCGGTATACTTCAATACTATAATGCTCTGTAATGACTCCTACACCATAGTGGTTTGATGTCGGTATACTTCAATACTGTAAAGCTCTGTAATGACTCCTACACCATAGTGGTTTGATGTCGGTATACTTCAATACTGTAAAGCTCTGTAATGACTCCTGCACCATAGTGGTTTGATGTCGGTATACTTCAATACTGTAATGCTCTGTAATGACTCCTACACCATAGTGGTTTGATGTCGGTACACTTCAATACTGTAAAGCTCTGTAATGACTCCTACACCATAGTGGTTTGATGTCGGTATAGTTCAAATACTGTAAAGCTCTGTAATGACTCCTACAAGCTCAGTAATGACTCCTACACCATAGTGGTTTGATGTCGGTATACTTCAATACTGTAAAGCTCAGTAATGACTCCTACACCATAGTGGTTTGATGTCGGTATACTTCAATACTGTAAAGCTCTGTAATGACTCCTACACCATAGTGGTTTGATGTCGGTATACTTCAATACTGTAATGCTCTGTAATGACTCCTACACCATAGTGGTTTGATGTCGGTATACTTCAATACTGTAAAGCTCTGTAATGACTCCTACACCATAGTGGTTTGATGTCGGTATACTTCAATACTGTAAAGCTCTGTAATGACTCCTGCACCATAGTGGTTTGATGTCGGTATACTTCAATACTGTAATGCTCTGTAATGACTCCTACACCATAGTGGTTTGATGTCGGTATACTTCAATACTGTAAAGCTCTGTAATGACTCCTACACCATAGTGGTTTGATATCGGTATACTTCAATACTGTAATGCTCTGTAATGACTCCTACACCATAGTGGTTTGATGTCGGTATACTTCAATACTGTAATGCTCTGTAATGACTCATACACCATAGTGGTTTGATATCGGTATACTTCAATACTGTAATGCTCTGTAATGACTCCTACACCATAGTGGTTTGATGTCGGTATACTTCAATACTGTAATGCTCTGTAATGACTCCTACACCATAGTGGTTTGATGTAGTATATTTCAATATTGTAAAGGTCTGTAATGACTCCTACACCATAGTGGTTTGATGTAGTATATTTCAATATTGTAAAGGTCTGTAATGACTCCTACACCATAGTGGTTTGATGCAGTATATTTCAATACTGTAAAGCTCTGTAATGACTCCTACACCATAGTGATTTGATGCAGTATATTTCAATGCTGTAAAGCTCTGTAATGACTCCTACCCTATACTCTTTCCCCTACCCCTTTACTAAGGTTCATGTTGGACGCCTTGACCTTAAATTCTGTATCAGTGTCAGTGTCAGTGTCAGTGTCAATGTCAGTGTCAATGTCAGTGTCTGTGTCAGTGCCAGTGTCAGTGTCAATACCAGTGTCAATGTCAGTGTCTGTGTCAGTGTCTGTGTCAATGTCAATGTCACTGTCAATGTCAGTGTCTGTGTC
>JAPXFY010000023.1:22162293-22187293 GCA_030674185.1 Monoplex corrugatus | reverse complement strand
TTTCTTTGTAAGCCTATAAATCTCAAATTATGATTTCTTGCATACTTTTTTCTTTCAATGCATGGCTTCGCCAATGTTGCTATTTTCATAAGCATCAAAATCCAACAGAACGAAACCTTCATTTTCTGGATTAAAATCACTTTAAGAATCCATTCAGATTTCGTCAACAGCTCGTTGTGCAGTAAGCCGAGAACATTTCGCCATATCGATAGAAAACAAATCACAGGAAACATCTTTATCTTTAGAATATCGCAGGGAAATTGGAGTCTTCTGATGCAGAAGGAAGCTACGTAAGAGTTATTTCGATATAGATGTTGGTTGAGACATAAGTGTAAGCTGAAAAACAAGTTTGATGAAACCAGGAACCAGGAAAAGAAACAACACGAAACCAGAATCATAACGCGAATTTAATACAAGACAAGACAGACACAAATTTTCGGCCAACTGACCTTTGTCAAGCGTAAGATTGCAAACAAACAAACACCAAATACAAAAATAAGGAGAAAAAGACCCAAAAATAGGCGAAAGAGTGGGGAAGTTTCAGTCTTCCTCTCCTAATTTTTGTATTTGGTGTTTGTATGTGACTTACGCTTGGAAAAGGCCAGCTGGCCGAAAATTTGCGCCTGTCTTGTCTGGTTGTAGTAAATACGTGTTCTGATTTTTTTTTCGTGTTTTTTTTCTGATTCCTGTTTGCTTGAACGTGGGCAGTCACACTTGTTTTAGATGATGAAATGAGGTTCAACGTGCATGCTGCAGACTGAAAAGACCGTTCAGTGACAGCTATGAAATGCGCAGTGGAGGGTTGAATGAGTTAAGGAAACAATCCTCTTGTCTCTATATGTGTCCCTTCATTCTATCTGCTTTATAACATCACCATCCTAAAGAATGTAAGAATTTATCAAGCCATAGAAATAACGTCCTTTTCATGATATCACATATCTCACGTCCTTTTCATGATATCACATATCTCACGTCCTTTTCATGATATCACATATCTCACGTCCTTTTCATGATATCACATATCTCACGTCCTTTTCATGATATCATATCTCACGTCTTTTTCATGATATCATATCTCACGTCCTTTTCATGATATCACATATCTCACGTCTTTTTCATGATATCACATATCTCACGTCTTTTTCATGATATCATATCTCACGTCCTTTTCATGATATCACATATCTCACGTCTTTTTCATGATATCATATCTCACGTCTTTTTCATGATATCATATCTCACGTCCTTTTCATGATATCACATATCTCACGTCCTTTTCATGATATCACATATCTCACGTCCTTTTCATGATATCACATATCTCACGTCCGTTTCATGATATCATATATCTCACGTCCTTTTCATGATATCACATATCACACGTCCTTTTCATGATATCACATATATCACGTCCTCTTCATGATATCACATATCACGTCCTTTTCATGATATCACATATCTCACGTCCTTTTCATGATATCATATATATCACGTCCTTTTCATGATATCATATATCTCACGTCCTTTTCATGATATCATATATCTCACGTCCTTTTCATGATATCACATATCTCACGTCCTTTTCATGATATCACATATATCACGTCCTTTTCATGATATCACATATATCACGTCCTTTTCATGAATATATCACGTTTTTGATATCTCACGTCCTTTTCATGATATCACATATCTCACGTCCTTTTCATGATATCACATATCTCACGTCCTTTTCATGATATCACATATCTCACGTCCTTTTCATGATATCACATTATCTCACGTCTCTTTTCATTGATATCACATATTCACGTCTTTTTCATTGTATCACATATCTCACGTCCTTTTCATGATATCACATATCTCACGTCCTTTTCATGATATCACATATCTCACGTCCTTTTCATGTATCACATATCTCACGTCTTTTTCATGGTATCACATATCTCACGTCTTTTTCATGTATCACATATCTCACGTCTTTTTCATTGTATCACATATCTCACGTCTTTTTCATTGTATCACATATCTCACGTCTTTTTCATTGTATCACATATCTCACGTCTTTTTCATGGTATCACATATCTCACGTCTTTTTCATGGTATCACATATCTCACGTCTTTTTCATGGTATCACACATCTCACGTCTTTTTCATGGCATCACATATCATGTCCTTTTCATATCACATATCATGTCCTTTTCATGATATCACATATATCACGTCCTTTTCATGATATCACATATCTCACGTCCTTTTCATGATATCACATATATCACGTCCTTTTCATGATATCATATATCACGTCCTTTTCATGATATCACATATCTCACGTCTTTTTCATGATATCATATATCACGTCTTTTTTATGATATCACATATATCACGTCCTTTTCATGATATCATATATCACGTCCTTTTCATGATATCACATATCTCACGTCCTTTTCATGATATCATATATCACGTCCTTTTCATGATATCATATATCACGTCCTTTTCATGATATCATATATCACGTCCTTTTCATGATATCACATATATCACGTCCTTTTCATGATATCATATATCTCACGTCCTTTTCATGATATCATATATCACGTCCTTTTCATGACATCATATATCACGTCATTTTCATGATATCATATATCTCACGTCCTTTTCATGATATCATATATCTCACGTCCTTTTCATTATATCATATATCAGGAATTAAACCATAGTACCAAGGACATCCACGCTGACGGTTCTGATGCGGATTTTGCACAAGCTCTTAACGCCAAACGTGGAAAACTCAATTTGCCGCCTGCCGGTGCAAAAGAACAATGGTAGAAATTAGATGAGGAACTTGTCCTTAAGCTGAATGCGCTAATAGGGAACAGTACGCTGGAACACAAACTTGACACATACGGAGACATCATATACTCTATCTGCAGGGACACTTATGGAGTGAAGCAGCCAAAGACAAAAACGCCTCCCCAGAAATCCAGAAGACAGCAACAGATGGAGAGCATCCGGAGGGAGAAAAGGAAGCTTAAAAAGCGAATGAAAACTGCCTCAGAATTCGAGAAGCAAGGGCTCCTGGAACTCTGGAAAGATCTGAAGGCCAAACACAATGCTCTCAGCAAAGTGGAATCAGCAAGGCGAAGAAAGAGCAAAAAGAAGAAGACTCAAGATCGTTTCTTCAAAGATCCCTTTGACTTTTCAAGAAAGCTGTTTGAACAACCCAAATCAGGGACTCTCACAGTGGGCAAGGAAACCCTAGAGCAGCATCTCAGGGAAACATATTCCGATTCTCAGCGCGAGGCACCACTTGAAATCCAGAATCTGGTTTGGCCTGCAGCGCCAGAAGGAAAATTCAATAACAAACCACCAACACTGGATGAAGTGAAGAACGTAGTAAAGAAAGCCAGAGCCAAGTCAGCACCTGGACCAAACGGAATACCATACCTGCTCTACAAGAAATGCCCAAAAGTGCTCGAGTGGCTCCACAAGATGATTCGATCAGCATGGAGGAACCAGAAGATCAGCGACCAATGGATGAGAGCTGAAGGAGTGTACATTCCGAAGGAGCAGAACTCCAGCAGCATCAATCAGTTCAGGCCAATATCACTTCTGAACGTCGAGGGGAAAATCTTCTTCTCTGTTATGGCAGCAAGATTGACAAAATACCTGACTGAAAACAAGTATCTGGATATGTCAGTCCAAAAGGGAGGCATACCAGGAATGCCTGGATGCTTGGAACATGCCACGTTGATTTGGGATGCCATCCAAAAAGCAAGAACAGAGAAGAGAGACATTGACGTAGTTTGGCTTGATCTGGCGAATGCATATGGATCAGTTCCACACGATATGATCCAGCTGGCTCTTGAAATGTATCACATCCCAGAAAACATCCGAACAATGCTGAGGAAGTATTTCCAAGGGTTCTCAATGCGGTTCTCTACCAAAGAATACACCACGGACTGGATAGACCTAGAGGTGGGCATTGCAATGGGCTGTGCAATCTCTCCCATACTGTTCGTGTTGGCAATGGAAGTCATCTTGAAAGCTGCAATGAAGAGTTCAGGTCCAGTGAATCTGGGAGATGGATACCAGATGCCTCCTCTGAAAGCTTTCATGGATGACACAACAGTCTTGTCCACGGATGAGGAAGAGACACACCAAATCTTAAAGCAGCTGGATGAGCTGGTGGCCTCTTCAAGAATGAGGTTCAAACCTAAGAAATCCCGAAGTCTCTCACTGCGAAAAGGAAAAGTGGCAGATTCAGTCAAATTCATGGTAGCCAACCAAGCCATCCCCACTGTCACAGAAGAGCCAGTAAAAAGTCTCGGAAGATGGTATGATGACTCCCTGAAAGACACAAAGGGGATGTGAAACCAAGCAAACAGCAGAAGAAGGCCTGAAGAAAATAGATAACTGCGGACTGCCAGGCAAATACAAAGTCTGGTGTCTACAGTTCATGCTGATACCAAAGCTGCTGTGGCCACTGCTAATCTATGACATTTGCACCAGCACAGTCGAAGCAATGGAAGCCAAAATCAACAAATACACAAGAAAATGGCTCGGTGTCCCACCTGGTCTCACTGGTGTTGCATTCTACTGTCGTCAAGCAATGCTGAAGCTACCTCTGAAATCCATAGTGGAGGAATACAAAGTTGGAAAAGCAAGACTGTTGAGCATGCTGGAGGAATCGGAAGACAATATCGTGAGATCAGTTCATCCAAAGCTGAGAACTGGCAGAAAGTGGAAAGTCCAAGAGGCTGTAAACAATGCCAAGAGAAACCTCAGCATCAAAGAAATAATTGGACACACGCAAACCAACAGACAGGGACTGGGAGCAACAAAAATGCAGTGGTGGTCCAAAGCCAAAGGGAAGGAAAAAAGAGACATGATCATACAGGAGTTGAAGGAAGAAGAAGATGTCAAAAGAGTGCAGAAGGCAGTCCAGCAAGGTCAACAGGGGCAATGGACAACATGGGACAGTGCACTCCAAAGAAGTCTCAGCTGGAACGATATGTGGCACATGGCTCCTCTAAGGATAAGCTTCCTCCTCAGATCTGTATATGACCTGCTCCCCTCGAATGCAAACTTAGTGAAATGGGGGAAAGCAGACGACCCAGCATGTCCGCTCTGTCAGACGAAACAAACAGTGGAACATGTCCTAAGCTCTTGCAAAGTAGCGCTAGCCCAAGGAAGGTATACATGGAGGCACAACCAAGTTCTGAAAGTGATCACAGATGTGGTTAGCGAAAAAACCATGACCCCAAACGCACCAATTGCTATGACAACGTTCTACAAAGCAGGAGGGAAACAGGTCTGGCCCGAAAGTGCTATGACAACCAGCACATTGCCAAAGGGTCTTCTGGATGAAGCAGTCGACTGGGAGTGTACAGCAGACCTCCCAGAGTGGAGAAATTACCCAGATGTCATCAGCAAGACAGGCATGAGACCAGACATCGCTCTCCACTCTGACTCCTCGAAACAAGTGATTCTGATAGAACTCACTGTGCCATACGAAAGCAGAATGGAAGAAGCACATATCTACAAGACCGAAAAATACGCCGGTCTTGCCAGCACCCTGAAGAAAGCAGGTCTGCGGGTCAAAATCTTCGCCATAGTGGTCGGGGCAAGAGGGTTTGTGTGCACCTCCGCTTATGATCTCATGAAACAACTCGCCATTTCTGGGAAGAAGAGGACTAGAGCCCTTAAAGCGATGGCAGAGGCAGCAGAAAGGAGCTCAAGCTGGATCTGGGCAAGGAGGAACGAAAAAAGTGAACTTCATAAGGATTAAATTCCCTACAGATGATGTGTGCCCCGTTAGCACATTGGTAAAACCGCGTACCGCAGTTCTGAAGCGCAGAATCGCCCAGGTTCGATCCCCGGCGTGGGAAAAAAAAATAGACAACAGCAGGGCATCCAGGAGTCATGACCTGGATGTGGCCCGGCCCCCGAGAGTGTAAGGAATTCAGGGCCGAAACACTTGTCTAAAGGGGGTTACTTCTCTGAAGACCTTCTGTTGTCTAGCTCTCCCTAGAGTTTCTTTCTACCTATATCACGTCCTTTTCATGATATCATATATCACGTCCTTTTCATGATATCATATATCTCTCCCACTACAACAGCCTCTCATGTGCTCCTCCCCTGTCCCACAACACCCCCATCTTCACCCCTTCCCCTTTCCTTCCCTGAATTCCCAACGGCGGTAAAAGATCAGTCAAGTGTTGAAACACTTACAATAACAGACAAGATGCTGTGGTGTGCAGACGACAACACACAGGCAGGGCCATATAGGATGGGAGACCACTCTCCTAACATACACCGGCACAGATCAAAATGTTGATATGTGAGTACAAACACTTTACAATCGTCTCATCTTCACACCGTTCCTGCACCTTTCTCATAATTCCCCGCAACAGGAAACAAAGTGAGAGATCTTATGTATCAACCTTCACTCAGATTGCTTCTAATCTGTATGTCTCAACAACAGTTCACAATCTTAGGGGTTTTGTTGTTGTTGTTGTTGTTGTTGTTGTTGTTGTTGTTATTGTTGATTTCCAAGTTCTTATTTTCATATTATTCTCTTTAGTTTTTCGTTTTTCTTTTCTTTTCTTTCTTTTTTTGTTTGTTTTGTTTTGTTTGTTTTTGTTTGGTTGGTTGGTTTTTGTTTTTGGTTTTTGTTCAGACTCTTTCAAAGCTGGTAACGTGACTGATTAATAAACTAAATTGGGATTCGTGATTAGCATCACAAGGTTTGATTTCCACAGTTGACAGCGTTTTGACCTTCACAATCATGCACTTCACACAGGCCAAGTATTGAGTTGATAAGCTGAGTGTGAAAAGGCTGGATTTTGTTTTAGACTTTCCTTCCAAATTTCAAATCAAAGATTCGAAAAAAAAGTCATCATGATCTAAGAAGGCTTATTTTCTGGATTTCCTGGGACGGCTAATTTGGGTTCAAGAAGTTGCAGGATTATAATGGATATTTTCCTAATTAAAATCGGATCTGGACCTGATACGAAGCTACTGTGGTGAATCTGTTTGTTTATTGGCTTATGTGTGTGTTTTTTTCTGTTTTGTTCACTTGCTTGTTTCTTTGTTCATTCGTTTATCTGATATTTTGATAGGTATTTTGAAATGTGTTTATACATAGATATCTTAAGCACCGATGGAGAATTTTAAAATACCATTGAGAACCTGGGTGCCTGCACGAAAGCAAACAAAATAGAATGTCAATGAAGAAATAAAAACAGAACTGATAAACATCATCATCATCAACTGCCCTGCCACATGGTGTTGGCGATGATGGCCTTCCATATAGATCTATCCCTTGTCGCTGCAAGCACATCTTCCACCCTCTCTGCCCTCAGCCACTCTGCAAGTCTGTCCAATATTTTTTTCCCTAGGTCTACCTGGTGCTCTCTTTCCCTCCAGCTTTCCTGTTGTGACCAGGTGATCTAATTCCCCTTTCCTCATAAAATGGCCTATAGATGTTGCCTGTCTTTTCCTAATCTTCTTTCTGAATAATCGTCTTGTGAAGAAGAAGAAGAACTGATAAACACAGTGACAAAATCAAACCTAAAAATGTAAATTCAAAGACAATGGTTATCTCAGACTGCACAATAACATTTAACAAATCTGCACAGACTCTTCATATTTTTCTTCATGAATCCTGATCCATAGAAGCTTACATGAACTACCTGAGCAAAATGCTTTATTTCCACCTACTTAGAACGAGCCAACCCTGCCTATTCCTTCATACTGATGCCACAAACAAGCAGTGTGTGTCTTTCATTTTATTTAAATTCGACCACTGTACTCTCTCCGAGATGACTTTTCAGATGATATACCAAAGGAAATAAGAGGGAAGCAGGGAGAATTTTAATGATCAACTAAGTAACATAACTCTTGATAGTCACGGAGTTATCTCCCATGTACAATTTCTCAAACCCAAAACAGTTTGCGCTACCCATTCAGCTAGCATAGACGCAGCCACAAAGCATAAAGTGGTAAGCTCAGAACATCCCTGCGTCTATGCTAGCTGAATGGGTAGCGCAAACTGTGTTGGGTTTGAGAAATTCTACATGGGAGATAACTCCGTGACTCTCAAGAGTTATGTTACTTAGTTGATTTTCAGATGATGATGATCAACATCATGTGCCCTGTTGCAGGGCGTCGGCGATCATGGCTGTCTGGCCATGAATATATTTGGGAAAGTACGATGGTGGTTTCCCGTTGCCTTACATCAGTTTGTGTACGGTCTCTCCGCCAGCCTTTGTCGTTCCCATGACAACCTACAAGGTAATAGGGGTGATCTTTTTTTCACGGTTTATTCCCTTAGTTTATTCTCTCTCAAGATATCCACCAGGCAGTGCTGCTATTTACCCATAGCTGGAGGTCTGGTTCGTGGGCACCAGGGCATATCCACACGCCGGTGGGCCTGCGTGCCGTACGTCTGGGGACCAGACCTCTGAGTCCCTCGAGTTTTAGCCTGGATCCATGAGGTGCTCAGTTACCACATGTCGCCACGAGGAGGCATCACGTAGAGCTTGCAAACAGCTGTGGTAGCCAGCGGTGTGGCTGAAAATGAGAAGTGACAAGCACGCACTCACTAGCCAACACACGACGCATTACATCAGCCATTTGACATACTTTCTGATGATCATCATCATCATCAGGTGCCCTGCCGCATGCCGTTGGCGATCATGGACTTCCATCTGTCTCTATCTCTCGTTGCCCCTAGCATCTCCCCCACCCTCCTCGTCCCCTGCCACTCTGCAAGTCCGTCCAGCATTTTCTTCCTGGGTCTACCCGGTGCTTTACTTCCCTCCAGCTTTCCCGTTATGACCAAGTGCTCCAAATCCCCCTTCCTCATAAAATGGCCTATAAATGTTGCCTGTCTTTTCCTAATCTTCCTTATGAGTGATCTACTTGTGTCTGCCTCCATCAAGACTGTCTCGTTTGTTTTCTTTGCTGTCCATGGAACACTCAACATTCTTCTTAGAAACCACATCTCGGCTGCCTCTATCTTGTTCTGGCTGTATTTGTTGACTGTCCACGCCTCGCATCCGTACAACAGTATTGGTTCTATATAACATTCAAGAACTCTCTTCCTGATGTTGATTGACAGGCATTTGTTGGTAAGAATGCTTGTCATCTTCTTGAATGTTGTTTTGGCCATCCAAAATCCAACGAATCTTAAACAGTGCAGCTTGGCTTGTCGTACGGGAAAGGAAATGATGTAGTGAAAAAGCACTCTCTCGAAAACTTCATTGGCTTCCAGTCAAGGCAAGAATTGCTATCAGTCTCTCAGTTCAAATGCTATGCCGACAAAATGTCAGAATTCAGCCTGCCCTACAAACCTTTGAAAGCTCTTAGGTCTTACTGATTTTTCTCGTAACCATAGCTCTGTTCTCTATGTTTGTGAAAGAAAGATGGACAACAAGGAACTCCCCCCCTCCCCCCGTGTCTTTAAGACAAAGGGGTTGTCTGCTTACATTACAATACATGTACGTCTATTAGAAATATCTCCCAAATTGTCCAAAATTCACTCTGTGTGTGCGCGCGTGCACTCGTGTGGTGTGTGTGTGTGTGTGTGTGTGTGTGTGTGTGTGTGTGTGTGTGTGTGTGTGTGTGTGTGGTGTGTGTGTGTGTGTGGTATGTGTGTGTGTGTGTGATTGAGTGTGTGTGTCTAAGTCTAGTCCTATTGTAATGTGTGCGCGTAAGTGTGTGTGTGTGTGTGTGTGTATGTGTGTGTGTGTGTGATTGAGTGTGTGTGTCTAAGTCTAGTCCTATTGTAATGTGTGCGCGTAAGTGTGTGTTGTGTGTGTGTATGTGTGTGTGTGTGTGATTGAGTGTGTGTGTCTAAGTCTAGTCCTATTGTAATGTGTGCGCGTAAGTGTGTGTGTGTGTGCGTGCGTGTGGGTGTGTGGCGTATGTGTCTAATCACACCGTCTATGCTCCAAGGAGAGAAACAAAGGGAGGGAGGAATGAGAAAAAGACAGAAGACAAAGAGAAACAAAGTATACACAACGTGCAGGGATGAAGAATAACACACACACACACACACACACACACACACACACACACACACACACACACACACACACACACACACACATTTAAATGAAAATTTTGTGTCTCAAAAAAAATCAAACTTTCAGTTCAAAATATCTTTAAAAAATTGCAGTATTCCTCGTTATATCATTTGAGATTAATTGTTACCACATATTTTCGTATTCGGCTAAACACTTTGAAAACAAAATAATTGTAAAAACGTTTTATCTACTTGCAGCGAACAATTCACATTGTTTCACTGTTTGTTTTACTGCAGAAAGCTTCGTTCCTTTTTACCAAAGATGTTTACACAAGGAAACTATCTTGAAACGCATTTTAAAGAAGTAATATCAGATCAAGTTTTGTTAGTTAAATTTCAGAATCATTGGTTCACAGTCCTGTGAACGCGTTATTTTAAGATTATTATTATAATTATGATTATTTGTGCTTTACCAAAGAAATAAGAGGGAAGCAGGGAGAATTTTTTATAATATAATCAAAGGACATAACTCTTGAGAATTATATCCCATGTTGTATAGAACTTCTCAAATCTAACACAGTTTCCGCTACCCATTCAGCTAGCACAGAAGCAGATACAAAGCACAAAAACAGTAAGCTCAGAACACTCCTTTTTGTACTTTGTATCTGCTTCTATGCTAGCTGAATGGGTAGCGCAAACTGTGTTAGATTTGAGAAGTTCTATACAACATGGGAGATAATTCTCAAGAGTTATGTCCTTTGATTATATTTTTGCTTTGTTTTGTTTTTATGACGATTTTTCTTTTACATTATTGATGTTAGCGTTCTTCTAGTTTCATTTCTCTGCTCATCCATATCCTTTCTCTTGAGACCTTGCCGCTTCCTTTTAAATTTTTTTCCGTCTCTTACTCTGGTGTTGTATGCCCGAAGAGCTGGATGGTTTAGGGGCATACGTGTCCGAACCACTTGATCCTCATATGTTCGATGTGTTGTAGGATTGGTGTTGCTCCTACCATGTCTCGTATCACCTCATTTCTGATCTTGTCCCGCCATGTCTTGTTTACTGCTTTCCTCAGGCATTTCATTTCACAGGTGACCAGTTTTCTCTCGAGGACTTTAGTTAGGGACCATGTCTGGCACTGGTGTGTCAGCGTTGGTAGAAAATTGGCGTTGATGAGTTTCGCCTTAGTGCTGGTGGGAATGCTGGGGTGTTTCAGGAGAGGGGCAAGTTGGTAGCTGACTGCGCTGGCTTTCTGGCATCTGGTCTCGAATTCTCTGTCTAGTTTGCCATTTTCAGTGAAGATGCTGCCCAGGTATTTAAATTCACTGGCTTGCTTCAACTGGGTTCCGTTAATGTTGATGTCCAGTTTGTTTGGTCTCTTACTGACAGTCATGACCTCGGTCTTGCTGACGCTGATCTTCATGCCGTATGTCTCATGTTAAATCAAGTAACGAACGAACACACACACACACACACACACACTGACACGGACATAACCGCAAAAACGCATACACACACACATATAAACACTCACATACATATTCGCCCAAACACATTTACACAAGCATGCACACATATACACGCACACTATCACACACATATGTGAACAGACGTTAAAAGAAATAACGAACGAACTATCACACACACACGCACACTATCACACACACACACACACACAAACACGCGCGCGCGCACACTCACTAACTCACTCACTCATTTACTTACTCACTCACTCAAACAATTACATATACTCACATACATACAAACAATAGCATGCACACACACCCCACCCCGACACACACACACATACATGCATACACACACACACTCACTCACACACTCATTCACCCACCTACACACATCCACACATACACACACACACACACATACAATCACATACTTACAAAAACACACAAGTTCTTAGAACAGTCACCTTATTTCATTAAAAAAAAAGAAGGTTTATGGGAAGGAGGAAGGAAGACAACAACAGCCACTCCATATGATCCTTCAAATTGCCGTTTCTGCCCAGTTGAAGACGATTCAATACTTGTGTATCAAGAGGGCGCCACCTTGCTTCTTATCGCCCTTGAGCAGGGGATGTAACTCTGCCCTGACTGCTGATCTAACTGCTTCATTGATTACAATGGTAAGCTGTTTGTGTGTGTGTGTGTGTGTGTGTGTGTGTGTGTGTGTGTGTGTGTGTGTGTGTGTGTGTGTGTGTGTGTTTCTCTGTGTGTGTGTCTGTGTGTGTCTGTCTGTGTGTGTATCTGTGTCTGTGTCTGTGTCTGTGTGTGTCTGTGTCTGTGTCTGTGTGTGTCTGTGTCTGTGTCTGTGTGTGTGTCTGTGTGTGTCTGTGTCTGTGTGTGTCTGTGTGTGTGTTTGGATTTATGTGTTGTGTGTGCGTGCATTACTGTGAGTGAGTGTGTGAATGTGTGTGTGTGTGTGTGTATGTGTGTGCGTGTGTGTGTGTGTGTGTGTGTGTGTGTGTGTGTGTGTGTGTGTGTAAGAGTGTGTGTGTGTGTGTGTGTGTGTAAGTAAGAGTGTGTGTGTGTGTGTGTGTGTGTGTGTGTGTGTGTGTGTGTGTGTGTGTGTGTGTGTGTGTGTGTGTAAGTAGATGTGCGTGAGTGCGTGTGCACATGTGTGTCATATTTATTTTGTGTGTTTGTGTGTGATCATACATCACATCTTCGTCTGACACAAAAGAAAAGTGTGTTTGTTCACTTTCTGTCATAGAAGCCATATGCTTGGTAGAACCTCGATGCATAGGGTTTATGTGCAGGCTTAAGGCGTATGCCACGATCATATTGGATATTCTTCATCACATTGCCATCAGTGACAACATGCATAAGAAATTCAATATGAACTCAGAGATGGTATCTTGAGAAACTGGAACTGAATCTGAAGCTATCATATTACGCTAAACAGAGAGATTATTCCTTAGTCCAGACATTCTAAAGGTTAGGGTAATAATTCAGGCAGCCGAGATGTGGTTTCTAAGAAGAATGTTGAGAGTTCCATGGACAGCAACGAAAACAAACGAGACAGTCTTGATGGAGGCAGACACAAGTAGATCACTCATAAGGAAGATTAGGAAAAGACAGGCAACATTTAGAGGCCCATTTCATGATGAAGGGGGATTTGGAGCACCTGGTCACAGCGGGAAAGCTGGAGGGAAAGAGAGCACCGGTAGACCCAGGGAGAAAAAGCTGGACGGACTTGCAGAGTGGGGGGACGAGGGGTGGGTGGGAGAGATGCTAGGGGCAACGAGAGATAGAGGCAGATGGAAGTCCATGATCGCCAACGCCATGCGGCAGGGCACCTGATGATGATGAATAATTCAGGGGCCGGGGCGGGGGGGGGGGGGTACGTGTGGAATGAAGGTAGGAAGACACATATGACGTAGGAGATTGCATTCCTAAGGACTTCATACAGGTGAAAATAAGAAATGTCAGACAGGTAGGAGTGGCAGTGTTTAACAAAGAAACAAAGCAAAACAAACAAAACAAAACAAAGCAAAACAATGTACACTGTGGGTGGTAACAAAAAACAAAGCAAAACAAACAAAACAAACAAATCAAACAATGTACACTGTGGGTGGTAACAAAAACAAAGCAAAACAAACACAACAACAAACAAACAAAACAAAACCAAAACAATGTACATTGTGGGTGGTAACAAAGAAACCAAGCAAAAACAAAAAAACAAAAACAATGTGCATTGTGGTGTAACAAAGAAACAAAGCAAAACAAACAAACAAAACAAAACAATGTACATTGTGGGTGGTAACAAAGAAACAAAGCAAAACAAACAAAACAAAACAAAAAACAATGTGCATTGTGGTGGTAACAAAGAAACAAGCAAAAACAAACAAAACAAACAAAACAATGTACATTGTGGGTGGTAACAAAGAAACCAAGCAAAACAAACAAAACAAAACAAAACAATGTACATTGTGGATGGTAACAAAGAAACCAAGCAAAACAAACAAAACAAAAAACAAAACAAAACAAACAACATGTGCATTGTGGTGGTAACAAAGAAACAAAGCAAAACAAACAAACAAAACAAAACAAATGTACATTGTGGATGGTAACAAAGAAACCAAGCAAAACAAACAAAACAAAACAAACAAAACAATGTGCATTGTGAATGGTAACAAAGAAACCAAGCAAAACAAAACAAAACAAACAAAACAAACAAAACAATGTGCATTGTGGTGGTAACAAAGAAACAAAGCAAAACAAAAAAACAAACAAAAACAATGCACAGTGGTGGTAACAAGAAACAAAGCAAATAAACAAAATAAAACAAAACAAAACAATGTGCATTGTGGGTGGTAACAAAGAAAACAAAGCAAACAAACAAAAACAAAACAAAACAAAAACAATGTACATTGTGGATGGTAACAAAGAAACAAAGCAAAACAAACAAAAACAAAACAAAACAAAAACAATGTACATTGTGGATGGTAACAAAGAAACAAAGCAAACAAAAAAAAACAAAACAAAACAAAAACAATGTACATTGTGGGTGGTAACAAAGAAACAAAGCAAAACAAACAAAAACAAAACAAAACAAAAACAATGCATTGTGGGTGGTAACAAAGAAACAAAGCAAAACAATCAAAAACAAAGCAAAACAAAAACAATGTGCATTGTGGGTGGTAACAAAGAAACCAAGCAAAACAAACAAAACAAAACAAAACAACGTACATTGTGGGTGGAATGTTCTCTTCACTCCAAGACCTTTTCCAATGTCGGCCATGTTGAAACAATGTACATGTACATTGGGGTGGAATGTTCCCATCACTTTAAGACTTCTCCCAATGTCTGCCAGGCTGGTGATCAGACAATAGACAGCAAGCTGGAGTGACACTTGCTTACCTCCCTTTCGCATGTTTGTCATTCTCTCCCTTGTTCTCACCAACCTCTCACAGTAGACAAGGTGTCGGTTTTAAGGGTTAAATCGTAGTCTTGAGGATAACTCTGACACCGTTGCCTTGTGAAGAAGGGACGACATGTGAGTGTTCTATAATCGGTGACATGTGTATGGCTCTAGGCGTGCGAATAATAAAGTGAGAGAGAGATAGAGAGACACAGAGAGAGAAAGAGAGAGACTGTGTGTGTATTGTATGTGCATGCTTGCTTGCGTGCGTGCGTGCGTGCTTGGTGTGTGTTTGTGCGTGCTGTGTATGTGTGTGTGTGTGTGTGTGTGTCGTGCTATTGGTTGTGTTGTGTTGTGTGTGTGTGTGTTTGCATGTGTTGTATTGTGCCGCGCACGTGTGTGTGGTGTTCTGCATGTGTGTGTGTGGTGTGTGTGTGTGTGTGTGTGATGTGTGTGATGTTGTGTGTGTGTGTGTGTGTGTGTGTGTGTGTGTGTGTGTGTGTTGTGAATGTCTGCGTGCTGTGTTGTGTGTGAGTGTGTCTGCGTGCTCTTGTGTGTTTTGTGTGTGTGGTGTGTGTGTGTGTGTGTGTGTGTGTGTGGTCTGTTGTGTGTGTGTGTGTGTTTCTGCATGTGTATGTATGTGTGCGCGCACGCGCGCGGCAGTGTGTGTGTGTGTAGTGTGTGTGTGTGTGGGGTGTGTGTGTGTGTGGGTGTGTGTGTGTGTGTGCGTGCGTGCCTGCGGTTCAGACTTCTCTGTCTGTCTGTCTAGTTGGCTGACAGGTTGTGTGCGTAAGAATGCTCGACCCAAAGTTTATAATGCAGTGCTGTTATTTTTGTGGTTTGTTATGTTGCACCGTCATAGGACAAGTTCAGTAACTTTTTTAAAACCCTTTGACTTCCTCACCCTGCCTACCAGCATTCTGCATTGTCAACCATGCTAGCAAAGTAAACACGTATTCCTTTGACTCCATCACCTTATCCATCAGCTTCCTGGTGGATAGGGTGAGGGAGTCAATAGTTAAGGTTTTGCAGCTGGTGGATAGACTGCAGGGGTCCAAAGTTAATTAATGCTTCATCATCATCATCAGGTGCCCTGCTGCATGGCGTTGGCGGCCATGGACTTCCAACCATCTCTATCTCTCGTTGCCCCAGCATCTCCCCCACCCTCCCCATCCCCAGCCACTCTGCAAGTCCGTCCAGCATTCTCTCCCTGGGTCTACCTGGTGCTCTCTTTCCCTCCAGTTTTCCCGTTGTGACCAGGTGCTCCAAATCCTCCTTCCTCATAAAATGGCCTATAAATGTTGCTTGTCTTTTCCTAATCTTCCTTATGAGTGATCTACTTTGTCTGCCTCCATCAAGACTGTCTCGTTTGTTTTCTTTGCTGTCCATGGAACTCTCAACATTCTTCTTAGAAACCACATCTCGGCTGCCTCAATCTTGCTCTGGCTTTGCTTGCTGACTGTCCACGCCTCGCATCCGTACAACAGTATTGGTTCTATATAACATTCAAGGAATCTCTTTCTGATGTTATTTGATAGGCATTTGTTGGTAAGAATGCTTTTCATCTTCTTGAATGCTGTTTTGGCTTGGCCGATTCTGCCAGCTATTTCCGATGTGCATCTGCCGTCTGATGAAATGATCGTTCCCAGGTATTTGAACGTATTAAACTGTGTCAAGGTTGAATTAATGAATTAATTAACAGTGAATGATTGCAGGTTAATGTTAGATAATTAATGCTTACCTAATATTAACCTGCAATCATTCACTGTCAGTATGTCAGCTGTGTAGGGACAGACGATAAACATATCAACCTGTCTATTTTAGAGTTTTAAGTCAGGTGTTTTTAGGGACAGTTTCAGTTCCAATTCAGTTTCAATTTCTCAAGATGACGTTTCCGCGCTCGAAATGAATTCCACATGCAGGTGCCATGTGATGGAGAAGATCCAGAATGATTATGGCACAAACCTTAAGCCTGCACATAGACCCATCAGCTGGCCAGGTCCTGAGGTCCTACCTAGATAGTTACATAACCCTGAGGTCGTAGGGGAGTGAGGTGGCAGAGACCTCAACTTTTCCCGAGGCCAGCACCTCGAGGGTAGCGCCCATCCCCTCTCCTCGCTTCAAATTCATATTCACTTTTTTCTTAAATCAAGAAGGCTAATTGGTCTTCAAGGGGTGGGACCTGGGAAATCAACCTATATCTCCAATGACTTTTACCAAGGCAGCCAGGCAATGTCCTGCTCTTCACGATTTTCAACTGCTGTGGGATCTTTAGCTTGCGCAACCAGAAGTTACACGGGTCCGACTCGTTTTTCGTCCCCTTCAGAAGGACTAGACGTTCAGTTTGATTTCCCGGTCAAACTGAGGAGAAAAGTCGAGGCCTCTACGGGGAGCGAACCCTGGAACCTTGAGTTTAGTTATTGGCAGGCGAACGTCTGAACCATTCTGCCACTCTTCTCCCTAGGAAAAAAGCAGGTAGGACACTGAGTGATCTCCTTTTGATTCGAACTTTTTAAAATGTAAATGTCCTTGCAATCTGGCTAAATAACTCTCTGGAGGAATTTATCTAACTCAAATGGTTTCATGTCTTTAAACAGAGCTTTCATCTGTAGCCTAGAAATTCTTTGAACCCACAAAAGCATTTGTTACTAACTGAGGATATTAACTCACTAAACACTTGTTTGCTTGACAGAAAAAAGAAGAAAAGTAAATAAATAATGGCATGCATTGCTGATGTAACGAAACAGCAAAAAGTCCCCTTTTAAACATATGATCGCATACAGCTACAGATTTTCATCAGGTCTATATTTGATATCAACATACAAAATGTCTGTGCTCCGACTTTAAAGTATTTGAACTTAAAACCCACATCCATGGAAGATCAATGACATGCCGACTGATCTAATTAACATTCTTTATCTGTCTTTAGATGCTCACGTTAGGCATAAAACTCAAACCATATGCTCATCAGTTTAAGACTTGGCCTTTTTCAAATGCATCATAGTTGAATGTCAAAATGTCAGCAGAGTAGAATCATCCATTATTATTCCAAGCATGAAATTCAATCCCACTTTTTAAGCAACCAAACCATCAGAACAGCCTACAAACCAGGAATTGCAGCACACTTTATCGTCTTTGACTGAAAGAACCCAGAAATTAGAATCATGAAATAGCAATAGAAACACTAAAAGTGAGATGATCAAACCATTCTAAAAATGTTCCTTTTTCGATTACAAAAAGTATTACAGAAAGACGAGATATTTTACTTTTTAAGAGCTCTATGACCTTGACGAAGCTTGAGGTCACGAACTGATGACAATGATAGACTGTTACAACTGACTTCAACTTTTGTTCATCGTCTGCATAGTCAGGTCATATCCGGTGATGAAGATGGTAATTTTTCCAGTTCCTGCTGGTTGCTAAGAAGCTTTGTGTTCGTTAGAATTGTCAGCCATACTTGCTGACACTCTAGATAAAATAGGTAACTTTGACACAATGAGTATTCAGCTTTGTGTTCGTTAGAGTTGTCATCCATACCTGCTGACACTTCAGTATAAATAGGTGACATTGACACAATAATTATGTGTTCTGCTTTGTGTTCGTCAGAGCTCTCAGCCATACCTGCTGACACCCACTATAAACAGGTGACATTGACACAGACACAACATGTGTTCAGCTTTTGTGTTCGTCAAGTTGTCAGCCATACCTGCTGATACTTCGATATAAGAAGGTGACTCTGAGACAATACGTGTCTCTTTTTTTCTGCTGGCCCCAGTAGCTCAGTTGGTTAAAGCATCGGATTCACATGCTAATGGTTGTGGGTTCGAATCCTGGAGTGCGCTACATCAAAACTGGCCTTCTCACTGTCTCATCATTGTTGTTCTGGTGGTGTCAGTGTAGGATTAGATAGGTCCCCCTTCCCCACTTCCCTGGGATGGTTATCCCCGTTTGCCGTATCACCTGAGGTGGGTGTCGATGTAAAAACTGAACCAAACCAATCAATCAACTGATCAATCAGTCAGTCAATCAATCAATCAATCAATCAATTAATCAATCAATCAATCAATCAATATTGTGTCCAGCTGTCTTTCCCTCTGAACCACAAGAGCAGACTGCCCAAAACGTCAGTTTGAATTTGTCACAACAACGAAAACATATTTTACATATTGTCAGAAGTTCCTCATGAAACAGTACCGATACACGTTCCTTAGAATATTCTAATTTTCTAAAATACTCTGTATATCCATATGTTCTTGATTTTGACACCTGCTCTTTCAAACTTATTTGCATCTCCTCATCAATGCACATGTTTCGCCAAAGTTTGACAAAAAGCATCGCAGAAACAACTGAAAAATCTTCCTGACCCATTTTTGTACCAGACAGACACACGCACACACTCACACACATACACCCGTCTAATATCACTCATAATGAAAAGACGTTAAATCAAAAAACGAACGCGCGCACACACACACACACACACACACACACACACACACACACACACACACACACACACACACACACACACACACACACAGACAGTCAGACATACACACACAGGGGAGAGACAGAAACACAGAGAGAGAGAGAGAAAGGAAGAGAGAGAGAAAGAGAAAGAGAGAGATATATATAGAGGGAGACAGACAGACAGAGACAGAGAGATAGAGAGACAGAGAGACAGAGACAGAGAGGGAGAGCTCTCCTTAACCGACATGAAGCAGTGTCCTTTCATGAGAAAGACTGAAATAAAAGAATTAAGAAAGATTGAAAGAAGAAGATTTTTTTTTAAAAAGTGGAACAGAAGAACAGCGTAGAAATTTCACAAGGCACGCAGATTAGAAGCAATCTGTATAAGGGTCGTTAACAGCGACATGATGTCTCTATGTCTGGCTTCCTGTTGCAGAGAATTGTGGGAAGCTGGGGTAGTGGAATGGTGCAAAGGCAAGATGATTGTGGAATGTTTGTCTTCACATGTCGACATCTTGATCTGTGCTGGTGGATGACAGGAGAGTGGTCTCCCATTCTGTGTGGCCCTGCCTGTGTTGTCGTCTGCAACGCTACAGCTTCTTGTCTGTTGTTGAAAGTGTTTGACACTTGACTCTCATTTTTAACTGATGTTACACTGCCGTTAAGAATTCAGATTAGGAAGGAATTAGAAAGAGACAGAGAAAGATAGAGAGACAGACAGACAGACAGACAGAGAGACAGAGAAAGACAGACAAAGACAGACAGGGAGACAGACAGAGAAAGACATACAGAAAAAGACAGACAGACAGACAGACAGAGAAACAGAGACAGAGAAACAGACAGAGAAAGAAAGACAGACAGAGAAAGACAGACAGACAGAGACAGAGATACACACACAGAGAGAAACAGAGAGACAGACAGCCAGAGACAAGAACAAGGACAGAGACAGAGAGACAGACACAAAGAGAGAGAGAGAAACAGACAGACAGCCAGAGACAAGAACAAGGACAGAGACAGACAGACAGAGACAGAGAAAGACAGACAGATAGAGACAGAGAAACAGAGACAGAGACAGAGACAGAGAGTGAAACAGACAGACAGACAGACACAGACAAGAACAAGGACAGAGGCAGACAGAGAGAGAGAGAGAGAAACAGACAGACAAACAGACAGAGACAGAGAGACAGAAAAGGACAGAGAGGCAGAGAGAGGGAGGGAAACAGAATGGGCGAGAGATGGGGAGAGAGAGGGGTGAGAAAAGAGAGAGACAGAGGACAAAGAGGCAGAGAGAGAGGAGAAAAGAGACTGAAAAAAAGGAACAGAGAGAGAGAGGTAGAAAGAGAGAGAGATAGGGAGAGAGAGAGGGATGGATGGACAGAGAGACAGGGAGATACAAAGTGAAAGGGAGAGAGATCAAGAGAGAGAGTACGTGTATGAGTGATTGAAATATGTCATCACAATCATCGTCACAGAGTACAGCCCTGCTGTCATCACAATCATCCTCAGAGTACAGCCATGTTGTCATCACAATCATCCTCAGAGTACAGCCCTGTTGTCTTCATCAATCATCCTCATAAAGTACAGCCCTGTTGTCATTACAGTCATCCTCAGAGTACAGCCCTGCTGTCATTACAATCATCCTCATAGAGTACAGCCCTGTTGTCATTACAGTCATCCTCATAGAGTACAGCCCTGTTGTCATTACAATCATCCTCAGAGTACAGCCCTGCTGTCATTACAGTCATCCTCAGAGTACAGCCCTGTTGTCATTACAGTCATCCTCATAGAGTACAGCCCTGTTGTCATTATAGTCATCCTCATAGAGTACAGCCCTGCTGTCATTACAGTCATCCTCAGAGTACAGCCCTGCTGTCATTACAGTCATCCTCAGAGTACAGCCCTGTTGTCATTACAGTCATCCTCATAGAGTACAGCCCTGTTGTCATTACAGTCATCCTCATAGAGTACAGCCCTGTTGTCATTACAATCATCCTCAGAGTACAGCCCTGCTGTCATTACAGTCATCCTCAGAGTACAGCCCTGCTGTCATTACAATCATCCTCATAGAGTACAGCCCTGTTGTCATTACAGTCATCCTCATAGAGTACAGCCCTGCTGTCATTACAATCATCCTCAGAGTACAGCCCTGCTGTCATTACAGTCATCCTCATAGAGTACAGCCCTGTTGTCATCACAATCATCCTCATAGAGTACAGCCCTGTTGTCATTACAGTCATCCTCATAGAGTACAGCCCTGTTGTCATTACAGTCATCCTCAGAGTACAGCCCTGCTGTCATTACAATCATCCTCATAGAGTACAGCCCTGTTGTCATTACAGTCATCCTCAGAGTACAGCCCTGCTGTCATCACAATCATCCTCATAGAGTACAGCCCTGTTGTCATTACAGTCATCCTCATAGAGTACAGCCCTGTTGTCATTACAGTCATCCTCAGAGTACAGCCCTGCTGTCATTACAATCATCCTCATAGAGTACAGCCCTGTTGTCATTACAGTCATCCTCAGAGTACAGCCCTGCTGTCATTACAATCATCCTCATAGAGTACAGCCCTGTTGTCATTACAGTCATCCTCAGAGTACAGCCCTGCTGTCATTACAATCATCCTCATAGAGTACAGCCCTGTTGTCATTCACAGTCATCCTCAGAGTACAGCCCTGCTTGTCATTACAATCATCCTCATAGAGTACAGCCCTGTTGTCATTACATCATCCTCATGAGTACAGCCCTGCTGTCATCACAATCATCCTCATAGAGTACAGCCCTGCTGTCATTCACAATCATCCTCATAGAGTACAGCCCTGCTGTCATCACAATCATCCTCATAGAGTACAGCCCTGTTGTCATCACATATCACCTCATAGAGTACAGCCCTGTTGTCATCACAATCATCCTCATAGAGTACAGCCCTGTTGTCATCACAATCATCCTCATAGAGTACAGCCCTGTTGTCATTCACAATCATCCTCATAGAGTACAGCCCTGCTGTCATCACAATCATCCTCATAGAGTACAGCCCTGCTGTCATCACAATCATCCTCATAGAGTACAGCCCTGTTGTCATCACAATCATCCTCATAGAGTACAGCCCTGCTGTCAAATCATCTCAATACAGTTTCATCACATCACTCATGAGTACAGCCCTGCTGTCATCACAATCATCCTCATAGAGTACAGCCCTGTTGTCATCACAATCATCCTCATAGAGTACAGCCTGCTGTCATCACAATCATCCTCATAGAGTACAGCCTGCTGTCATCACAATCATCCTCATAGAGTACAGCCCTGTTGTCATCACAATCATCCTCTAGAGTACAGCCCTGCTGTTATCACAATCATCCTCATAGAGTACAGCCCTGTTGTCATCACAATTCCAGTACAGCCTCTGTATCACATCTCCTCATAGAGTACAGCCCTGTGTTATCATCATATCATCCTTCAGTAGTAGGTACAGCCCTGCTGTCATCACAATCATCCTCATAGAGTACACAGCCCTGCTTGTCATCACAATCATCTCATAGAGTACAGCCCTGCTGTCATCACAATCATCCTCAGAGTACAGCCCTGCTGTCATCACAATCATCCTCATAGAGTACAGCCCTGTTGTCATCACAATCATCCTCAGAGTACAGCCCTGCTGTCATCACAATCATCCTCAGAGTACAGCCCTGTCTGTCATCACAATCATCCTCAGAGTACAGCCCTGCTGTCATCACAATCATCCTCAGTAGGTACAGCCCTGCTGTCATCACAATCATCCTAGAGTACAGCCCTGCTTGTCATCACAATCATCTCATAGAGTACAGCCCTGCTGTCATCACAATCATCCTCATAGAGTACAGCCCTGCTGTCATCACAATCATCTCATAGAGTACAGCCCTGCTGTCATCACAATCATCCTCATAGAGTACAGCCCTGCTGTCATCACAATCATCCTCAGAGTACAGCCCTGCTGTCATCACAATCATCCTCATAGGTACAGCCCTGCTGTCATCACAATCATCCTCATAGAGTACAGCCCTGTTGTCATCACAATCATCCTCAGTAGAGTACAGCCTGCTGTCATCACAATCATCCCTTTAGAGTACAGCCCTGCTGTCATCACAATCATCCTCATAGAGTACAGCCCTGCTGTCATCACAATCATCCTCATAGAGTACAGCCCTGCTGTCATCACAATCATCTTCATAGAGTACAGCCCTGCTGTCATCACAATCATCCTCATAGAGTACAGCCCTGCTGTCATCACAATCATCTCATAGAGTACAGCCTGCTGTCATCACAATCATCCTCATGAGTACAGCCTGCTGTCATCACAATCATCTTCATAGAGTACAGCCCTGCTGTCATCACAATCATCTTCATAGAGTACAGCCCTGTTGTCATCACAATCATCTTCATAGAGTACAGCCTGTTGTCATCACAATCATCTCATAGAGTACAGCCCTGCTGTCATCACAATCATCCTCATGAGTACAGCCCTGCTGTCATCACAATCATCCTCATAGAGTACAGCCCTGCTGTCATCACAATCATCTCATAGAGTACAGCCCTGTTGTCATCACAATCATCTCATAGAGTACAGCCCTGTTGTCATCACAATCATCTTCATAGAGTACAGCCCTGTTGTCATCACAATCATCTCATAGAGTACAGCCCTGTTGTCATCACAATCATCTTCATAGAGTACAGCCCTGTTGTCATCACAATCATCATCATAGAGTACAGCCCTGTTGTCATCACAATCATCTCATAGAGTACAGCCCTGTTGTCATCACAATCATCGTCATAGAGTACAGCCCTGTTGTCATCACAATCATCGTCATAGAGTACAGCCCTGTTGTCATCACAATCATCTCATAGAGTACAGCCCTGCTGTCATCACAATCATCCTCATGGAGTACAGCCTGCTGTCATCACAATATCTCAGAGTACAGCCCTGCTGTCATCACAATAATCCTCAGAGTACAGCCCTATGTTGTCTCACTATGACACAGAACTCCACATTATCATCACAGTCATCCTCATTCTCATTATGCTGTCACTATAAAAACGTCCAGGATTCTATGGCAGTTCATTCCCAGTTGGTGGGTTGGGAAATGGAATGGAGAGCTGAAATGAACGATATGGAGAGGGGTGGATAGTAACACAGGTAAGGTACAGAAGATGGGACAGAACAAATTGAACAGAAAGAGCATGATTGAGAGAGAGAGAGAGAGAGGTGTGTGTGTGTGTGTGTGTGTGTGTGTGTGTGTGTGTGTGTGTGTATGTGTGTATGTATGTATGTGTGTGTGTTTGTATGTGTGTTTGTGTGTGTGAGACAGAAATAGAGGGGAGAGAGAAAGAGAGAGAGAGAGAGACAAAGAGAGAGAGGGAGAGAGAGAAAGAGATGGTGAGAGAGGGAGAGAGGAGGGAGTGTGGCTGGAGGTAGGAGATGTAAAGACATATCAAAATAAATATCCTATTACATAAATGAAGATTACACCAACCAGGCGTGGGTATTATTTTTAAAGGTTATTCTATTTTTTGAATTGAGTAGCGGTTTTACTTGACTATCTCCTTTCTATTGTACACAGTTATCCACCTACCCAT
>JAPXFY010000023.1:22152293-22159793 GCA_030674185.1 Monoplex corrugatus | reverse complement strand
TCTCCTTTTAAACAAATGGTCATTACTTTCCACCAGGCCCACTTGTAATTCCAATCAGGAAAAGATCCATACATAAACTTAAACTTCAGTCAACTAAGCTCCCTCTGATCTTGATGTTTCAAGTTTGTACAAGAAAGGTGGAACTGCGCTTGGACATTTCTGAATACTGTCCACCTATCATCATCATCATCATATCATCATCATCAAGTGCCTTGCCACATGGCGTTGGCGATCATGGCCTTCCATATGTTTCTATCCCTTGTTGCCGCAAGCACATCTTCCACTCTCTCTGTCCTCAGCCACTCTGCAAGTCCGTCCAGTATTTTCTCCCTGGGTCTACCTGGTGTTCTCTTTCCCTCCAGCTTTCCTGTCCACCTAGTCTGCCAATAATTATTTAGTAGACACCTTCAACCTGCCATAAACCATATGCAAGTTCTTGAAGTGGTTAAGAAGAGTAGGGAAGAGGGAGAGTGAGACCTACAATACACTAAAGCACACCACCACAAGGATCGGAGCATTAAGATAGGCAGAGAGCATCAGTGGCCGTGGTGTAGTGGTTAACGCAACGGACTACTGTCTGAGAGGTTGTGGGTTCGAATCCCCATCAGTCCCTTCAAAAATCATTGTGAGATTTTTCGGCTCTAACCGGCTCCTACCCAGAGTTGGGTGTGCTATGGGCTCATTGGGGACACTGGGACCACACATTCGAGTCTTATCCACTTTATGGAAGCGTCACTGAGGGTTTTGCCTAAATCTGAACAGCATTGCCGATGTCTGCATCTCATAGATCCTGGTTGACACCAGGATACATTACGATAGGAAGGGTAGAGAACAGCCCTGTCACGCAGTCTCAATCTTAAATGGAATTCCATAGCATCATGATTATCATCCTCATCGACAAATTCATCATTGCATTGTAAAAATGCGTGCCAATATCTGTGGCCATTAAGGTGACACAAACAAAGGGATAAAAAAACAGGTGGCCGCAAAGGTAACCTCCCTGGGTGCGATGATCTTAAAAAAGAGAAAGAAAAAAGATAGGCAGAGAGTGACCTCGCCAGAGCTTATGAATGAGGGCTGACATTGAGTTTGAGACATATAATTAAGAGTGCATGGCATTGTCAACAGTCATGGCACTATCAACAGTCCATGGCATTGTCAACAGTCATGGCATTGTCAACAGTCCATGGCATTGTCAACAGTTGATGTCATTGTCAACAGTCCATGGCATTGTCAACAATCCATGGTATTGTCAACAGTCCATGACATTGTCAACAGTCCATGGCATTGTCAACAGTCAATGGCATTGTCAACAGTCCATGGCATTGTCAAAGTCATTGGCATTGTCAACAGTCCATGGCATTGTCAACAGTCCATGGCATTGTCAAAAGTCATTGGCATTGTCAACAGTCCATGGCATTGTCAACAGTCCATGGCATTGTCAACAGTCCATGGCATTGTCAACAGTCCATGGATTGTCAACAGTCCATGGCACTATGCAACAGTCCATGGCATTGTCAACAGTCCATGGCATTGTCAACAGTCCATGGCATTGTCAACAGTCCATGGCATTGTCAACATCCAAGGTATTGTCAACAGTCCATGACATTGTCAACAGTCCATGGCATTGTCAACATTCAATGGCATTGTCAACAGTACATGGCATTGTCAACAGTCCATGGCATTGCCAACAGTTGATGGTATTGTCAACAGTCCATGGCATTGTCAACAGTCGATGGCGTTGTCAACAGTCCATGGCATTGTCAACAGTCCATGGTATTGTCAACAGTCCATGGCATTGTCAACAGTCCATGGTATTGTCAACAAGCCATGGCACTGTCAACAGTCGATGGCATTGTCAACAGTTCATGGTATTGTCAACAGTCGATGGTGTTGTCAACAGTCCATGGTATTGTCAACAGTCCATGGTATTGTCAACAGTCAATGGCATTGTCAACAGTCCATGGCATTGTCAACAGTCCATGGCATTGCCAACAGTTGATGGTATTGTCAACAGTCCATGGCATTGTCAACAGTCGATGGCGTTGTCAACAGTCCATGGCATTGTCAACAGTCCATGGTATTGTCAACAGTCCATGGCATTGTCAACAGTCCATGGTATTGTCAACAGCCATGGCACTGTCAACAGTCGATGGCATTGTCAACAGTTCATGGTATTGTCAACAGTCGATGGTGTTGTCAACAGTCCATGGTATTGTCAACAGTCCATGGTATTGTCAACAGTCCATGATATTGTCAACAGTCGATGGCGTTGTCAACAGTCCATGGCATTGTCAACAGTCCATGGCATTGTCAACAGTCCATGGCATTGTCAACAGTCGAAGGTATTGTCAACAGTCGATGGCATTGTCAACAGTCGATGGTATTGTCAACAATAGATGGTATTGTCAACAGTCCATGGTATTGTCAACAGTACATGGCATTGTCAACAGTCCATGGTATTGACAACAGTCCATGGCATTGTCAATAGTCCATGGTATTGCCAACAGTCCATGGCATTGTCAACTGTCCATGGTATTGTCAACAGGCCATTGCACTGTCAACAGTCGATGGTATTGTCAACAGTTCATGCTATTGTCAACAGTCGATGGCTTTGTCAACAGTCCATGGCACTGTCATCAGTCGATGGCGTTGTCAACAGTCGATGGCATTGTCAACAGTCCATGACACTGTCAACATCGATGGCACTGTCAACAGTCCACGGCATTGTCAACAGCCCATGGCATTGTCAACAGTCCATGGCATTGTCAACAGTCCATGGCACTGTCAACAATCGATGACATTGTGAACAGTTCATGGTAGTGTCAACAGTCCATGGCATTGTCAACAGTCGATGGCGTTGTCAACAGTCCATCGTATTGTCAACAGTCCATGGCATTGTCAACAGTCCATGGCATTGTCAACAGTCGATGGTATTGTCAACAGTCGATGGCGTTTGTCAACAGTCGATGGCACTGTCAACAGTCCATGGCATTGTCAACAGTCCATGGCACTGTCAACAATCGATGACATTGTCAACAGTTCATGGTAGTGTCAACAGTCCATGCATTGTCAACAGTCCATGTTATTGTCAACAGTCCATGGCATTGTCAACAGTCCATGGCATTGTCAACAGTCCATGGAATGTCAATTGTCAACAGTCGATGGCATTGTCAACAGTCCATGGAATGTCAATTGTCAACAGTCCATGGCATTGTCAACAGTCCATGGCATTGTCAACAGTCCATTACATTGTCAACAGTCTATGGCATTGTCAAAGTCCATGGCATTGTCAACAGTCCATGCATTGTCAATTGTCAACAGTCCATGGCGTTGTCAATAGTCCATGGCATTGTCAACAGTCATTACATTGTCAACCGTCCATGGTATTGTCAACAGTCCCAGGCATTGTCAACAGTCCATGGCATTGTCAACAGTCCATGGCGTTGTCAACAGTCAATGGCATTGTCAACAGTCCATGGCATTGTCAACAGTCCATGGCATTGTCAAAAGTCCATGGCGTTGTCAACAGTCAATGGCATTGTCAACAGTCCATGGCATTGTCAACAGTCCATGGCATTGTCAACAGTCAATGGCGTTGTCAACAGTCCATGGCGTTGTCAACAGTACATGGCACTGTCAACAGTCCATGGCATTTTCAACAGTCCATGGCATTGTCAACAGTACATGGCACTGTTAACTGTCGATGGCATTTTCAACAGTCCATGGCACTGTCAACAGTCCATGGCATTGTCAATTGTCAACAGTCCATGGCATTGTCAACAGTCCATGGCATTGTCAACAGTCCATGGCACTGTCAACAGCCGATGGCACTGTCAAAAGTCAATGGCATTGTCAACAGTCCATGGTATTGTCTACAGTCCATGGCACTGTCAACAGTCTATGGCGTTGTCAACAGTCCATGGCGTTGTCTACAGTCCATGACATTGTCAACAGTCCATGGCGTTGTCAGTCCATGGCATTGTCAACAGTCCATGGCATTGTCAACAGTCCATGGTACTGTCAACAGAGGCACCAGTCTGTATAAATGTGCATGAACCAAGAAACGATCGATGCCGAAATGCTAACCAGACACATTTTTCAGTTGGGCTTTACATCCAGGACGTGTCACGTGTGAGGCAAGCAAGGTAACCAGTACACCACTAAACCATCTGGAAGTAGGTATCACCACGTTGTTGGAAGGTAATGAAATGGTCTTTCTTTCACAATAATGTATTTTATGCATTAAACTTTATATAAATCAATTTGAGATTTAAAAGACGATTATGAAAACCACACTATTTTCAATCGGATATTTATTTTAACACTTGGCTTTTTGTGAAATGTGTGCATGTGAATAGGGGGGGGGGGGAGCAAACTATTTTCATTCAGATAATTATTTGCCAGACCCCTTTGACCTGCCATAAACCATATGCAAGATCTTGAAATGGTAATGAAGAGGCTTTTCCGAATTGTGTCTAAGTGAATGTCTGGTGTCAAGGAGTGATAATTCCTCTTTACCATTCCAGTCATGCATCCCACGTTCACTTTTTAGGCAGCCAGTTTGGGAGACTAAAGAGCAGGACTTGACACGCAAAACACAATAAAACACTTGAAGACACCAAATCTAAAAATACCGAATCAACGACAGAAAAGCTGAAAACAAAACAGGGTTAGAGAAATAGAAAATCAAACAAACAAAAATAGAACAAAAATCTTATGAGACGGTTGGATTAGAAGCAATCTGGGTGAGGATTCTTAACAGCGACATGATGTCTCTTTGTCTGGCTTCCTGTTGCAGAGAATTGTGGGAAGCTGGAGTGGAAGAATGGCGGAAAAGGCGAGGTGATTGTGGAGTGTTTGTCTTCACATGTCGACATCTTGATCTGCGCCGGTGGATGATAGGAGAAGTGTCTCCCATTCTGTGCGACTCTGCCTGTTTTTGTCGTCTGCACGCTACAGCTTCTTGTCTGTTGTTGAAAGCGTTCAACACTTGAATCTCGTGTTTAACTGATCTTGCACCGCCGTTAGGAATTCAGAGAAGGAAAGGGGCTGGAGATGGAGGTGTGGTGGAGAAATGGAGGAGCATGTTTTTTTTTAAAGGTGGAGATGGGACTGTTTGAAAGTGAAAGGAACTAAAGCAGGATGATTTCTTGTTTTCCATTCTGTCTTTCTGTGTGATATTTTTTTCATGGAAAATTGACCTAACACTGTTGTACTGTGTCGTTGTTGTTAGAAACTCACTCACTCACTCACTCACTCACTCAATCAATCAATCAATCAATCAATCGACCAATCAATCGATCAATCGATCAATCAATCAATCAATCAACCAATCAATCTCTCACTCACTCACTCACTCACTCAATCAATCAATCAATCAATCAATCAACTGATCAATGAATCTTTGTCACTGTCTTTTTATTATTATTTACTTGATTCCTTTCTTCTTTTTTCTTTGTCGAAAGTGTCGTTAATTTTGTTCTAGTTTAGCGTAAAAAGTGAATCTTAAATTATGGTTTCTTTCGTGTTTCTAAACGAGATCATTTTGTTCCATTTTAGCATTAAAAGTGAATTTTAGATTATTAAATTATCGTTGCTCTTGTGTTTCAAAAGGAGATAATGTTTTGAGACATGATGGAAAGGACCATATACGACTCGTATTTCCTGGTGATTCTATTCTTGATTTTCGTTCAGTTGTTTGCTTGTTGTTGTTGGGTTTTTTTCCAACATTTTTAAAAATTCATTTTAAACGATTAACACAAACAGCAATAGCAAAGCGTTATGACACTTACATCATAAGAAACTTTCCAATTAATGCAAGGTATTCATACGCTCAAATGCGTATGTTGTCTATGTTGTCAGCACATATGGGAATATGTTGATAAGTCAGATTCACACACACAAACCCCACCTCCGGGGAACCGGGGGCTCTTTCAGTATAAATAGTATCTCCACCTTCTGGAAATTCTGTGCTAGAATTTTCCTCTTCTCTGTCACTCTTTGTTTCTGCTTTGTGCCATTGCTTTCTGTCGTTTCTTCCTACCATTTTCTGTCTTGCAGGTTGATTCACCTGTATGTGTTCAATAAAGTCTTACGTACTTTCTCAGCCAAGAATGTTTTAAAATTTAAATGCACAGTTTGTATGTCTGGTATATTCAAATCTCAATGTTTATGCTCGTTTGTGTATTTTTTTCTGTTAATACGGTCACGTTTACCATTCCAAACAGACGAAAAACACATGTTTTGAGGATTACTGACAGAGTCATTGGCAGCAGCAAAATCCAAAGATGGATTAGTTTAGACAGTATCAGCAATCTGAGCACAGCAACTCTTCCCAAAGGAGTTATATTTCGTTTTACCCAAATTGTCAAGAAAGCTCTTACTATTGATACTTTTTCAGCATGTATTATTTCTTCACATCCCTTTACATATTGTGTAAACCACACAACTAATATTTTGAACATTTGAGGGTTCCTGTTTATAATCAGATATTGCATATGTTTTATTAATTAACTTTTTTTTTTTTTTTTTTTTGCTTCCTGGCCAGACTGCCTGCGTTTTGTCACCATTCAAGAAGAGCGCTGAAAATTTTTGAATTTTTCAATACAGGTGATACAGGAAAGCTGAAGGGAAAGAGAAAACCGGGTAGATATAGGGAAAAAACATTGAACGGACTTTCAGGGTGGCTGAGGACAGAGAAGGTGGAAGATGTACTTGCAGTGACAAGGGATAGATTGATATGGAGGGCCATGATCTCTAACGTCATGCGGCAGGGCACATGGTGATGATGGTGATGATGTACTGGTGATAAGTCCTTCTGGTTCAGTTGCTGAAAGTTCGCCATATAAGAAAGATAATAATAATAATATATTTTATTTATATAGCGCAAAATCTTGATAAAATCAAATCTAAGCGCTGAGCGTATACATGCATACATACCTACATACATATGAGCGTATACATGCATACATACATGCATACATACTTACATACATAAATCTAAGCTGAGCGTATACATGCATACATACATACATACATAAATCTAAGCGTATACATACATACATACATACATACATACATACATACATACATACATACATACATACATACATACATACATACGTACGCACATGCATACATAATAATTACATACAATATTTATATAGCGCAAAATCTCGACAAAATCAAATCCAAGCGCCGAAAAGACACACGCACGCACGCACGCACGCACACACACGCACGCACGCACACACACACACACACACACACACACACACACACACACACACACACACACACACGCATGGCCACAAATGGGGAGAAAGAATAAAAGCAATAAAAGCAAGAATAAAAGCAATGGAAAACCACAGAGAGCACATCATATACAATTATATATTAAAACAAAGTGATTCCCCTCCGAGTGGAGACAGGCTGCAGAGGGGGGTTGAGTGAGGTTAGGATTTTATGCAGAGGAGAAAAGGTGAGTTTTGAGAGCGG
>JAPXFY010000023.1:22132293-22139793 GCA_030674185.1 Monoplex corrugatus | reverse complement strand
ATCCAGGAATGCCACTTCATGTTTCTTCCTGTTCCCAGGTCGGACTGAATTCATTGCACTGGGCACAATCCATTCCCATCAGCCTTACCTCTTGGTTATAGCCCTGGACCCTCTTCAGAACAGGCCAATACCAATATGGCATGTCCACTTTTCAAATTGCAGAACTCATCTCACTTCCCCTTTGACATCATAGTTGCCTCCCCTCTCCTCACTTCTTACCACTGCTCATAGATACATTGGCATTTCATTTAGTCCCTTTTATCCACTGGACGAGGCTGCAGGGAATTTTTTAGTCCTTTTCTTATTATCTGTTGGTTGGTGTCTGTTCGTGATCGTGCATTCGCGCTTGACAAAGGCCGGTTGGCCGAAAACTTGCGCTTGTCTTGTCTTGTTGTATTGAATACGCGTCCTTTTTGGTTTGCTTGTTCTTCTGGTTCCTATCTATTTGTCTGTCTGTCTGTCTATCTATCTATCTATCTATCTATCTATCTATCTATCTATCTATCTATCTATCTATCTATTCTATCTATCTATCTATCTGTCTATATATCTATTTGTCTATCTGTGTGTGTGTGTGTGTGTGTGTGTGTGTGTGTGTGTGTGTGTGTGTGTGTGTGTGTGTGTGTGTGTGTGCGCGCGCGCACAAACGGATAGCGAAAAAAGCGTGACTTTTCTTTATCTTACACACACACACACACACACACACACACACACACACACACACACACACACACACACACACACACACACACACACACACACACACACACACACACACATAAAATCACTCTTCGCCCTAAGCCACGCCATTTAATATCATTTCCAGAAATCGATTATTTTGTAAAATTGATTATGATCCGCTGCATTCGGTTTAGCGCTTTCATCCTTTGAGTCTTAAAATTCAATTGTTGTTTTAGCTAGTTTGGCAGATGTTATTAATGCTGTTTTAAATGTTTCTATGACAGTTTCAATTAGATTTTGCTGTGGTTCCTTGGGACACGCCATGATGTTATTATTGTTTTAACTGTTTCAATGACAGTTTCAGTGTATTTTCAGATTTATATCTGGTTGTAAATGTTGTGCATGAGTTTATTTTTTGTTGTTTCGGATATATGTATAACATTGTCTGTTTGAAATGGTCATGCAAAATATATAATGCTCTAGAATTTGCAAAAATCGACAAACAAACAAAAAAACGGCATGTGCATGGATGGAAAATTTTTGGCCTGTTCACTGCCCTTGTTTGCATAGATATGGCAACATCTGGCCTGTTCACTGCCCTTGTTTACACAGATGGCAAAATCTTACCTGTTTACTGCCCATGTTTACACAGATGGCAAAATCTTACCTGTTTACTGCCCATGTTTACACAGATGGCAAAATCTGGCCTGTTTACTGCCCATGTTTGCACAGATGACAAAATCTTACCTGTTCACTGCCCATGTTTACACAGATGGAAAATCTGGCCTGTTCACTGCCCTTGTTTACACAGATGGCAAAATCTTACCTGTTTACTGCCCATGTTTACACAGATGGCAAAATCTTACCTGTTTACTGCCCATGTTTACACAGATGGCAAAATCTCCTGTTTACTGCCCATGTTTACACATATGGCAAAATCTGGCCTGTTTACTAGCCCATGTTTGCACATATGACAAAATCTTACCTGTTCACTACCCATGTTTACACAGATGGCAAAATCTTCCTGTTCACTGCCCTTGTTTACACAGATGGCAAAATCTGGCCTGTTTACTGCCCATGTTTACACAGATGGCAAAATCTTAGCCTGTTTACTGTCCATGTTTCACAAATGGCAAAATCTGGCCTGTTCACTGCCCATGTTTACACAGATGGCAAAATCTGGCCTGTTCGCTGCCCATGTTTGCACAGATGGCAAAATCTTACCTGTTCATGCCCTTGTTTACACAGATGGCAAAATCTTCTGTTCACTCCCTGTTTACACAGATGGCAAAATCTGGCCTGTTCACTAGCCCTTGTTTACACAGATGGCAAAATCTTCCTGTTCACTGCCCTTGTTTACACAGATGCAAAATATCTGGCCGATTTTCAACTTACTGTTCACTGTTTTTCACAGATGGCAAAATCTGGCCTGTTCACTGCCCTTGTTTGCACAGATATGTCAAAATCTGGCCTGTTCACTGCCCTTGTTTACACAGATGTCAAAATCTTACCTGTTCACTGCCCTTGTTTGCACAGATATGTCAAAATCTGGCCTGTTCACTGCCCTTGTTTGCACAGATGGCAAAATCTTACCTGTTCATGCCTTTCACAGATGTCAATCTGGCTGTTCATGCCTTGTTTGCACAGATATGTCAAAATCTGGCCTGTTCACTGCCCTTGTTTGCACAGATATGTCAAAATCTGGCCTTATGCTTACACATGCAACTGCCTGTTTGCCTGATCACGAGATGTCAAAATCTTACCTGTTCACTGCCCTTGTTTGCACAGATATGTCAAAATCTTACCTGTTCACTGCCCCTTGTTTGCACAGATATGTCAAAATCTTGCCTGTTCACTGCCCTTGTTTGCACAGATGGCAAAATCTGGCCTGTCACTGCCTTGTTTGCACAGATAGCAAAATCTGGCCTGTTCACTGCCTTGTTTACACAGATGGCAAAATCTTACCTGTTCACTGCCCTTGTTTGCACAGATATGTCAAAATCTGGCCTGTTCACTGCCCTTGTTTGCACAGATGGCAAAATCTGCCTGTTCACTGCCCTTGTTTAGCACAGATGTCAAAATCTGGCCTGTTCACTGCCCTTGTTTGCACAGATGGCAAAATCTTACCTGTTCGCTGCCCTTGTTTGCACAGATGTCAAAATCTTACCTGTTCACTGCCCTTGTTTGCACAGATATGCAAAATTGCCTGTTCACTGCCCTTGTTTGCACAGATATGCAAAATCTGGCCTGTTCACTGCCCTTGTTTGCACAGATATGTCAAAATCTGGCCTGTTCACTGCCCTTGTTTACACAGATGGCAAAATCTGCCTGTTCACTGCCCTTGTTTGCACAGATGGTCAAAATCTTACCTGTTCACTGCCCTTGTTTGCACAGATATGTCAAAATTGGCCTGTTCACTGCCCATGTTAACATGTCTGTAAGTCTGGTGGTGCCAGCTGAGAGCTGTACACGTTTCTTCCTCTCCTGTGCTCTTCAGGCATTACTGCTATGTGGGACTTGGTGCAGGCTCAGGGCATCTGCCACATAGTTGCTGAATATGATAATATTGGCTTTCCTGAAATAATGATGATGACGATGATAATAATAATATTAATAACAACAACACATTAATAACGATAATGATAATAATGATGATAATGATATAATGATAATAATGATAATAATGATGATAATAATAATAATAATAATAATAATATAATGATAATAATAATAATAATAATTATTATAAAAATAAAAATAATATGATATGATGATGTAATGATGATGATGGTGATGAGATGATGATGATGATGATGATGATAGTAATAACAACAACAACACTACTACTATTACAGCTACTACTACTAATACAACTACTACTACTACTACTACTAATTGATATAATAATGATAATAAATGATAAGTATAATGATGATAATAATAATAATAATAATAATAATAATAATATTAATAATAATAATAATGATGATAATAGTAATAATGATAATAATAATAATAATAATAATAATAATAATAATTAATATAATAATAATAATAATAATAGTAATAGTAATAGTAATATAATAATAATAATAATGACGACGTTATGAATATGATGATGAGATGACGACGATGATGACAATGATCACATTCATAAGGCGCCAAATCTTGATGCAAGAGTCAAAGCAAGCTCCACTGTCATCATTCACCAAACCAATCATCCAATAACGATCAACCCTTAAGCGCAAAAATCATACGCAAACTGGGAATGGGAAAATAGGAGAGAAGTGATGAAAAAGAGTGAACATGTAGAGGGGGGAAATCACTGCTGGACAAAAAGTGTGTCCCTGGGCTGAATTTGACAGAAGATAGAATATGTGACTGTTGCATAGATGGGGGGGGGGGGGGGGAGATTGTTCCAGTTGTATGGACCAGTCACAGAAAAAGAATGGTGACTGACTAGTACATATGTATCGAAGAATTTGTAAACAAGTAGTATCAGAAGCAGAATGGAGAGGTCAGGCAGGGGTGTACATTCGGAGGTGGTCACGAAGATGAATACATTGCAGTACCATTGATACACTAGTGTGAGCCTCAGTAGCTCAGCTGGTTGAGCGTCAAATTCACATGCCAATGGTTGTGGTTGAAATACTGGGGTGCGCTTCATTAAAACTGGCTTTCTCACTGTCCCATTTTAACATCATTGTTGTTCTCGTGGTGTCAGTATAGGGTTGGATAAGTCCCCCCTTCCCCCACTTCCCTGGGATGGTTATTCCCATCAGCCATATCACATGAGGTGAGTGTCGACGTAAAAACTGAACCAAATCAATTTATTAATCAATACACTTGTAGCATAATGTACGGATTTTGTATGAAATTCTTTGAGAAACAGGCAACCAGTGGAGAAAGTGAAGCGAGGGAGTGACATGATCATGCCTCTTTTTTATGAAGGACAAGACGGACCGCAGAATTCTGACTACGATGTGCGTACAGTAGAAAGGAAAAACACTGGAGGCGTTTTGCAGAGAATGAGTGGATTAGGAACAACCTTGGCAAGGATTGTTAACAGTGACATATAATGTCTCTGTCTGGCTTCTTCAAGCGTGCATGTTGTGAATATTTGTATATACCAAAAGGCTGTGAGAGAACCAAACTTATTCCAGTCATGATATCCAGTTTTACTTTTTGACCAATAAGATCATCAGGCTGGCGCACAGACTATGTAATGCATTAACCCTTTCACTCCTGCACCCTGTCCATCAACTGCAAAAATCTAACCTTTTGACTCCCTCACCTTATCCACCAGTTTCCCGCAAGAACCTTGTGGATTGGGTGAAGGAATAAAGGGTTAAGTTTTTGGTTTGCTAGCCTGGTTTTGACAACGCAGGATGCTGGTGGACAGGGTGTGGGAGCCAAAGGGCTAAGACAGAGTATTGCTTAAAACAGGGAACTCTCTCTGTCTCTGTCTGTCTCTCTCTCTCTCTCTCTCTCTCTGTCTGTCTGTCTGTCTGTCCCTCTGTCCTCTCTCTCTTCTGTCCTCTCTCTCTCACTGTCCTCTCTCTCTCTGTCCTCTCTCTCTGTCTCTCTCTCTGTCCTCTCTCTCTCTTTCTCTCTCTCTCTGTCCTCTCTCTCTGTCCTCTCTCTCTGTCTCTCTCTCTCTGTCCTCTCTCTCTCTTTCTCTCCCTCTTTCTCTCTTTCTCTCTCTCTCTGTCCTCTCTCTTTCTCTCTCTCTCTGTCCTCTCTCTTTCTCTCTCTCTTCTCTCTCTCTTTCTCTCTCTCTTCTTTCTCTCTTCTTCTCTCTCTCTTCTCTCTCTCTCTGTCCTCTCTCTCTCTTTCTCTCTCTCTCTTTCTCTCTCTCTGTCTCTGTCTCGCTCTCTCTCTCTGTCTGTCTCCTCTCTCTGTCTCTGTCTCTGTTCTCTCTCTCTCTTCTCTTCTCTCTCTCTCTTCTCTCTCTTTCCTCTCTCTGTCTCTTTCTCTCTCTTCTCTCTCTCTTTCTTCCTCTCCTCTTTCTGTCCTTCTCTCTCTCTCTGTATCTTCCTTCTCTCTCTCTCTGTCCTCTCTCTCTCTGTCTCTCTCTCTTTCTCTCTCTCTCTCTCTCTGTCTTCTCTCTCTCTCTGTCTCTGTCTCTCTCTCTCTCTTCTCTGTCTGTCTTCTGTCTCTCTCTCTCTGTGTGCTGACTCTGTCTCTCTCTCTCTGCCTCTCTCTCTTTCTCTTCTGTCTCTCTCTCTTTTCTCTCTCTCTCTCTCTCTTCTCTGCTCGTCTGTCTTGCTTTTTTCTGCTTCTCTCTTCTCTTTCTCTCTCTCTCTCTCTCTCTCTCCTCTTGTGTTGTCCTCTTTCTTTCTCTCTCTCTCTCTCTCTCTTGTCTTGCCTCTCTCTCTGCTCTCTCTCCTCTCTCTCTCTCTTCTCTCCTCTCTGGGTGTGGGGGTCAGTTTGAAAAATGGCTTCTGGCCAATAACTTTTACCGTTGGAAAATAAAGCATTGTCATTCTCTGTCTCTCTCTGTCTCTCTCTGTCTCTCTCTCTCTGTGGGTGTGGGAGTCAAAGAGCTAAGACATTAGAGCATTGCTCAAAAAGGGAACCAGGAACAGAAAGAGAACGAACCAAGTAGCATACAAACACAGTGTGTAGAGTAGTAAAGAGGAAAAAAAACACTAGGGGTGTTTCACAGAGACGTATGGATTAGAAGAGATCTGGGCAAGGGTTGTTAACATCGACACATAATGTCTCTTTGTCTGGCTTCTTCCTGTTGTGAGGAATTGTGGGAAGCCGGGATGGCGGAATGCTTGGAAATGGTTGTGAGTGTTTGTCTTCACACGCTGACATCTTGACCCATGCTGGTTGAGGACAGGGGCGTTGTCTGTTGTTGTCTGCCCCCTTTCCTCTCTGTCGTGTTGTCTCTTACTATCTCTCTTTGCCATGCTGTCTCTTTTGTCTCTCGTCCTCTATGCTTCTGTCTCAGTGTGGTTATGCTGTGTCTGTCGGGTATCTCGGTGTGTTATTAGTGCGTGGGACTGGGTTATTTGTTGGGGGTTGTTGAGACTGACGGCAGACTCTCTCTCTCTCTCTCTCTCTCTCTCTCTCTCTCTTTTGTGTCTTGACATAGAGAGAGGTGAGAGGGAAAGGGTGGGATGAAGTGTGTGTGTATGTGTGGGGGTGTGTGTGTGGTGGTGTAGGGAGGTGTGTGTGTGGTGGTGTGTGTTGTGGTGTGTGGTGGAAGAGTGAAGATGACTAGGACAGGATGACCTCTCTCTCTCTGTCTCTGTCTCTGTCTCTCTCTCTGTCTCTCTCTCTCTCTCTCTCTCCTCCTAACTCCTCTCTCTCTTTCCATTTCTGTCTCTCTCTGTCTCCCTCTGTCTCTCTCTCTGTCTGTCTCTATCTCTCCCTGTCTCTGTCTCCCTCTTTCGCTACATTCTCTGTCTTTGCTGTGCTGTCTGTCTGTCTCTCTCTCTCTCTCTCTCTCTCTCTCTTCTCTCTCTCTCTCTGTGGGTGTTGGAGTCAATGAGCTAAGACATTAGAGCATTTCTCAAAAAAGAACCAGGAACAGAAAGAGAACAAACCAAGTAGCATGCAAACAGTGTGTAGAGTAGAAAGGCGAAAACAAAAACAAAACCACTAGGGCGTTTCACAGAGATTAGAAGCGATCTGGGCAAGGGTTGTTTACATCGACACATAATGTCTCTTTGTCTGGCTTCTTCCTCTTGCAAGGAATTGTGGGAAGCTAGGATGGCGGAATGCTGGGAAGGGAGGGGGGAAGGTGGTTGTGGAGTGTTTGTCTTCACACGTTGACATCTTGACCCACGGCTGGTTGAGGACAGGGGA
>JAPXFY010000023.1:22117293-22122293 GCA_030674185.1 Monoplex corrugatus | reverse complement strand
GCTGTGTTGTGTTGTGATGTGTTGTGTTGTGTTGTGTTGTGCTGTGTTGTGTTGTGTTGTGTTGTGCTGTGTTGTGTTGTGCTGTGTTGTGTTATGCTGTGTTGTGTTGTGCTGTGTTGTGCTGTGTTGTGTTGTGTTGTGCTGTGTTGTGTTGTGCTGTGTTGTGCTGTGTTGTGTTGTGTTGTGTTGTGTTGTGTTGTGTTGTGTTGTGCTGTGTTGTGCTGTGTTGTGTTGTGCTGTGTTGTGTTGTGCTTGTTGTGTTGTGTTGTGCTGTGTTGTGTTGTGCTGTGTTGTGTTGTGCTGTGTTGTGTTGTGCTGTGTTGTGTTGTGCTGTGCTGTGTTGTGTTGTGCTGTGTTGTGTTGTGCTGTGTTGTGCTGTGCTGTGTTGTGCTGTGTTGTGTTGTGCTTGTTGTTTGTGTTGTGCTGGTGTTGTGTTTTGTGCTGTGTTGTGTTGTGCTGTGTTGTGTTGTGTTGTGCTGTGTGTGTTGTGCTGTGTTGTGTTGTTGTTGTTTTGTGTTGTGTTGTTATGTTGTGTTGTGTTGTTTGTTGTGTTGTGTTGTGTTGTGCTGTTGTGTTGTGCTGTTGTGTTGTGCTGTGTTGTGTTGTGTTGTGTTGTGCTGTTGTGTGTTGTGTTGTGTTGTGTTGTGTTGTGTTGTGTTGTGTTTGTTGTCTGTGCTGTGCTGTGTGCTGTGCTGTGCTGTGCTGTGTTGTGTTGTGTTGTGTTGTGCTGTGTTGTGTTGTGTTGTGCTTGTGTTTGTGTTGTGTTGTGTTGTGTGTGTGCTTGGTGTTTGCGCTATGTTGTGCTGTGTTGTGTTGTGTGTGTGTAGTGTTGTGGGGTGTTGCGCTGTGTTGCGCTGGTTCTGTTGTGTTGTGTTGTGTTGTGTTGTGTTGTGTTGTGTTGTGTTGTGTTGTGTTGTGTTGTGTTGCGCTGTGTTGCGCTGCGTTGCGATGCGTTGTGTTGTGTTGTTGTGTTGTGTTGTGTTGTGTTGTGTTGTTTGTGTTGTGTTGTGTTGTGTTGTGTTGTGTTGGTGTTGGCTGTGTTGTGTTGTGCTGCGTTGTGCTGTGTTGTGTTGTGTTGCGTTGCGTTGTGTTGCGTTGTGTTGTGTTGTGTTGTGTTGTGTTGTGTTGTGTTGTGTTGTGTGTGTTGTGTTGTGTTGTGTTGTGTTGTGTTGTGTTGTGTTGTGTTGTGTTGTGTTGTGTTGTGTTGTGTTGTGTTGTGTTGTGTTGCACTGTATTGCGCTGTGTTGCGCTGTGTTGTGCTGTGTTGTGCTGCGTTGTGCTGTGTTGTGCTGTGTTGCGCTGCGTTGCGTTGCGTTGCGTTGTGTTGTGTTGCGTTGTGTTGCGTTGTGTTGTGTTGTGTTGTGTTGTGTTGTGTTGTGTTGTGTTGTGTTGTGTTGCGCTGCGTTGTGTTGTGTTGTGCTGTGTTGGATGGGATGGGATGGAATTGGATTGGATTGGATCGGATTGTGTTGTATGGTATTGTACATATCATATCGTATCGAATCGTGTTGTGTTGTGTTGTGCTGTATTGCAATGCATTGAGTTTTACTGTACTGTATTGTGTTTTTTCTATCTCTCCCTGAAACAATATTTTCAAATATGATAAATTACCAGAAATTCTTTAGACTGCTTTGGAAAAAATGTTCGATTTGAGGCAGATTGCAAACAGCATGCTAGTGAACTGATACAAATGATTTTGATTTAACCAGAATACCTAATTATGGGTTTTTGTAACATTTAAATCGAACGCAAATTGCAACCCTTACCATGGACATACTAAAAATCCACGCACACACACTCACACACACACACACACACACACACACACACACACACACACACACACACACACACACACATACACACACACACACACACACACACACACACACACACACACACGCATATGTATCATCATCATTAGGTGCCCTGCCGCATGGCGTTGCCGATCATGGACTTCCATCTGTCACTATCTCTCGTTGCCCCTAGAATCTCCCCCACCCTCCTCGTCCCCAGCCACTCTGCAAGTCCGTCCAGCATTCTCTCCCTGGGTCTACCTGGTGCTCTCTTTCCCTCCAGCTTTCCCATTGTGACCAGGTGCTCCAAATCCCCCTTCCTCATAAAATGGCCTATACATGTTGCCTGTCTTTTCCTAATCTTCCTTATGAGTGATCTACTTGTGTCTGCCTCCATCAAGACTGTCTCCCCTGATTTCTTTGCTGTCCATGGAACTCTCAACATTCTTCTTAGAATACATTTATACATATATGCATATATATACATACACAAACATACATACATACATACACACACACATATACATTCACATACACACACACACACTTACATTCTCTCTCTCTCTCTCTCTCACACACACATACATACATACAAACACACACACACACACTTACATACAGACACACACACACACATTCTCTCACACATACATAAGTACACACGCACACACACACACACACACACACACACACACACACACACACACACACACACACACACAAACACACACACACACACATTCACACACACCATACATAAACACACAAATTCACACACGCACATACATACACAAGTACGCATGCACACACAAGAGCCCACGCACGCACACGCACACACCACACACACACACACACACACACACACACACACACACACACACACACACACTCACACACACATACACATACACACAAACAAACAAACAAACAAACAGACAAACAAATAAACAAACACACAGAATGAAAGAAAGAAAGAGAAAAGAGACAGTATGAAGACAGGAAGGTTTCAAACCTTTGCCCTCAGTCCACCCTGTGTGAGTGACCTGTCCACCTCACTCATGACAGGTACTGACAACTGCCATCTCCTATTACCACGCGGTCTCTGAAGTGGCCTCATTTGATTGGCCTCGCCAGCGACCCAGATGCTGATAGAGACAGTGTATGCGAGCATGCGATTGGTGGGATTAATGTGTGATACACAGTGTCAGATGATCCTATTGGTTGAATTTTTATGTGAGAGAAAGTGTCAGATGATCCTATTGGTGGAATTGATGTATGAGAGACAGTGTCAGATGATCCTATTGGTGGAATTGATGTGTGAGACACGATGTCAGATGATCTTATTGGTGGAATTGATGTGTGAGACACGGTGTCAGATGATCTTATTGGTGGAATTGATGTGTGGGAGACAGTGTCAGATTATCATATTGGTGGAATTGATGTGTGAGAGATGGTGTCAGATGATCCTATTGGTGGAATTGATGTGTGAGACACGGTGTTAGATTATCCTATTGGTGGAATTGATGTGTGAGACACAGTGTCAGATGATCTTATTGGTTGAATTGATGTGTGAGAGACAGTGTCAGATGATCTTATTGGTGGAATTGATGTGTGAGACACAGTGTCAGATTATCCTATTGGTGAAATCGATGTGTGAGAGACAGTGTCAGATGATCTTATTGGTGGAATTGATGTGTGAGACACAGTGTCAGATTATCCTATTGGTGAAATCGATGTGTGAGAGACAGTGTCAGATTATCCTATTGGTGAAATCGATGTGTGAGAGACAGTGTCAGATGATCCTATTGGTTGAATTGATGTGTGAGAAACAGTGTCAGATGATCTTATTGGTTGAATTGATGTGTGAGAGACAGTGTCAGATGATCTTATTGGTGGAATTGATGTGTGAGACACAGTGTCAGATTATCCTATTGGTGAAATCGATGTGTGAGACACAGTGTCAGATTATCCTATTGGTGGAATTGATGTGTGAGAGACAGTGTCAGATGATCCTATTGGTGAAATCGATGTGTGAGAGACAGTGTCAGATGATCTTATTGGTGGAATTGATGTGTGAGAGACAGTGCCAGCCAATATATGTTTGGTGCTTGAATTCGCTTTGATTTGAACTGTCAAGATTGGGCGCCTTATAAATACTGTAATTATTATTATTACATAGAGAAAGAGCAAAGAGAACAAGATTTAGGAAACATTAACCCTTTGACTCCCGCACCCTGTCCGCCAGCATCCTGCATTGTCAACCATGCTAACGAAGCAAAACTTAACCCTTTGACTCCCGCACCCTGTCCACCAGCATCCTGCATTGTCAACCATGCTAGCGAAGCAAAAACTTAACCCTTTGACTCCCGCACCCTGTCCACCAGCATCCTGCTTTGTCAAATATGCTAGCGAAGCAAAAATTTAACCCTTTGATTCCCTCATCCTATCCACCAGCTTCCTGCAGGAGTCAAAGGGTTAAAGTGACACCACCAGAATGATTGGAGCATTAACATGGGCAGCAAACAGGCCAGCGTTGTATTCTACGGGCGAGCACTGAACTCGAGATATCAAACTTTGAGTCCATTCACCATCATCATTATCATGTACCCTGCTGCATGGCCTTGGCGATCATGGCCCTCCATATGTATATCTATCCCTTGTCATATTGGCAGATGTGATGCGTCTAGTGTGTCGGCTTCAGCCTGCACCGCTGGCTAGCACTGCTGTGCGAAAAGAAGAGCAGAAGGCGTAAGTCTCTTCCTGTCAATACATAGCCTCTCCATCAGCAAGCCCTACGCTGTGCCTCCTCGTGGCGACAGGCGGTAACTGGGCACCTCACGGACTCAGGCTGAATCTCGTAGGACTCGGAGGAGGTCTGGCCCCCAGACGTGAGGCATGCAGGCCCAACGGCGTGTGGATACGCCCTGGTGCCCACGAACCAGACCCCCAAGCTATGGGTGAATAGCTCCACTGCCTTGTGCACATCTCGGGAGAGAGTAAGGCTAGCGGAGAGACCGTACACAAACCGATGGAAGGCAACGGGAAACCACCATCGTAATTTTTCCTAGGTTATCATGGACAGAAACAAAAAAAATCACAAATGCCTGTCAATTAACATCAGGAAGAGAGTTCTTGAATGTTATATAGAACCAATACTGTTGTACGGATGCGAGGCGTGGACAGTCAACAAACAAAGCCAGAACA
>JAPXFY010000023.1:22107293-22112293 GCA_030674185.1 Monoplex corrugatus | reverse complement strand
AAGGCATGTCTCCTCTGCTTCCTAGTTATTGAATAGCGCATCTGCCATCTGATGCTCAATGAAACATCAGAGAAGTGTTGCTGCTTTTTTCTGAGTTTTGTGTATTGTATTTTTGTCGTGTTTTGTGTACGCTTGACAAAGGCCAGTTGGCTGTAAATTTGCGCCTGTCTTGTTTCAGTTTCAGGTTCAGTTTCTCTGCACTCGGAATGAATTCCATATGCACTCACGTCACAGGTGTCATGTGTATGGGGATCATGGCACGAGCATTAAGCCTGCACATAAACCCACGAGATGGCCAGGTCCTATCCTACCTGACCTATGTTTTACCTAGTATACATTCTTATACAAGTATTGTATCAACCTATCATTGGAACCTTTTTGGTTACACGTAAATGACATGTGTATATGCGTATCTTTTCTTCAAAGAAAAGAACAGATCATCATCATCATCAGGTGCCTTGCCACATGGCGTTGGCGATCATGGACTTCGATCAGTTTCTATCTCTCGTTGCCTCAAGCACCTCTTCCACCCTCTTTGTCTTCAGCCACTCTGCAAGTCCGTCCAATATCTTCTCCCTGGGTCTATCTGGTGCTCTCTCCCTCCAGCTTTCCCGTTGTGACCAGGTGCTCCAATTCTTCTTTCCTCATGAAATGGCCTATAATGTAGCCGGTCTTTTCTTTATCTTCCTTATGAGTGATCTTCTTGTGTCTGCCTCCATCAAGACTGTCTCGTTTGTTTACGTTTTCTTTGCTGTCCATGGAACTCTCAACATTCTTCTTAGAAACCACATCTTGGCAGCCTCAATCTTGTTCTGGCTTTGATTGTTGACTGTCTACGCCTCACAACCGTATAACAGTATTGGTCCTATATAACATTCAAGAACTCTCTTCCTGATGTTAATTGATAGGCAGTTGTTGGTAAGATTGCTTGTCATCTTCTTGAATGCTGTTTTGGCGTGGCCGATTCTGCCGGTTATTTCTGTGCATCTGCCGTCTGGTGAAATGATCGTTCCCAGGTATTTAAACTAATCAATCTATCTCAAGGTTGTGCCGTTTGCTGTTATTTTGCATGAGGGGATTTCATGTTTTTTACTGATCATCATGACTTCAGTCTTCCTGCTGTTTAGTTCAACCCCTAACCTTTGCTTTCTATTTCTAGTATACTCACAAGGTTTTGCAGGTCCCTTTCATTTTCCGCAATTTGCATGGTGTCATCTGTTGTTTATCATTTTTCTTTCAACCTTTAATCCGGGGTCTTCCTCTAGGTTTCTCATGATGTTTTCGTTGTAAAGTGAAAACAGATCTGGTGACAAAACACAACCCTGTCTGATTCCTCTTTTTATGTTTTGGAAAGAGCTTGTATCGTTTTCTATTCTCATTGCAGCTGTTTGTTCCCAGAACATATTTCTGATTATTCGTAGATCTTTTCCATCAATGTTGAGTTTTTCTAGTTGGTCGGTCAATTCTTCATATCTTACCCAATCGAAAGCCTTGGTATAATCAACAAAGCATAAATAAAAATCCTTATTCGTCTCGATTCTTAGGATGTCTATGGCATTAATAGTTCCTTTCCCTTCCACAAATCCACACTGTTCTTCTGCTATTTCTCTTTTGATTCTATTCCTTGTCCTTATCATGATTATTCTTGATAGGATTTTTGTTACATGACTCATCAAACTGATTGTGCTATAGATTTTGCATTCTATAGCCCCTGTCTTCTTTGGAAGTGCAATGAAGATTGATTTTGACGTATCTTTGGGGATTTTTCCAGTGTCGTAAATTTCATTTAGGAGGACTTTGTTTTTTTAATACCAAATTCCTCCAGGGCTTCAATCATCTCTGTAGTAATGTTGTCTGGTCCTGGGGGTTTACCTGGTTTCATCTTTTTCAGTGCTGCTCTAACTTCATCTTTCATTATGGGTGGTCCTTCAAAGTTCTTTTTCATAATGTGTTTTTCGTCATGTACACCCAGTATGATTTGATCTCTCAACAGTCTGTCTTCCAGTGTACCATAGTTACAGGTATTGATCAGTCTCCGCAGTTCTGCTACAAACTGTTCGATAGATTCTCCTGCTGCTTGATGTCTGCAGTTGAATCTGAATGCTTCGTAAGTTTATTGGTTGAACCCACACAGTATTCTTCGAATTTCTGGAGAACAGTGTCAATGTCATTTCTTTCAGCTTCATTAGCAAATGCCAATCCTTCATAGATGTCCATAGCCTCCAGCCCGATGCAAGAAAGAAAAACTGCTGTTCTGTATGTTGAGTCTTCTTCTGTCTGTGTTGTCACAATTTCATAGCTGTCCCAAAGCCTCTTGAATTTCCTCCAGCTGCTCTGCAGGTTTCCTCCATTCACATCAAGTTTAGGAGGTAAGGGAATCTTGGCATGTCGTCGACTGGCTCTTCTCTCATCTTGTTCATCTTCCATGGTTGAACTTTAGTCTTCAATATTCTGGATTTTTGTTGGAGTTCGTAATCCCACTTCTGACACCATATTTCGTTCTTTCTACAGCCAACTCGGAAGACAGGGCAATGCTTCTTCGTCTTTACTCGTCACTGTCTGATTCTCAACTGACTATATATATACATTTCACAGTGAACAGCAATCAGTTATCATTTAAACGAATATCATGCCGTGCTGCTATCCGCACGCTGTTTACTGTCAACACACGTCACAGTCATCTTCAAAAAGATCTTTAATGTACTCTCCCCGTCTTTCTGACATTTTGTCTTTTTCCATGATAAGCGTACCATCTTTCGATTTTAAGCAACCAGTTGATGTGCATGTATTTTTCCTGTCGACAATTTCTTCAGTTCGTCTGTGCATACCTGAGGATCCGTTTTGTGTCGGTCTTCTATTTCTTGGCATTTTGTTTTCAGCCAAGCTTCTTTAGCTTCATTGCACCTATTCCTGATTTCTTTGTTTATCTTCCTGGATATCTCCTCGTTTCTCTTTGCCTTCCTCCATTCATCCATCAAGTCTAAAATTTCTTTTGTCATCCAGTTCTTGGTTTTGCATTAAATATGCGTGCTGGTTTTCTTTTTGTGTTTTTCTGCTTCGACTATTTCAAATAATTTACTGTGTTCTGTATGTTGTTCCCGTATTTGAGCACGCATCTGATGGCTGAAATTAGCTGCTCTGTGTGTTACTGAATGCCTGAGTTCAGCAGTTGATCGCATCATCATGGGTCGTTTTGTTTTGGTGGAACAATGCCAGCTATTGAACATGTCGTCAGTAGGCAGTCCATGTCTTGCAATGGTACAACAGGGCCCTCAGGACTACTGTCCTCCTCCTCCTCCTACTCCTCATCATCATTACCACACCAATTATTATCATCATCATCATCATCATCATCATCACTACCATTATCATCATGACATCATTATCACCACCACCACCATCATCATCATCATCATCACCACCACCGTCATGACCATCATCATCATCACCACCACTACCATCATCATTATCATCATCACCACCACCATCACAACCACAACCACCACCATCATGTTCATCATCATCATCACCATCATCATTATCTCAATATCAATATCATCATCACAGTTCTTTGCATCATGGTCTTTTAAGTTCGTGTTCTGACCAATAAATCCATGAACATGATCTCCATCTTTCCACCCTACCAAATAAAAGAAGTGACGGTGAAAAAAAAATCACGGTAAGGGATCGAGATGGAAGCAGGGATGGACAACCAACAACACTGTACTCAAAGGTCAACGACACAGTGTGCGCTAGGACTGAAGGGACAACGAAGGTGAGAGATGGGGAAGGGAGCAGTGGATACAGTCTCCAGGACATGTCCTAATATCACCATGTATCTGACTGTGTAAGACTTTAAGACTTTTGACAGTATGGGGACAGAGCGTGGGAGTGAGGTAGCGGAGTGGGGATGGGTGGGGGAGGGAGTGAACAATCAACAGCACTATATTCAAAGGTTAATGACCAGTACATGGGCGGGTTGTTTCTTTTGATAAAGCCATGGTAACTGATGTCTTAAGCTTAATCCCAGCTCTCAATTCGAAAACTGGCTTTTGCACTTATCCCAGAACAAGTGTGACTGTCCGCTTTCAAGCAAACAGGAACCAGGCAAACACGAAAATAGAACAGAACTTGTATCTAATACAACAAGACAAGACAGGTGCAAATTTTCGGCCATCTGGCCTTTGTCAAGCGTGAATGTAAGATCACAAACAAACAAACACCAAATAAGAAAATTAGGAGAAAAAGACTGAAACTGCCCTGTGGAAGGAAAGAACTCTACAACTGAACGAAGCAGCAGGGACGTTTAACTTTAAGTCCTTTTCTCGTAATGTTTGTGTTTGATGTTTGTTTGTTTTTAATCTTACATCCACGCGTGATCAAGCCCAGTTGGCCGAATTTTTGCGCCTGTCTTGTCTGGTTGTATTAAAATACGTGTTTTGATTCATTTTTGTGTTTTTCTGGTTCTTGGCCTTCAAGTTAACGTTTCATAAGGTCCTTACCCCCTCTTTCCTGTTCCCGGACTTTGCCAGCCCATGATATATGTACAGACTCAGAGATTCCGCCTGAAAAACATGAATGGAGGGGATGGGGTGGGGTGTGTAATGAGCTAGCAGCATGTTCTTCCAGTAATCTGTAACTATGACCAAGCTGGACGTTCATGGTTAACTTGTTTAATGTTAATTGTTACCCGTTGTCCGTCCTTCTCCTGACTGACTTCACTTGTTCTTATTCCTGTGCTGATGACGAGAAGGAGGATGGTGATGATGATGTTGACGATGTTGGGGATGGTGATGATGATGACGATGTTGACGATGTTGATAATGATGTTGAGAAAGATAATGATGCTGACGTTGTTGACGATGGTGATGATGATGATGATGTTGTAGATGTTGAGGATAGTGATGATAATGATGACGATGACGAAGTTGAGGATGCTGATGACAGTGATGATGTTGACTATGTTCACAATAAAGATAAGGAGGACGAGGAGGAGAATG
>JAPXFY010000023.1:22087293-22092293 GCA_030674185.1 Monoplex corrugatus | reverse complement strand
GTTGATCTCAAGCGCCTTCATGTCACGCTTGCAAACGTCTTTGTATCTCAGCTGTGGGCGGCCAATGTTTCTCTGCCCTGTGGCAAGCTCACCATAAAGGATGTCTTTTGGGATGCGACCATCTTCCATGCGGCGAACGTGGCCCAACCAGCGCAGGCGGTTGGATGGCAAACTTTGTCACTTTCCGGCAGCTCCTGCGGCCGCGTTGGCACCAAAACGTAACAGCCCTGCTGTTCCTTTGGATCTGTCAGCGAGGTGGAGAGGGGGGACAAGTTGCATGGGCAACAGCCTGTCTTCCATATTACACTGCCCAGGCTTACATCCGTCCATTCATCCACAAACACTGCACCTACGACCTGGAGAGGACGCGAATGCATTGAATATATATATATATATATATATATATATAATATATATATATATATATATATATATATATATATATATATATATATTGTAGATAAACCAAAGAAACAAGACAACAAACTAGAGTTTTGAGCCCAGTACTTCGGCCAGTGGCCTTCCTCAGGGGACTGTTTATTCAGGAATGAACACACACATCAAACATTTTTGAATGAAGACTGTTCACAGAGTAATCCAATCTTTTTTCTTTTCAACAACACGAGACGCCTGCCAATTCCTCCCTCATATACGCATATATATATATATGTATGTATATATATATATATATATATATATATATATATATATATATATATTATGTGTGTGTGTGTGTGTGTGTGTGTGTGTGTATACATATATATATATATGTATCTGTCTGTCTGTCTGTCTGTCTGTCTGTCTGTCTGTCTGTGTGTGTGTGTATGTGTGTGCGATTTTTTCCAGGTATTTTACAATCTTCAGTGAGGTGTGGAGTACTTTTAAGATGGTTATGGCCCTGCTATGGCTGCACGCAGTCGGATTGGTTTTAGGCAACAATAACAATAACAATGGAGCTTAGTGGTCAAGGAAAATCCTAGTCGGTCATGTCTTCTGTGTTTCCACTCGATAGAGATGACGTTGGTGTAATACATGTTCAGCTGTCTGGTCCTCTTGACTGCAGAGGCAGACTGGTGAAGGCGTCAGTTTGAACTTGTAGCTTACATAGGCGATGAGTTCGTTGTGGCCGGCGTGGAGCCTCATCAGGACCCCTTGCTGCTCTCTGGAGAGAAGGTGGTAGTCGCCCTTTTCTGACCGTGTCTTAAGGAGTGATCTGATGATGTTCTTCTTGTCCCTGTAGCTGGTGCCGTTATCTGGTTGGTCCAGTTGGGCTCTTCTTTTGTCGGGCTTATCTGAAGTCTCGTTTTATTTTGCTGTCTGGAACTGAAGTGGAAACACCAGAGCGTCAGTCGTCTGCTTTGTCGAGAAAGCCAGCCATTCCGTTTTAACCCTTTGACTCCCGCACCCTGTCCACCAGCATCCTGCATTGTCAATCATGCTAGCAAAGCAAAAACTTAACCCTTTGACTCCCGCACCCTTTCCACCAGCATCTTGCATTGTCAGTCATGCTAGCAAAGCAAAAACTTAACCCTTTGACTCTCGCACTCTGTCCACCAGCACCCTACATTATTAACCATGCTAGCAAAGCAAAATCTTAATCATCACTCAACACAGACGTTGGTCATAATTACCTCCCTTCTTCAGACAACGTAACCCTTTGGCTCCAACACCCTATGCACCTGGTTAAGTTTTTGCAGTTGGTGGATATGGTGCAGGAGTCAAAGGGTTAAGTTGTCTGAAGAAGGGAGGCAATTATATCCAGTGTCTATGTTGAGTGGTGGTTCACTTTTCATAACGTCTGGAACTGTTCTGATTTTTCTCCTTGAAGTATAAACCTTGAGCGACCAGAATGTCTCCTTTCCACCCTGCAGTCCATATTCATTTTCATTTTGCACATTCATATTCATTTCTTTTTTCATGGTGGATTTACCACGTGAAACTCGGGCTTCCCTTCCATTTGACAGCGCGTCGCCGCATTGCAGCGCCACCCATTTTTTAGACCAAGACTTCAGACAGGCAAGGTTGATTTGTCTTCAAGGGGAGGGACCTGGGAAATCAACCTATCTCTCCAATGTTTTATACCAAAGCAGCCGGGCAATACCCTGCTCTTCACGATTTTCAACTGTTGCGGGATCTCTAGTATACGCAGGCCAGAAGGCACATGGGTCCGACTCATTTTTCGTCCTCTTCTGAAGGACTATACGTTCAGTTTGATTTTCTGGTCAGACTGTGGAGAAAAATTGAGGCCTCAACGGGAAGCGAACCCTAGAACCTCGAGTTTAGTTATTGGCAGGCGAACGTCTGAATTATTCTGCCACCTGCCTCCTTGAACTCGTGTGATTGAGATAACGCTGTGTGTGTATGTGTCATCGGCTTGTTAGCCGACAGGTTGATAAGTTTTAAATATCTAGGAACGACCATCTCACCAGAAGGCATATGCACATCAGAAATAGCCAGCAGAATCAGTCAAGCCAAAACAGCATTCAAGAAGATGAAAAGCATTTTTACCAACAAATGCCTATCAATTAACATCAGGAAAAGAGTTCGTGACTGTTATATAGAACCAGTAATGTTATGCGGTTGTGAGGCGTGGATTGTCAACACACAAAGCCAGAACAAGACTGAGGCAGCCGAAATGTAGTTTCTACGAAGAATGTTGAGAGTTCCATGGACAGCAAAGAAAACAAACGAGACAGTCTTGATGGAGGCAGACGCGAGAAAATCATTATAAAGAAGACTAGGAAAAAACAAGCAACATCAAATAGGACACATTATGAGGAAAGGGAAATTAGTAGAACACCTGATCACAACGGGAAAGCTGGAGGGAAAGACAAGACCAGGTAGACCCAGGGAGAAAATACTTGGCGGACTTACAGGGTAGCTGAAGACAGAGAGGGTGGAAGATGTACTTGCGGCAACAAGGGATAGATAGATATGGAGGGCCATGATGGCCAACGCCATGCGGCAAGACACATGATGATGACTGCTTGGTTCTCTTGACAGAGCCGTGGACTTAGGATCTGATGTCTTGGGTCCAGTCCCAACCCACAACATTAAACGCCGGTCTGTTTGTTGCCGATAATGTTTCCAAAGAATTCTTCCACCCACCTACCCTCTCCTGTCTGCTTCTCAGTTCAATACCTTGCCAGTTCATAGGCTTTCGCGCAGGCTCAGGAAGCCTACCATACAATTGCTGGCAGATCTGGGTGAAGCACATATGGTTCTTGAACACACTCCAAATCCCATCGATCTATTTACAGGTCTAAGTCAGTGTGCGTGTATTTGCAAACATAAGTCCCTGTGCAGTTGTTTGTCTGAGTATATGTGCCTGCGTGCATGCCTACGCGCTCCGATTCTGTTTGTTGTGGTTTTTCTGATTCCTGACTGCTTAACCTGTTGACTCCTGCACCCTGTCCACCAGCTTCCTGCATTGTCAACTTATGCCAGCAAACCAAAAACTTAAGCCTTTGACTCCCTCACCCTATCCACCAGCTTCATGCAAGGATAAGGATGTCAAAGAGTTAATTTTTTTTTTTTGCGATTGGTGGATAGGATGTGGGAACCAAACAGTTAAACGTGGACAGTCATTTCTGCTTTGGAGTTCAAATTGCTGGAACAAATCCCTTCTGCTTACCAGCAGTGACAAGACATGATTCAACCTCTGTCAGTCATCCGCAGACTTGCTCCTCCCTTAACCGCTTTCCTTTATATACGTACGAGGAACATTACACACGCACGTTAAAGATCCGGAAACTCCCGTCAGTGTCGGTGGCTTATAGAAGTATGTAAACACCCAGCATATACCACCACCGAAGAATTGTATGCAGATGAGCAACATATTTCCAGCACAAAATAATTGACTGTGAGTGCACGCAACCGAGACAATAGAACACTCAAAAAAATTTTTGTTAGAAAATGTATACTACATATAACAAAGCGTACGTATCTTACATAACAGATTCTTTTTTAAATTAAGATCATTACATTCAGGAAGTTTCATCTGTGGTCAATTCTCTCTCTCTCTCTCTCTCTCTCTCTCTCCTCTCCTCTCTCTCTCCTCTCTCTCTCTCCTCTCTCTCTCTCTCTCTCTGTTTATCTGTCTGTCTTCTCTCTTGTCCCTGTCTTCTCTGTCTCTCTCTCTTTTGTCTCTCTCTATCTCTGTCTGTCTCTCTCTCTTCTCTTTCTCTTCTTCTCTCTCTATCTCTCTTTCTCTGTCTTCTGTTTTCTGTCTCTCTCTTTCTTCTCTCTCTCTCTCTTCTTCTATCTGCTATCTTGTGTCTCTTTCTCTCTCTGTCTTGTCTCTCTCTCTGTCTGTCTCCTCTCTCTTCTCTCTCTCCTCTCTCTCTCTCTCTCTTCTATCTCTTCTTTCTCTCCTTCTTCTCTCTCCTCTCTGTCTCCCTCTTTGTCTCTGTTTGTCAGTAGTCTGTCTGTCTGTCTGTCTCTCTCTCTCTCTCTATCTCTCTCTACTCTCTCTCTCTCTCCTCTCAACTCGCTCTCTCTCTCTCTCTCTCTCTCTCTTCTTCTCTTCTCTCTCTCTCTTCTCTCTCTCTCTTTCTCTTCTCTGTCCCATTCTTTACGCCGCCTTAATCGCCACAGAATGTGACAATGTTTACAATGCTATGATGAGGAGAGGCAGCGATGAATATTATGATTCTATGGAATTTCATCATAGAATGCGTGACAGGGCTGTACGTACGCTTACTATAATAATTTAATTCTGGCGTAACCAGGCTTAAGAGATACATACACCTGTGGCGATGGTCAGACGATTTGAGCAACACCTGAATGTAGCATCCATGAAGTGAATGACTCACCCAGTCTTCCCATAAACCCATAGCATACTCAGTTGTACGCAGGAGTTGGTTGTGGCCGAAAAATCCACGATAAATTTGGGCCAGACTGATGGAAGATTTGAGCCTACAACATAAACCAGTCGTGTTTGGTGTATGTGAGAGGAACAATACCGACTTGTTTCATGCTTTTTTTTTCTTTGCTGAATA
>JAPXFY010000023.1:22074793-22077293 GCA_030674185.1 Monoplex corrugatus | reverse complement strand
CTTCTCGTCTTCACTTCTTCACTTCTTCGCCTCTTCATTTCTTCACTTCTTCGCTTCTTCACTTTTTCAGGTCTTCATTTCTTCTCTTCTTCATTTTTTCACATGGTGTGACCTTGAAGAAGTTTAAGTCGAAATAAAACGCGATGTGACACAAGGGCAGAAGCAGACTATCCCAACAGATAAAAAAGATGTTGAATATTGTTAGAAAGTCCTGACCACGTGCTGTTCACACGCTGTCCTCAGTAGATGCCGATTTTAGGCAGCACATTTAGGCAGTTCAAGTGACCTTGACCTTGACGCTTTGTTTTTTTCCAATCTTACGCATTTGAGACTTCTGAAATGTCTATAACTTTGATTCCAGTTTATAGAAAATCGATGAATTTTTTACACGTTTTAACACATTTTTGAAACATTAAGATGGGCAGTGAACGAACAGGCCAGTATTTAGGTTGTAGGCTGGGATTGAACTCGAGATGTCAAACCTCGAGTGTGTTGCTGTATCAACAGAACCAACAAGCCTGCTAACGTAAGTTAAATATTGTGGAAAATGGACAACTCTGGGCACTTGACCAGTGGCCTACACAGAGATATAAACAGGACAGGACTGTGTCAGTTTCAGGAAACTGTGTGCATCAACATGAAAACAGGACTGTATCGGTTTAAGAAAAATGATTTGTACCAGCTTTTGACGTAAAGTCAAACAAGATCTTGGATTTTAGTGGTAGTAAGACCTAATCATGAACTCAACAGTAGTAAGAACTAATAATGAACTCTATAGTAGTAAGATCTAATAATGAACTGTATAATAATAAGACCTAATAATGAACACTATAATAATAAGACCTAATAATGAACACTATAGTAGTAAGACCTAATGATGAACTCTATAGTAATAAGACCTTATAATGAACTCTATAGTGGTAAGACCTAATAATGAACACTATAGTGGTAAAACCTAATAATGAACTCTATAGTAGTAAGACCTAATAATGAACTCTATGGTAATAAGACCTAATAATGAACTCTATAGTAGTAAGACCTAATGATGAACTCTATAGTAGTAAGACCTAATAATGAACTCTATAGTAGTAAGACCTAATGATGAACTCTATAGTAATGAGACCTAATAATGAACTCTATAGTAGTAAGACCTTATAATGAACTCTATAGTAGTAAGACCTAGTAATGAACTCTATAGTAATAAGACCTAATAATGAACTCTATAGTAGTAAGACCTAATAATGAACTCTATAGTAGTAAGACCTAATAATGAACTCTATAGTAGTAAGACCTAATAATGAACTCTATAGTAGTAAGACCTAATAATGAACTCTATAGTAATAAGACCTAATAATGAACTCTATAGTAATAAAACCTTATAATGAACTCTATAGTAGTAAGACCTAATAATGAACTCTATAGTAGTAAGACCTAATAATGAACTCTATAGTAGTAAAACCTAATGATGAACTCTATAGTAATAAGACCTTATAATGAACTCTACAGTGGTAAGACCTAATAATGAACTCTATAGTAGTAAGACCTAATAATGAACTCTATAGTAGTAAGACCTATTAATGAACTCTATAGTAATAAGACCTAATAATGAAATCTATAGTAGTAAGACCTAATAATGAACACTATAGTAGCAAGACCTAATAATGATCTCTATAGTAGCAAGACTAATAATGATCTCTATAGTAGTAAGACCTAATAATGAACTCTATAGTAGTAAGACCTACTAATGACCTCTATAGTAGTAAGACCTAATAATGACCTCTATAGTAGTAAGACCTAATAATGAACTCTATAGTAGTAAGACCTTATAATGAACTCTACAGTGGTAAGACCTAATAATGAACTGCATAGTAGTAAGACCTAATAATGAACTCTATAGTAGTAAGACCTAGTAATGAACTACATAGTAGTAAGACCTAATAATGAACTCTATAGTAGTAAGACCTAATAATGACCTCTATAGTAGTAAGACCTTATAATGAACTACATAGTAGTAAGACCTAGTAATGAACTACATAGTAGTAAGAACTAATAATGAACTCTATAGTAGTAAGACCTTATAATGAACTCTATAGTAGTAAGACCTGATAATGAACTCTATAGTAGTTAGACCTAATAATGAATTCCATACATGTAGTAATAAGACCTAATAATAAACTCTATAGTAGTAAGACCTAACAATGACCTCTATAGTAGTAAGACCTTATAATGAACTACATAGTAGTAAGACCTAGTAATGAACTACATAGTAGTAAGACCTTATAATGAACTCTATAGTAGTAAGACCTAATAATGACCTCTATACTAGTAAGACCTAATAATGAATTACATAGTAGTAAGACCTAGTAATGAACTACATAGTAGTAAGACCTTATAATAAACTCTATAGTAGTAACACCTAATAATGAACTCTACAGTAGTAAGACCTAATAATGAACTCTATAGTAGTAAGTCCTACTAATGAACTCTATAGTAGTAAGAC
>JAPXFY010000023.1:22064793-22069793 GCA_030674185.1 Monoplex corrugatus | reverse complement strand
AATCACTTTATACCGCCTGCCCTCCTCCTTGCTGTGACAACTATAAAGCCCCACAATGAATGTAATCACACCCCTCCCCTCCCCTCTCTTTGCCTTCTGGCCCAGTAAAAACCTGTCGACCCTTTTATGTGTTTCCTTTCTAAGTGTCCCTCCCATGAAGTATCAAGTTCTCTCACTCACTGTCCATGATGCCCCTGACATGTAAGGCAGCAAATAAAGAGGAATCACAACTAAGGGAGTGGCGCAGTGTTTGTGTATAACTCTCCTGTCTTGCTTTTGTTTGTGTTGGTGTAAAAGGGTCAATCGCAATCCTCTTCCATAGTGGAACAGGGCAGGCTTGTAGTGTGAGATGGTTGGGTATAGTAGCCCCTTCAAATTTGTCCCGGTCATTTTTGGTGTGTATGTATGTATGTATGTATGTATTAGTATGTATGTATGTATGTATGTATGTATGTGATGTATGTATGTATGTATGTATGTATGTATGTATGTATGTATGTATGTATGTATGCATGTATGTATGCATGTATGTGTATGTGTGCTTGTGTGTTTGTGTGTGTGTGTGTGTGTGTGTGTATGTTCACTATTACATGGAGCTCATTGGTCTAACATGACACTAACATTTTGTTTGTTCGTTTTCTTTCCATTTTCTATTCTATTTCAATGGCCACAATGTCTGGGACAATTGTTCACAATGCTATGTGTGATGATGATGATGATGGGAATAATAATGATGATGCTATGGTGTTCCACTGTGGATTGAAACTGTGTGACTAATTATACTCTATGCTTCCATTCATGAAATAACCAGACTGCATCAGCTCTATTCACTGCGAACAGCTCCATGCCTCTTCTTTTTGTTTTTTTGTATTATTTGCTCTTCTTCATATACTTGGGAGTTCAAAATCCCTCAATACAGATACAAGAAATATTTTCTGATCATTGCCCATTTGGATCTTTTCTGAGGAATAATCTGCATTCCATTTCTTACCCACTGGACGAGGCGGCAGGGAAGTTTTTAGTCCCGTTTTTATTATCCATTGTTTGGTGTCTGTGATCTGTCTGTGACCGTGCGTTCGCGCTTGACAAAGGCTAGTTGGCCGAAAATTTGCGCTTGTTTTGTTTTGTCTCGTTGGATACGCGCTTACATTGGTTTTCTTGTTCTTCTGGTTCGTGTTTGCTTGGGCGCGGGCAGTCAAACTTGTTTTGGATCTACGACGTTTATCTAGCCTTTCCTATTTTATGACCCAGCTTGAAGCCCACGTTTTCTGTGAATCTTTCTGTTTCAATTAATTTGGTTACAATGACCTTGTCTTGTCGTCAGCTGTTTTAATGCGTTCTTGTAGTGTGGATGTTATTTAAGGCGTGTCCATGTTATAGGATAAAAATGATGAATGTGTGTTACATGTATAATTTCATGTCTGTATTGTAGAATACTAAGTGCATAGGGCACTTTTATTTGCACCATAAATCATTATATCATTAATATCATTATTTGCTCTCTATAATTTTCCATTGCTTTTATTCTTTCTCCCCATTTATAGCCGTGTGCGTGTGCGTGTGCGTGTGCGTGTGCGTGTGCGTGTGCGTGTGCGTGTGCGTGTGTGTGTGTGTGTGGTGCGTGCGTGCGTGCGTGCGTGCGTGTGTGTGCGTGCGTGCGTGTGTGTCTGTTTAAGCGCTTAGATTTGATTTTATCAAGATTTTGCGCTATATAAAATATTGATTATTATTATTATTATTTTAAATATTATAATCTATCATGGTATCAGTCAGGCCTGAGAGAGAACAGACCAGCCAAGTTATGATAAGATCAGTCTTTATTTCCAATGGTGATAGATAAACACCACACATGCTTTTCTTCGTCATTCCAGTTCTTGTCAGACAAGGAACTAAACTGTCCTATATAAATGATTATGTATTGAAATATGTTACTTGTGCATATATTATTTCATACAAACAAATATTGACAACAGATGGCAGAGTGACAGACGGGGTGGGGGAGAGGCAGCAGACAGAGAAGACAGAGAGACACACACACACAGAGGTAGAGACAGAGACAGAGAGAGAGACACACACACACAAGAGGTAGAGACAGAGACAGAGACAGTCCTGTTAATGCATTACTTTAAGTTTATGAAGTTTGTACTTTAGAGTTAAATTTTCCATACACATTGTTGATGTTAAATGTTAGTGTTAAGTTCTTGTTCCATTTTTCTATTTTCCCACCTACTTATGTCTATAACTCTGTCTCCTCTATGCCCCAAAACCAACCCGTCCATCTCTCATCTCACATACTTTTTTTTTCCCCGTCTAATATCACTCATAGTGAAAAGACGTTAAATCAAAGAGCGAACGAAACGAACAGAGACAGAGAGACAGGGCTGAAAATTGTCCCAAACTGATTTCCTGGGGTAACACCTGAAACATAGGACCGTACAGTCAGTTGGTCAGTCATTGTCCACATCTATTGCTCACTCTAGGGCCTATTTCATCACTACAAAACCATTACTCTGACACGCTGTGAGAGACAGAACATACTGCGTTCAACGTCCCCAATACTCTACTTGATATTTCTTCTTCCAAGGTGAGTGAGTGTTTTAATTCTGCTTCTTATAGTTTATGTATGTGGCCATTTCACGGTGTGTTTTTGATAGGAGTAGAGAAACAAAATGTTAAAGGAATAGCAGCTAGAAAAAAAGTTATTTGAGTGATTGTTTGTGATGAAATGTAGATTTTTTTCAACAATTAAGTTTTTACCTTTCTATACACGGGATTTTATAGCAAAACCTGTGGACCATGTGTCAGTATTTTCTTCAGTAAAATCACCATTATTTTGTAGTTGTGGTGACTCTCCTAGGATCCCCAAACTTCCAACAGAGTTGACCGTGAAGTAAAGTCGTAATTTGACTTTGAATATTTTTATGAGTGGTGCACAGATGGCAGAGTTTCAGACACTTTTAAGTCTTTATAGTAATAATAATAATAATAATTACAATATTTATATAGCGCAAAATCTTGATAAAATCAAATCTAAGCGCTGAAACAGACACACACACACCACGCACGCACACACACGCACGCACGCACGCACACACACACACGCACGCACACACACACACACACACACACACACACACACACACACACACGCACACGGCTATAAATGGGGAGAAAGAATAAAAGCAATGGAAAATTATAGAGAGCATATTATATACAATTATATATTACAATGTGATTCCCCTCCGAGTGGAGACAGGCTGCAGAGGGGATTGAGTGAGGTCAGGATTTTATGCAGAGGAGAAAAGGTGAGTTTTGAGAGCGGACTTGAAGGAGACAAAAGTAGGTTGCTGACGGACTGAGAGAGGAAGTTTGTTCCAGGAGAGCGGACCAGAAACAGAGAAGGCTCGTGGACCATAGGTATTGAGCTTAGTGCGTGGAAAGCGAAAAGTCAGAGGATCGGAGGCAGAGCGGAGGGTACGTGAGGGAACATAGATCTCAAGTAGGCTTGACAGGTAATCGGGGGCTGCGTTATTGAGGTTTTTGTAGCACATGGTGTCTAGTTATTAGCAGACGTCCTGCTTGGCGTGGATCATAGGTAGCACATATCACATGATTGATTGATAAACATTCATCACTATCATAGTAAAGATGTGGCACTGTTGTTGGTGTGATTGAAGCTGGGAAAACATGTGATCTTCTGACGATCTTTTGAGTTTTGTGATCAGAGGTTTTTGTATAGATGACCTATCAAGATGTCAGATGGCATCCAGATACAACTCTGATAGGTTTTATTTAATGTGTGTTGGCGTTGGATGAGTCAGCAATAAAGAAAATGTGTCTACTAGGGACAGAGATAAATACATGGTTATGTAGATCAGTAATTGGCAAAGATTCCAATGGTCTGCATGACAGTTTACTATCAACAAGTGCATCAACAAATAGGCGTGATCAAACTTGTCACAGAGATAGTTGAGGGAGTATAAGAAGCAGTAGTGGTGGTGCTTCTAAAATCTATATACAGTGTGTTCATTTCACCACAGAAGACTCATGACAACAATGCAAACAAAACTTACCAAGACAGCTATTGAAATCACAGACATATTTTGTCCCTGCTGATGTTGTCTTGTGTTGACTGTACTTTACCCTTAAGACTAATTTCTGGAAGGCATTGCGTTTCATAAGGATTCGTGAATTTTACTTTGTAGAATTGCATAAATACTGAACATGCACCCATACACAAAAATCATAAGTAATGTGGTGCGCATTTGTTTATCTGATTAGTCCCCCTACTTGTTAACTTTTTTGGTCATCAAAATTCACAAATGATCACCCTAAAAAAAACAGTTGCTTCCCTTGTCTTATGCTAATTGACTTGATAATATACGTTTTTCAGATAGCCATTGACATATGTATGCTAATACATAGGTGGCTGGTCTAGATTGTAATTTATATGTTTTTTAAACAAGTACCCAATAACTACTACCAGGATTAATACTATAATAGGACTAAATGATCAAGTTGCAGTCAGCTGGTCATAAGTGGCTAAAAATCGCTGGATAGAGTCAACATTCTAATGACTGAATTTTTTCAACATACAAGTCTACAACACTTAATGTTTGAGTTCCCCAAAGTCTAATGGCTGAAACCATCCTCAAAAGATATTTCAACGAAGAAAAAAAATTTCAGAATTCTACATACATATTTCTTCCCCTGTTAGAAAAGCACTCAAGTTCTACAGATGTTAAATGTGTCTATAAACAACTATAATAGACAAGCCTACATTATATGTGTTGTTTTGATGGTTCTATTTTATGGTTTAATTTATGTTTTGTTTTCTTTTTGCTTTTTGTATATCAATTTATGAACTTTGAAATGTTAACATTCAGAAATGAAAATGTAAGCCTCTAGCCTGATTTTGCTATGTTGCATCATGTATGCTTTATACAAATACTTTGAATTTCAGCGTTATGACCTTGATATAGTGAAATTCTGTAGAAATA
>JAPXFY010000023.1:22054793-22059793 GCA_030674185.1 Monoplex corrugatus | reverse complement strand
ACATTGGTAAAACCGCGTCCCGCAGTTCTGAAGCGCAGAATCGCCCAGGTTCGATCCCCGGCGTGGGGAAAAAAAATAGACAACAGCAGAAGGGCATCCAGGAGTCATGACCTGGATGTGGCCCGGCCCCCCGAGAATGTAAGGAGTTCAGGGCCGAAACACTTGTCTAAAGGGGTTACTTCTCTGAAGACCCTGTTGTCTAGCTCTCCCTAGAGTTTCTTTCTACCATGTATATATGTCCCACTTGCTACCTTAAAGCTACATTACATCAGAGTTAACAGTAGTAATATACCTGTATAGATGTCCCACTTGACTACCTTTAAACTACATGTAGATATCTGATTAACTTAATAGACCTGCATAAATGTTCCAATTGACTGCCTATAATCTACATGCTTAGAGTAACGTCTCTTTAAGACTGATGGGAGAATACATTGATATTTGCTAAGTTGAAATCATGTTCAAAACTACATTCCCTCGAAATGTTTGGTGACCAGACTGACTTTTCCTGTCCTCTGTCTGTCACCTTATTGTAAAACGTTTTACCACGCCCTTGTTTTACCCAAATTGGTATATCATTCTGGGTCATGTATGTTTCCTGTAAACAGACCGTCACATATTTTTAATTTTGTTTTGTTTTAGCTGATCAGGGAGTTATTGTTTTTTTCATTTGGTAAGTATGCTAGCTAAACAGCTATTCAAGAAAACTTGTTAACATTGTGCATACCAATAGTACAATGGTTGTAGATTACATCTCAATACAAATCAAAAGTATTTGCCAACACTATATACAGCATACAAATGGCAACCTGACCAACAACAATTTTGGATCAGGCCTCGTACACCATGCAGTGTGCAAGAAATTGGTGTATAGGTTGACTGAATGTCTAGTGAATGTATAGATGGACTGACTGACTGACTGACTGACTGACTGACTGACTATTTAATGAATGTATAGATGGACTGACTGAATATCTAATGAATGTAAAGATGGAATGAATGACTGAATTCCAATGAATGTATAGATCGAATGACTGATTGATTAATCAAATGAATGATTGCATAGTGGATTAATTGCCAAGTTGATTAAATACTCATTTTACTGATTAACTGTTTGATTTCAGGCAATATCAGAAGAGATGTCAGAGCGCGTTGAAGAGTTTCTAAATTACACACATTATGAAGTGAGGTTTGGAGACTGTGCCATTCGGTACACACAAACATGTCTCAATGGTCTGGAGACAATTTTGAGGTGTCGCTGTGTTTCTCACATTCAGCCTGACACTATCAAGCAGCTTGTTTGTGCTTGTCGTCTGGTACTGAGGCAGTGTGAGATACTGTTTCCACAGCAGACATCACAGCAGACAATACAGAAAAAGGATTGGTAAGTTGTGTGAGCAGAGAGAGAAAAAGAGAGAAAGAGAGGATAACTATATAAAAATTTGAATAAATTTTTGTTCATCTGGCCCCAGCCCTGTGGGGGACCGCAGCAACAATATAAATATGCAATTAGAACAGTCATGTAAGAAGCAAGTACATTTTGATATTATTAAACAGATTACACACACACACACACACGCATACACACACACACACACATACAACACACAACACACACACACACACATACACACACACACATACACACACACACAGACACACACATACACATACACACACACACACACATACACACATACACACACATACACACACACACAACATACACACACACACACACACACACACACACACACACACACACACACACACACACACACACACACACACAATCACCTGACTTCTTGTGGTTCACTGTCAAGGAGGGAATTATTATCATTACGTGCATATTACGTCAACAACTATTTGAGTCACACCATAATAACCAACTTTCCATACCATTCCAACTGATGAAAATCCATAGTAAAGATGAAAACTGTTTATTGATGTCCTTTATTCGCCATGATACACTGTCTGTTTTTTTCTATCATGGCCACAGACAGTCAAGCCAACACACAGTTTTTGATGTTCTCTGTTATACTCCATGGTACACTGTCTGTCTTTTTCTATCATGGTCACACACAGTCAAGCCAAACACACAGTTTGTTGATGTTCTCTGTTATACTCCATGGTACACCCATCTGTCCTTTTCTATCATGGCCACAGACAGTCAAGCCAAACACACAGTTTGTTGATGTTTCTGTTATACTCCATGGTACACATCTGTCTTTTTCTATCATGGCCACAGACAGTCAAGCCAAACACACAGTTTATTGATGTTCTCTGTTATACTCCACGGTACATATCTGTCCTTTTCTATCATGGCCACATACAGTCAAGCCATACACACAGTTTATGATGTTCTGTTATACTCCATGGTACATTATCTGTCCTTTTCTATCATGGCACAGACAGTCAAGCCAAACACACAGTTTTTGATGTTCTCTGTTATACTCCATGTACACTATCTGTCCTTTTCTATCATGGCCACAGACAGTCAAGCCAAACACACAGTTTATGATGTTCTGTTATAGTCCATGGTACACCTATCTGTCCTTTTCTATCATGGCCACAGACAGTCAAGCCAAACACACAGTTTGTTGATGTTCTCTGTTATACTCCATGGAACACTATCCTGTCCTTTTCTATCATGGTCACACACAGTCAAGCCAAACACACAGTTTGTTGATGTTCTCTGTTATACTCCATGGTAACACTATCTGTCCTTTTCTATCATGGTCACAGACAGTCAAGCCAAACACACAGTTTGTTGATGTTCTCTGTTATACTCCATGGTAACACTATCTGTCATTTTCTATCATGGTCCCCAGACAGTCAAGCCAAACACACAGTTTATTGATGTTCTGTTATACTCCATGGTACATATCTGTCCTTTTCTATCATGGTCACACACAGTCAAGCCAAACACACAGTTTTTGATGTTCTCTGTTATACCCATGGTACACTATCTGTCATTTTCTATCATGGTCACAGACAGTCAAGCCAAACACACAGTTTATTGATGTTCTCTGTTATACTCCATAGTACATATCTGTCCTTTTCTATCATAGTCACAGACAGTCAAGCCAAACACACAGTTTATTGATGTTCTCTGTTATACTCCATATACACTATCTGTCCTTTTCTATCATAGCCACAGACAGTCAAGCCAACACACAGTATATGTTGTCTGTTATACTCCATGGTACACTATCTGTCCTTTTCTATCATGGCACAGGTCTGTCATGTTGTGACAGCAGAGTCACTGTATACTGTACGGACTGTTGTATACATTTTATGACGCAGTGTTGGATTTTTGAGTTTTGTTTGTATACTGTGGTACTTGGAAAGCAATGAAAGAAAAAGAAACAGAAATTATGAACAAACTGCACAGTTTGATGTGTATGTTATTACACTTATTACCAGTTTTATTTTGTCACTATTACTGTGTAGTTACTGCTACTGCTATGACGAATACTACGACTGCTACTGCCGCTATTACTACTACCACTTTTACTACTACTACTATCACTACTACCACAACTACTACTACAACTATTACTGACAATACTATTGTGACTGTTAGTATGACTGCTACTACTTACTACTACTAGTACAAGTACAAGTACTACTACTACTACTACTACTGCCACTACTACCACTACTACCACTACTACGTCTATATACTTTTACATGTAACCAAAATTATTCCAGTGGTAGGCTGATAAAATACCAGTATAAAATATAGACTAGGTAAAACAGTCTAGGTAGGGCCTCAGGACCTGGCCAGCTCATGGGATTATGTGAAGGCTTAAGGTATGTGCCATAGTCACCATGCACGTGGCACCTTGATGTTAGTGCAAATGGAATTCGTTCCGAGCGTGGAGACGTCATCTTGAGAAACTGAAATTGAAACTGAAAACCGTCTACTACTGTTACTGTTACTGTTTCAACTACTATTACTACTATTACTGATATGTATGAATAACATTAAGGTGCACACAATCACCATTCAATAAAACTTGTTTCCCGCAATCACTTCTTCTACTGCTGTCACTACTACTATTACTACTACTACTGCCGTTGTATTTCTATGCTGCTGCTACTACTACTATTACAGCTCTTAATGCTACCAATATTACTACTACTAATAATAATAATATAATATACAATATTTATATAGCGCAAAATCTTGATAAAATCAAATCTAAGCGCTAAAACAGACACACACGCACGCACGCACACACACACATGCACGCACGCACATACACACACACACACACACACACACACACGCACACGCACACGCACACGCACAAGCACACGGCTATAAATGGGGAGAAAGAATAAAAGCAATGGAAAATTATAGAGAGTATATTCAGGCGTAACACATGTGAATAGTAGGGGCCTACAAGGTTAATCATTGCGGTTCTACAACAGTACATGTACCAAATAACCAACAGTAGTCAAAGCAGTATATGATTTCAGCACCACACTATTTAATTACACAAGAGATAAAGATAGAATGCACGGAATACATACATGTAGCATTCCACTTTATCCATCATCTTGAACTCTCACACACACACACACACACACACACACACATACACACTCTCTCTCTCTCACATACGCACACACACACACTCACACACACACACTCTCTCTTTCTCTCTCATACTACAACCATTACCACTAAGACAACTACTACTGCTACTATTACTATTACTGCCACTAATATTACTTTTACAACCACCACTGCTACTGGTCACAACTATCATTCATGCTCACACATAGTGTCAATTCCAGTCAGGAACAAGATATGAAATGACAAGGGAAAAAAGATGATGACGATAATGATGACAACGACGATAATGACGACAACGACAATGATGATGATGACGATGACGATGATGATGACAATAACTAAATATAAGAATTGTCATATTTCTCTTTTTCAGTCTGGAGCAAGCACAACGAATTATGCAGATCTGCGAGAA
>JAPXFY010000023.1:22042293-22049793 GCA_030674185.1 Monoplex corrugatus | reverse complement strand
ATTAATTACTGTGGCCATGTTCTTAGTGTCTTGTTAATCATTAATTACTGTGGCCATGTTCTTAGTTTCTTGCTAGCATTAATTACAGTGGCCATGTTCTTAGTGTCTTGTTAATCATTAATCACAGTGGCTATGTTCTTAGTGTCTTGCTAATCATTAATTACTGTGGCCATGTTCTTAGTTTCTTGCTAGCATTAATTACAGTGGCCATGTTCTTAGTGTCTTGTTAATCATTAATCACAGTGGCCATGTTCTTAGTGTCTTGCTAACATTAATTACTGTGGCCATGCTCTTAGTGTCTTGCTAATCATTAATCACAGTGGCCATGTTATTGTGTCTTGTTAATCATTAATCACAGTGGCCATGTTCTTAGTGTCTTGCTAATCATTAATCACAGTGGCCATGTTCTTAGTGTCTTGCTAATCATTAATCACAGTGGCCATGTTCTTAGTGTCTTGCTAATCATTAATCACAGTGGCCATGTTCTTAGTGTCTTGCTAATCATTAATCACAGTGGCCATGTTATTGTGTCTTGTTAATCATTAATTACTGTGGCTATGTTCTTAGTGTCTTGCTAATCACTAATCACAGTGGCCATGTTCTTAGTGTCTTGCTAATCATTAATTACAGTGGCCATGTTCTTAGTGTCTTGTTAATCATTAATTACAGTGGCCACATTGTTCTTAGTGTCTTGCTAATCATTAATTACAGTGGCCATGTTCTTAGTGTCTTGCTAATCATTAATTACAGTGGCCATGTTCTTAGTGTCTTGTTAATCATTAATTACTGTGGCCATGTTCTTAGTGTCTTCCTAGCATTAATTACAGTGGCATGTTCTTAGTGTCTTGCTAGCATTAGTTACAGTGGTCATGTTCTTAGTGTCTTCCTAGCATTAATTACAGTGGCCATGTTCTTAGTGTCTTGCTAGCATTAATTACAGTGGCCATGTTCTTAGTGTCTTCTAGCATTAATTACAGTGGCCATGTTCTTAGTGTCTTGCTAGCATTAATTACAGTGACCATGTTCTTAGTGTCTTGCTAGCATTAATTACAGTGGTCATTTCTTAGTGTCTTGCTAGCATTAATTACAGTGGCCATGTTATTGTGTCTTGCTAATCATTAATTACAGTGACCATGTTCTTAGTGTCTTGCTAATCATTAATCACAGTGGCCATATTCTTAGTTTCTTGCTAATCATTAATTACTGTGGCCATGTTCTTAGTGTCTTGCTAATCATTAATTACTGTGGCCTTTTTTCTAGTGTATCTTTCTAATCATTAATTACAGTGGCCTTGTTCTTAGTGTCTTGCTAGCATTAATTACAGTGGCCATGTTCTTAGTGTTTTTCTAGCTACTGGTTTCGTCTCGTGTCCATCATGTGGCTATGTGTGGTGAAGTCTTGGCACTGTGCAGTGCCTGTGTTACTGGTTGTGTGATATGAGCTGTTTTTTGCCCACTTTATCTCTGTTTTTGTATTGGACGATAGACTCCATAGTGTGATTTCTGACACTTCTCTGGCTTCTGTCTCAGTAGTAGTAGTAGTAGTAGTAGTAGTAGTAGTAGTAGTAGTAGTAGTAGTAATACATTATCATCACCATCATCATCATTGTCGTCCTCGTCGTCGTCATCATCATCATCAGTATCATTATCATTATCATCATGATTAGTAGTAGTATTTTATCATTATTATCATCATCAGCATCAGTAGTAGCAGCAGCAGCTGCAGCAGCAATAGTAATAGCAGTAGTAGTATCACATCGTCATCAGTAGTAGTAGTAGTAGCAGCAGTAGCAGTAGTAGTAGTAGTAGTAGTAGTAGCAGCAGCAGCAGTAGTAGTAGTAGTAACAGTAGTATAGTAGTAGTAGTAGTAGTAGTAGCAGCAGTAGTAATAGCAGTAGTAGTATCACATCGTCATCAGTAGTAGTAGTAGTAGTAGTAGTAGTAGTAGCAGATAGCAGTAGTAGTAGTAGTAGTAGTAGTAGCAGTAGCAGCAGTAGTAGTAGTAACAATAGTATAGTAGTAGTAGTAGTAGTAGTAGTAGCAGTAGTAGTAGTAGCAGTAGTAGTAATAGCAGTAGTAGTATCACATCGTCATCAGTAGTAGTAGTAGTAGCAGCAGTAGCAGTAGTAGTAGTAGTAGCAGCAGCAGTAGTAGTAGTAACAGTAGTATAGTAGTAGTAGTAGCAGCAGCAGCAGCAGCAGTAGTAGTAGTAACAGTAGTATAGTAGTAGTAGTAGTAGCAGCAGCAGCAGCAGCAATAGTAGTAGTAGTAACACTAGTATAGTAATAGTAGTAGTAGTATCAGCAGCAGCAGTAGTAGTAGAAGTAGTAACAGTATTATAGTAGTAGTAGTAGTAGCAGCAGCAGTAGTAGTAACAGTAGTATAGTAATAGTTATAGTAGTAGTAGTAGTAGTAGTAGCAGCAGAAGTAGTAGTAGACGTAGTAACAGTAGTAAAGTAGTAGTAGTAGTAGCAGCAGCAGCAGCAGCAGTAGTAGTAGTAGTAGTAGTAGTAACAGTAGTATAGGAGTAGTAGTAGTGGTAGCAGCAGCAGTAGTAGTGGTAGTATTAGCTTCATCATCATCATCACCATTTTCGATTTCGATTTCTCAAGATGGCGACTCGGCACTCAAAATACACTCCATACGTAGTGATGTCACTTGTGACCTGTGACGGACATCAAAAATGGTCATGACAAAAGCTTTAAGCCTGCACATAATCCCTATGCACTAGCAAGATCATTAATACAAAAAATCCAGAACAATGTCAATTAAAATATAATAGCACAAAATGAAATAAACCGAAATTGTAAAACAAAAAAACAAAAACAAAAAACAAAACAAAAAACAAGAACAACGAAACTGAAATGATTTAAACTAAACTAAGCTAACTTTATTCAAAAGATGAAAACAAGACTAACTAAAAGCAAATGATACAGGATACTCGAAAACAAGTTCTACAAGAACCTTGTAATAATGAACACATCTGTCCGTATTTTCTGCAGGTGACAGGGAAACTGTATCTGTCAAGAATTATTAATTTAAATCTCTGGAATTCAATCCAGTGTGTGCATGCAGTGATGGCTCACGCTGCTCTTGTCGAAATATAAAAAGAATTATTTTCCCTGACAAAGAGGTTAAATTCTGTTCAACTTACAAAACATTTACAGTGATTTGTTACGATATGCTGTGATATGTTACATGGTGGTGGTGGTGGTGGTAGTGGTGATGGTGAATGTAAGGGGTGTATGTTGTGTGTGTGTGTGTTGTGTATGTGTGTGTGTGTGTGTGTGTGTGTGTGTGTGTGTGTGTGTGTGTGTGTGTGTGTGTGCGTGCGTGTGTGTGTGTGTGTGTGTGTGTGTGTGTGTGTGTGTGTGTGTGGTAGGAATGTGTACATTTGCTTTGAAATATATATTTTTTATTGTGCCTATTCTTCTTCTTCAAACGAGACAGTCTTGATGGAGGCAGACACAAGATCATTCATAAGGAAGATTAGGAAAAGACAGGCAACATTTATGGGCCATTTTATGAGGAAAGGGGAATTGGAGCACCTGGTCACAACGGGAAAGCTGGTGGGAAAGAGAGCACCAGGTAGATCCAGGGAGAAGATACTAGACGGACTTGCAGAGTGGCTGAATACAAAGAGGGTGGAAGAGATGCTTGAGGCAACAAGAGATAGAGACAGATGGAAGGCCATGATCGCCAACGCCATGCGGCAAGGCACCTGATGATGATGATGATGATGATGATCCTTCTTCTTCTTCTTCTTACTGTTATTATTATTATCATTATTCTTATTCTTATTGTTATCATTTTATTATTATTATTATTATCATTATTATTGTTGTTGTTGTTGTTGTTATATTGTTATTACTATCATTGTTATCATCATTATTGTTCTTGTTGTTCTTGCTGTTGTCGTCGTCATTATCATCATCATCATCGTTAGTATTTAAGTAGTAGTAGTAATAGTAGTAGTAGTAGTAATAGTAGTAGTAGTAGTATCATCACCATCATTATCATCATCATCATCATCATTGTTTTTCTTCTTTTTTTTCATCATCCATTATTTATCATTTGTAATTCGTTATTCTCTCGGTCCATGTTGATGTTTGCTCCAGTGACAAACGTTTCTCTAACACTACACGAAATTTTGGCTTCTTCATGAACTCCTTTCTTACTATGAAATAAAAGGCTGTGGAAGTCTGTTAGATCTGTAGATATGAGCTAAGGAGGATAGGCTCAGTTAGAAAGTTTCTTTCTGAAGATGCCACCAAAACATTCGTCACTTCCTGTCGACTGATGAAATACCAGTATAAAATATCGACCAGGTAAAACATAGTCTAGGTAGGGCCACAGAACCTGGCCAGCTCATGGGTTTATGTGCAGGCTTAAGGCTTGTGCCATGATCACCATACACATGTCGCCCGTGACGTTAGTGCATATGGAATTCGTTGCGAGCGCGGAGACGTCATTTTGAGAAACTGAAACCGAAACTATATCCTTTCAAGGGTAGATTACTGTACCTGTCTTCTCGATGGTTGTCCTGGCTCTACTCTTCGTCCCCTGCAGAAGATCCAGAACTATGTGCTCGCCTTATTTTCAAAGCTCAACGTTGTCAATCCTGTACCCCTTTTATTGACGAAAGTACACTGGCTCATGCAAAATAACAGCAAATGGCACAACCTTGACACAGGTTAATAAGTTCAAATACCTGGGAACAGTCATTTCATCAGACGGCAGATGCACATCGGAAATAGCTGGCAGAATCGGCCAAGCCAAAACAGCATTCAAGAAGATGACAAGCATTCTTATCAACAAATGCCTATCAATTAACATCAGAAAGAGAGTCCTTGAATGTTATATAGAACCAATATTGTTGTACGGATTCGAGGCGTGGACAGTCAGCAAGCAAAGCCAGAGCAAGATTGAGGCAGCCGAGATGTGGTTTCTCAGAAGAATGTTGAGTTCCATGGACAGCAAAGAAAACAAACGAGACAGTCTTGATGGAGGCAGACACAAGTAGATCACTCATAAGGAAGATTAGGAAATGACAAGCAGCATTTATAGGCCATTTTATGAGGAAGGGGATTTGGAGCACCTGGTCACAACGGGAAAACTGGAGGGAAAGAGAGCACCAGGTAGACCCAGGGAGAGAATGCTGGACGGACTTGCAGAGTGGCTGGGGATGGGGACGGTGGGGGAGATGCTGAGGGCAACGAGAGATAGAGATGGTTGGAATTCCATGGTCGCCAACGCCATGTGGCAGGGCACCTGATGATGATGATGATGACACTGGCTCCACAGGAAAGCTGGAGGGAAAGACAACACCAGGTAGACCTTGGGAAAAAATATTGGACGGACTTGCAGGGTGGCTGAAGACAGAGAGGGTGGAAGATGTGCTTGCGCAACAAGGGATAGATACATATGGAGGGCCATGATCGCCAAGACCATGCGGCAGGGCACATGATGAGGATGATGAGGATGACACTGGCTCCTTGGTTCTGAGAAAATTTTAAGCGCAAGATAACATGCATTCGCTACAGTAATGTCACTGGCACTGCCTATGTTTGTTTGTCCAATCTAGTCGCTATGTACACTCCATCTCGCTCTCTCCGTTCTTCCTCTGATTCACGACTTCTTCAGCAAAACCGTTTCAAACGTAAATATTTCAGCTAGCATAGACGCAGCCACAAGGCACAGAATTGCAAGCTCAGAGCATTCCTCTCATAGACGCAGCCACAAGGGACAGAATTACAAGGTCAGAACATTCCTTTTAAAGACGCAGCCAAAGGGACAGAATTACAAGCTCAGAACATTCCTTTTAAAGACGCAGCCACAAGGGACAGAATTACAAGCTCAGAACATTCCTTTTAAAGGCGCAGCCACAAGGGACAGAATTACAAGCTCAGAACATTCCTTTTAAAGACGCAGTCACAAGGGACAGAATTACAAGGTCAGAACATTCCTTTAAAGACGCAACCACAAGGGACAGAATTACAAGGTCAGAACATTCCTTTTAAAGACGCAACCACAAGGGACAGAATTACAAGGTCAGAACATTCCTTTTAAAGACGCAGCCACAAGGGACAGAATTACAAGCTCAGAACATTCCTTTTAAAGACGCAGCCACAAGGGACAGAATTACAAGGTCAGAACATTCCTTTTAAAGACGCAGCCACAAGGGACAGAATTACAAGGTCAGAACATTCCTTTTAAAGACGCAACCACAACAAACAAGGATCAGAAATCCTTTAACGACAAAGGCAATACAAGTCAGAACATTCCTTTAAAGACGCAGCCACAAGGGCCAGAATTAGCAAGGTCAGAACATTCTCTGGATTTTGACGCAACGTCCTTTACATGGCAGATAATGGCAGCTCAGAACTGCTGATTTAGAATGTTCATGACCTATGTTATTCTGGTAAATTAAATCTTCTTGCTTCCGATTTATTGCCTTTGGTGTAAAATATTTCTTTCGTGATTAGTCTGTGTATGCTACCCCCTTTTCCTCCCCCCCCCCCTCCCCCCCCCCCCCCCCCCCCCCCCCCCCCCCCCCCCAGTTCTGGAACTCTATTAATAATAATATCAGATATTCTGCTTTTTTTTTTCCTTTCAAGTAATGCGTCAAAGCTGACTTTTTCAGACAACACTTCCATGTCCAGAATGTTTCTAAATTTTGTTATCTGTTCCTGTGTCCATTTTGGATTGTCAGTAGGTTTGTGAAATGTGAGTGTGTGTGGACTTGGGGGTGAGTACGAGCGCACTCGTGGTGTGTGTTGGTATGTATGCGTGTGTCTGTTTGCGTGTTTGTGTACGTACCAGCGCTGTGTGTGTGTGTGTGTGTGTGTGTGTGTGTGTGTGCGCGCGCGCGCACGTGCGTGTGCGTGCGTTTGTGTGTGTGCGTTCTCGCAATTCCTTTGTGTGTGTTTGTGTGTGTGTGTGTGTGTGTGTGTGTTTATGCGTGCGCGCGCGTGTGTGTGTCTGTCTCTCTGTTCGTCTGTCTGTCTCTCTTTCTCCCTCTCTGTCTCTCTGTCTGTCTGTCTATGTGTCTGTCTGTCTGCCTGTTTGCGTGCGCGCGATTGCATACTTACAAACACGTGAATGAATATAAGAGAAGCTGAATGAAACATTGACTATAGAATTGTTGACAGGAATCAAGTCAGGGAAAGAGAAAGACTAAAATTGAAACCTGTTCAGACACACACACACACACACACACACACAATACACACACGCATACATATCACACACACACACACACACACACACACACACACACACACACACACACACACACACACACACAATATGCTGACGATTTATGCATGTGGATGCAGGTAAATATGAAAAGGAAAACTCCTTTGCGCTGTATTAATTATACACGCAAATGCTACCAATTAGAACTTGATAAAATAGCACGATATATGGTAGAAAATGGGTTACATCTATCCCTGGTAAAATCGAAAATAGTTTTATTTAATAATGGAGCTAACCCAGTAAA
>JAPXFY010000023.1:22034793-22037293 GCA_030674185.1 Monoplex corrugatus | reverse complement strand
CAAGAAGGGTAATTGGCCTTCAAGGAGATGGGCCTGGGAAATCAACCTACCTGTCCAATGTTTTATATCAAGGCAAACGGGCGAATGTCCTGCTCTTCACAATTTTCAATTGCCGTGGGATCTTTAACGTGCGCAGGCCAGAAGGCACACGGGTCCGACTCGTTTTTCGTCCTTTTCCGAAGGACTAGACGTTCAGTTCGATTTTCCGGTCAAACTGAGGAGAAAAGTCGAGGTCTGTACGGGGAGCGAACTCTGGAACCTCGAGTTTAGTTATTGGCAGGCGACCGTCTGAACCATTCTGCCACTCTTCTTCTTTAACAGGTCTGGCCCGAAAGGGCTATGACAACCAGCACATTGCCAAAGGGTCTTCTGGATGGAGCAGTCGACTGGGAGTGTACAGCAGACCTCCCAGAGTGGAGAAATTACCCAGATGTCATCAGCAAGACAGGCATGAGACCAGACATCGCTCTCCACTCTGACTCCTCGAAACAAGTGATTCTGATAGAACTCACTGTGCCATACGAAAGCAGAATGGAAGAAGCACATATCTACAAGACCGAAAAATACGCCGGTCTTGCCAGCACCCTGAAGAAAGCAGGTCTGCGGGTCAAAATCTTCGCCATAGAGGTCGGGGCAAGAGGGTTTGTGGGCACCTCCGCTTATGATCTCATGAAACAACTCGCCATTTCTGGGAAGAAGAGGACTAGAGCCCTTAAAGCGATGGCAGAGGCAGCAGAAAGGAGCTCAAGCTGGATCTGGGCAAGGAGGAACCAAAAAAGTGAACTTCATAAGGATTAAATTCCCTACAGATGATGTGTGCCCCGTTAGCACATTGGTAAAACCGCGTACCGCAGTTCTGAAGCGCAGAATCGCCCAGGTTCGATCCCCGGCGTGGGAAAAAAAAAAAATAGACAACAGCAGAAGGGCATCCAGGAGTCATGACCTGGATGTGGCCCGGCCCCCCGAGAGTGTAAGGAATTCAGGGCCGAAACACTTGTCTAAAGGGGGTTACTTCTCTGAAGACCTTCTGTTGTCTAGCTCTCCCTAGAGTTTCTTTCTACCAGCTTAGAAAATATTGCTGATATATATACTTTTTTTTTTTTTTTTTTTTTGGGGGGGGGGGGTCACAACACACACACATACAGACACATATCTGTCTGGTCCAAACAAAAATGTCCTCTCCCCTATTTGTTCAAAGGATGATTAACCAACATGGGAAATGCTCAGTCTCAGTTGTTTTGGAAAACTGTTCACAATCAATAAAATACAGAACAGGGAATATTTTGAGAACAGTAATCTGTGTGGACAATAGGCGGGAGACAGAAAATAAAACAGGGCAATGTGTATCGTGTTTATTTCATGTCATTTAAATATCTCCCTTCATAACTACAAGCAATTATGTTGCACATCCACGGATTTACCAAAAGCCTTTGATTTAGTTTTAGTGTCATGGGCTATGTAGAAACCTATTGATCACAAGCATTGCGTGGGGAAGACCATTACATGTGACCAGATATTATCTACAATTGCATTTCAATCAGGTGTGTTTTACCACAGGAAAGAGCTGTCACGTATCGTGATGTACTGCAGTACCTCAGGGTGTACACTTATCTCCGTTGTTATTTCTCAATTATATCAGAAAATTGTCTTTGATCAATAAACGCACAGGGATAGGCTGATGTTTGTTTTGTATTTTAAATCGAACAAAAAATATCGAAGGGGCGGGAATATCTACTGGGTTACTTCCACACCTCAGCACACACACACACACCCCCTCCCCTGACAAGATACTAAATAAGCATCAGTGCAATCTCATGGGTATGTAATCAGCGGGCCTCAGTAGCTCAGTTGGCTGAGTGTCAGATTCACATGCTTATGGTTGTGAGTTCGAATCCCGGGGTGGGCTACATTAAAATTGGCCTTTTCACTGTCCCATCTTAACATTGTTTTGTTCTGGTGGCGTTGATATAGGATTAAATAAGTCTCCCGTTAAAACTGGCTTTCTGACTGTCCCATCTTAGCATTGTTGTTGTTCTGGTGGTGTCAGTGTAGGATTAGATAAGTCCCCCTTCCCCCACTTCCCTGGGATGGTTATCGCCGTTAGCCATATCACCTGATGTGGGTGCCGACGTAAAAACTGAACCAAAATCAATCAAAATCTATCAAATGGGTGTGTAAGTTCGATGAAAATTGTGAAACTGTCTGACAGCACCTAACGTTTAGCAGAAGTATATGGTACCAAAAGGCAAATGACCTAAGTGTTCCTGGTTATTTGCCAGGTTCATACTTCATGTACAGGAGCTGAAGCTGGACACTGCGATAAGGGAAGACACTAAACTGATGGTAAGGACAATTGAGGCTAACTCCATCAATGTGCGTCAACATTATGAACAGGTATACATTTGCTTGGCCGATTCTGCTGCTATTTCTGATGTGCATCTGATATTGTTGAAATGATCGTTCCCATGGTATTAAATTTATCAATCTGCTCAAGATTGTG
>JAPXFY010000023.1:22024793-22027293 GCA_030674185.1 Monoplex corrugatus | reverse complement strand
TACATACATACATACATCACATACATACATACATACATACATACACCTACTACATAACACACATGCAATACATACATACATACACATACATACATAACATACATACTACATACATACATCAACATACATACATACATACAACATACATACATACATACATACATCATACATACATACATACATATATACATTCAACATACATACCATGCATAAATACATACATATATGCATATATACATGCATATTTACATGCATGCATGCATACATATACACATACGCACACACACATTACATACAAACACACACATACACATACATACATACATACATACATACAACACAACATACATACATACATCATACCATACATACATATACCATACATACATACATACATACATACATACATACATCATACATACATACATAAACATACGCATATGCAACAACAACATTGCAAACAAAACACACACTACACATACAAACATACATGTATACAGATACAAAATACAATAATAAAATCCACTAACGCAACACACATTACATAGAAACAACACATACACATACATACATACATACATACATACATACACACACACATACATACATACATACACATACATACATACACATACATACATACACACATACACATACATACATACATACATACATACATACACATACATACATACACACATACACATACATACATACATACATACATACACACATACACATACATACATACATACATACATACATACATACACATACATACATACACATACATACATACACACATACACATACATACATACATACATACATACATACATACATACATACATACACATACGCACACACACATTACATAGAAACACACACATACACATACATACATACATACATACATACATACATACATACATACATACATACACACACACATACATACATACATACACATACATACATACATACATACACACACACACATACATACATACATACATACATACATACATACATACATACATACATACATACATACATACATACATACATACATACATACACCTTCTACGGTCAACTTATATAAATCTCCCTTTAAAAAGAACAGAGGATGGAGGGGTGGCGAAACTGATGGGGGTGGATGGGGGAGGAGGGAGATTAAAAAAGTTGCCCAAAACAAAATCCAACTAACATCGAAACACAACAGTCAGAAGACAATAACTCCAGTTGAAAACCATCACGTCACCATATGAATAAAGACATAAATTAGTAAACAAACATACAATTAAAATAAATACATGAATGAACAAATAAATGGATGCATGAATGCATGAAAGCATGAATTAATGAATTTAATAAATGAATAAATGAAATGAATAAATAAATAAATAAATACGTAGATAGATAGATTTTTTTTTTTAATATAATAAATAAACAAAATAAATAAGTGAAATAGAAAACAAAATAAATCACCAAATAAGTAATCAAAATATAACGAATGAATAAATTAATAAACAAACAAGCATATAAACAAACAAATCAGTAGACAAATTGATTACTCAATCAATTAATTAATTAAATAACAAATAAAAAATATTGATAATGAACTTATCAATTAATTAATTAATTATGTAAACAGGTCTGGCGGGTCAAAATCTTCGCCATAGAGTCGGGCAAAGAGGGTTGTGGGCACCTCCGCTTATGATCTCATGAAACAACTCGCCATTTCTGGGAAGAGAGGACTAAGCCCTTAAAGCGATGGCAGAGGCAGCAGAAAGGGAGCTCAAGCTGGATCTGGGCAAGGAGGACGAAAAAGTGAACTTCATAAGGATTAAATTCCCTACAGATGATGTGTGCCCGTTAGCACATTGGTTAAAACCGCGTACGCTAGTTCTGAAGCGCAGAATCGCCCAGGTTCGATCCCGCTGTGGAAAAAAAAAAAAAAAAAAAATAGACAACAGCAGAAGGGCATCCAGGAGTCTGACCTGGATGTGGCCCGGCCCCCGAGAGTGTAGGAATTCAGGGCGAAACACTGTGTCTAAAGGGGGTTACTTCTCTGAAGACCTTCTGTTGTCTAGCTTCCTAGAGTTTCTTTCTACCTGTAATCAACAAAACGTGACTTGGAAACGAAAGGACCAGAAAACAACATTTTCGGTACACAATGAACCCGTCAGAAAGAAATAGAAGTGAAAACAGTCATTGGTTTTCGCTTTCTTCTTGGTATAAGCAGAAATCGTTTTGTCATGTTGAGGCAGGATTATACTTACTGCCACAACGAAACCATAACTAGTCTGCGATTATGAAAGCAAAGAGGTGTTTGTGTGTGTGTGTGTGTGTGTGTGTGTATGTGTGTGTGTGTGTATATGTGTGTACATGTAATGTGTGTGTGTGTGTGTGTGTGTGTGTATTGTACATATACAATATATATATAATATATATATATAGAGAGAGAGAGAGAAGAGAGGAGATACATTTAGATATATAT
>JAPXFY010000023.1:22004793-22012293 GCA_030674185.1 Monoplex corrugatus | reverse complement strand
TGCAAACGAAAAAGCCTGGTCACTACAAATATATTACAAAGACATTATAAAACTTAACATGTAACAACTGGCAATAAGAGAAGAAATGAAATTAAGAATTAGGAACTGCTGGTCACTAAGAATAAACAGAGTAAAATCACATGAATGGAAACAGGTTTCTTTTTTATATGTAGCCACAAACTGCATGAACACACATACAAACATATGTAAAAGAGTAATGGCTACTTCACACTGAGCCTGTTAGGCGCGTGACTCTTGACACAGTTCTCATCCTCTGTTTGTTTCAAACACACTCACACACACACACACACATACACACACACACATACACACACACACACATCACACACACACACAACACACACACACACCACATACACGGACGTGCATACGCACAGACACATTCACACACGCATACACATACATACAAATTTATACCTATATGTCATACACACATACAGATCCACACACACACACACACACACTCACACACGCGTACACACAAACAAACAAACACACATTCATACAAACATACCACAAATACACAAAACACACTAATATACACTCACACACACACACACACACATATGTATATATAATATATATATAAACACACACACACACACACACACACACACACACACACACACACACACACACACACGGACACACTCACACATGCATACACATACATACACATTTACACACACATGTCATACACATATACAGATACACACACACATGCCACACACACACACACACACACACACATACACACACGCACACCCACCCACACCCCCCACCCCACCCACACCCCCACACACACACTCCCCCTGTGCTCTCAACACCTCGTCTCCCGAGCAAGGCCATCCACACACAAAGTGGCATCGCCAATAGATCAGCTTCTGGTTTGTTCATGTTGACATCACATAATGCACCATGATAACATGGTAACATCATAACATCACATATCACTGTACACGCTGTAACATCACCTACAATCACAAGCTGCTACATGTATCACAAAACATATCACAACACAACTTTTGATTACAGAAATGTAATTAAAAAAAGGAAAAGCAAGATAGTCAAGCCATTTTAGAAATATCATTTTTAACACAAAATCCAGATTTTGCATGTCTCAAAATCGTTTCTACCCTTGAAGAAGTTTCTGTCGATATAAAACTTGACGTACATCGAGACAATGCTACACTGTCACAGTGAAAACAGAACTTAACCCTTTCACCCCCGAACCCTATCTATTAATTGCAAAAACTGAACTCTTTGACTCCCTCACCCTATCCACCAGCTTCCTGTATGAAGCTGGTGGATAAGGTGAGGAAGTCAAAAGGTTGAGTTTTTGCTTTGCTAGCATGGTTGGCAGTGCATGATGCTGGTGGACAGGGTTGCAAGAATCAAAGGGTTAAATTAAACAAAGTAGAAATTCCAGAATAAGTGCTGTTCACATACTTGCTCAACGAACGATGATTTTAGGCACCAATTTTGGAGGGGGATGGGGTGGGGGGTAGAGGGAGTCTGTATGACCTTGACCTTGATGCCTTTCCTTTCAAACTGATGCTTTTGTGACTCTTTGATAACAGTCCACAGCTTTGAGCAAACTTTTCTCCTAATTTTTGTATGTGGTGTTTGTTTGTTTGTGATCTTACGCTTGACAACAGTTGGCCGAAAATTTGCGTCTGTCTTGTCTTGTTGTATTAAAATACGCGTTCTGATTCTTTTCTGGTTCCTGTTTGTTTGAACGTGGGCAGTCACACTTGTTTTGGATTCAGTGTATAATGACTTAAACATTTCATCATTAAAAGTTAGACTCCTGTTAAAAACAAAGGAACATTTACGCACAAAATACCGAATGGAAAAACTGCAGATAACGGTCCAGTCTCTTCTGTATATCTCACAAGCGCACGAAAAGAAAAAAAAAGAACCCCATTCCAACAAGAATCTATGTAAATCTAACTTATCATATTCACACTATCCTCTGGTTCACAACAAAAAAAAAAAAAAATAAACAAACAAACAAAACCACGAAGAATATCTCAGTTTCACAATTTCACTTAAACATGTACACAACACAACTCTTTGAATTAAGGCTCTTCTGATTACCGAAATTAACCAGGCCAATGACTAACATAATTTTTTGTTGTGATTGAACTATTCAGCATGACAAGTGTCAATTATATTTTCGAACTGTAATTCACTGTAGATTCTGTTTATGTCACGTTTACATTTCGCCAGATTTCTATTGAATTGTTTAGCAGGTATTTTTTTACTTTCTTCGGGCCAAGTTATGTGTAAACAAACAAAACACATAGCTTTTTTCATACCCTTGTAAATGAATATTATTCCTGCTCCTCTCTCTCTCTCTCTCTCTCTAACCTCTCTCTCTCTCTCTCTTATCACATCTCTCCTCTTGCACTCCTCTCTCTCTCTCGCTACTCCTCCCAATAAACTTGTAAAACGAAGAACGTCCTCTCCTATTTCTCTATTGTATTAACACAAATGACCATCCCACTACAGAAATGGGAACAAAACGCACTATATATACCCACACACACACAAACACAACACACACACTACACACACACACCATACCTACACACCAACATACACACTATTCAGTAATACACACACAACACAACAACAAACACACAATAGCAAAAATGCAGCAATGAATAGGGCTGCAGTACTAAACTTGATTTACCACTCCTGAACATGAAATGAATGCATATTAAAACAAAGTAAAAGCGCAATGTGACCTTCGCCCCTTCTCGGTAAATTACCAGGTTACAAGACAAGAGAATAACTATTAGCTTCTCAGATTAACTCTCAATCACTTCGAACTAAAATTTAGTAAAAACCATCAAATGTATCTGGGAATTTTATAACATTGATCACCTTTGTGTTTCAGCAAATGCGACCCTTATTTACCCAGCTCCATTTACAAACTAAAACAGAAACATACTGATTTTCACTCTGTATTTACACATTGCTAGACGTTTACTGCACAGTCGCTGTAAGTCGTTTCCTTTGATTCAGCCCAATTGTTTACCTGTAACTCCACACAGCCCCGAGAATCCGATGAAGCCTGATGATAAAACTGTTAGTATGTTTTTCTTTTGGTCGAAAATTGTTTGATGTTAATTAATTATTACCTTAATTGAAATTTGTTATGATTTACATTTAATTGTTACCTTTTGATATCAATTTCCTTTGATCTTACTAATTCTATATCAATTCCTTACGCACCATTTTCTACCTTCACTCCTCCCTCCCCCCGTCTAAAAGCCATATGTGAATAGCCGTTTAAGGAAAATAACACGAACAAACACTACGACACACAAACACATACACACACCATCATCACAACACACCACAAGACACCACACGCATAAACAACACACACACACGAACCTACAAACACACACGCTACACACAAACAACACACAACACAATAACATACACACAAACACACAGCACGCACACAACACGCACGCACACACACACACGCGCACACACACACACACAAACACACACACACACACACACAAACACGCACGCACACACACACACACGCCACACACACACACACACACTCGCGCGATACACACACACACACACACACACACACACACACAAACACACACACACACACACACACACACACACACACACATACACACACACACACCACCACACACACAAACCCCACACACACACACACACATACACACACACATACCTACACACTAACATGACACACCATTCAGTACACACACACACACACACACACACACACACAATCAAACAACACACACACACACACACACACCACACACACACACACACACACCACACACCACACACACACATACCTACACACTAACATGACATACCATTCAATACACACACACACACACACACACACACACAAACACACACACACAAACACACAGACACAAACAAACACACATACACACAAACACACACACAAACACACACACAAACAAATAAACAAACAACACACACACACACACACACACACACACACACACACACACACACTAAACACACACTAAACACGCACAACACATAACCCCATCAAAACCCAAGCTGCCAAGAAGAGAAGGCGGGGTGACGTCATTTTCGTGGATGACGACAGGTAGGGGCTGACGTCAAAGCTGACCAGGTCTGTCACGCGCGCCCAGGATCCGCTGTTGGGCGCAGGCTGGATATGAAGAACGTGACACATGATCTGGTACAGGTCCACAATCTTGACAGGTGCTGTGGTCACGTTTTGAGCAAAACCTGTAAGATAGCCACACGAACATGGAGGGAAAACATCGATACGATGAATCACATTTATTATCTGATTATTTTTTTTCATTCGTTATTTCATTCTATTTACCTTGCATTTTGTTTGTGACTAGGTGCTTAAATTCCCTTTGTCTCATACAATGTCCTATAAATGTTGCTTGTTTTCTTTTTGTCTTTAATCTTGTCTTTTTCTTAAATCTTCTTCGTTACAGTTCTTTTTATTTACCTCTTTCGCTTTTCTCCCAGTTTACGGAAAATCGAACTGAACGTCTAGTCCTTAGGAAGGGGACGAAAAGCGAGTCAGACCCGTGTGCCTTCTGGTCCTGCGCACGCTAAAGATCCCACGGCAGTTGAAAATCGTGAAGAGCAGAGCGTTGCTCGGATGCCTGGGTACAAAACATCGAAGAGCTAGGTTGATCTCCCATGTCCCACACCCTGAAGACCAATTAACCTTGCTTTCCTAAAGTCTTGGGGGAAAAATGTGAATATGAATATGAAATAGAAGCGAGGGAGAGGGGATGGGCGCCGACTTCGTTGTGCTGGCCCAGGAAAAGGTCTCTGCCACCTCACTCCCCTACGACCCCAGAGCTATGGAACTATTAAGGTAGGATCTCAGGACCTGGCCAGCTCATGGGTTTATATGCAAGCTTAAAGGCTTGTGCCGTGATCATTCTGGATCTTCTTAATCACATGGCACCTGTGACGTTAGTGCATATGGAATTAATTCCTAGCGCGAAGACGTCATCTTGAGAATTTGAAACTGAAACAGGGTTCGCTCTTCTAAAAAACAACACTTCAACTGCCTCAATCACAAACTTCTGCACTGTACATGTATACAAAATCTGTGTTCAGTATTGCCACAGTCTACTACTGTCCTCAGTGTCCGTTCAGTTTTATTTCAACCGAAACATCCTATCCACCAGCATCCTGCATTGTCAACCATACCAGCAAAGCAAAAACTGAACCCTTTGACTCCCTCACCCTGTCCACCAGCCTCCTTGAGGGAGTCAAAGGGTTCAGTTTTTCCTTTGACTCCCTCACCCTGTCCACCAGCCTCCTTGAGGGAGTCAAAGGGTTCAGTTTTTCTTTGATCATGGTTGGGGTCAAAGGTTCAGTTTGCAGTGGTGGATAGGTGAGGAGTCAAATGGTTCAGTTTTTGCAGTTGGTGGATAGGGTGCGGGAGTCAAAGGGTTCAGTTTTTGCAGTTGGTGGATAGGGTGCGGGAGTCAAAGGGTTCAGTTTTTGCAGTTGGTGGATAGGGTGCGGGAGTCAAAGGGTTCACTTTTGCAGTTGATGGATAGGTGCAGGTGTCAAAGGGTTCAGTTTTTGCAGTTGGTGGATAGGGTGCGGAGTCAAAGGGTTCAGTTTTTGCAGTTGGTGGATAGGGTGCAGGGAGTCAAAGGTTCAGTTTTTGCAGTTGGTGGATAGTCAGGGTGTCAGTGGGGTCAAAGGGTTCAAGTTTTTGAGGTTTGGATAGTGAGGATGTCTAAGGGTTCAGTTGAGTGTTTGACGACAAGCTGATCACTTAATCGTTCTAACTTATAGTCTAAGTCTTCTCAACTCCAAGAGCTTATGATTACTTAACGTTAGTTATATATATTCAACGTCTAGCTTAATTATATGTTTAATCGGCATATTCGTAACGTCCGCTTCATACTTGAACTCTTTTTCTGTCTGTTTTGTTTTGTTTTCGTGTTGTCGTTAATGTTGTTGTTGTTGTTTTGTTTTGTTGTTTTTTGTTGTTGTTGTTGCTGTTGTCGTTTACGAAATAAAAAGCACAGAAATCCCACCCATACCCAACGGAGCAAGGTTAATCCAATACTTTAGTAGTCTACTTTACATAACAATCATGAGGTAGGTAGTGATAAGTAAGGTAATTAGTTAGGTAGATATGTAGGTAGGTAGGTAGGTAGATAGGTAGATAGATAGGTAGGTAGGTAGTAGGCAGGTAGGTAGATAGGTAGGTAGGTAGGTAGTAGTAGGTAGGTAGGTAAGTAGGTAGGTAGGAGGCAGGTAGAAAATAGACAGACATACAGACAGACATAGCAGACAGATAGACAGGTAGAAAGATAGAAAGATAGATAGATTGTAATATTTCAAGAAACGTTGAAATACGAAGAAAATGAGAAGGACGGGGAGAGGAGGCAACGACAATCGTATTTAAACAGACACACACATTCATTAGAATGAGTTTTAAAAGAACCATAGGCAAACTTGACATACACATAAGGCAAATGGACTGATTATCTCATGGACTTCACTTTGTTTTCTATGTGAGACAGTAACCAAAAAACAACAAAAAACAAACAAACAAAAAAAACACGAAGAAAGAACAAGAAAGCGTATTTATTACAAACAGACAAGACAGCGCAAATTTTCGGCCAACTGGCCTTTGTCAAGTGTAAGATCACAAAACAAACATCAGATACAAAAATCAGGAGAAAAAGACTGGAACCTCCCTGCTGTCAGTCAGTCGAGTGTGAGACAGCAATAAAATTTATATTTAGATAACAGTCTATATTTAGTCACTGACCTGGTCCCATGCCTATAAATAGCCACATCATCATCATCATCATCAGGTGCCTTGCGACATGGCGTTGGCGATCATGGCCTTCCATCTGTTTCTATCCCTTGTTGCCTCAAGCATAGCTTCCACCCTCTTTGTCTTCAGCCTATATTTAGTCACTGACCTGGTCCCATGCTTATAAATAGCCCCATCATGTCTACAAAATAAACAATCTATATTTAGCACTGACCTGGTCTCATGCTATAAATAGCCTCATCATTTCGAATAAACAATGACTGTCAGTATAATAGCCATATTCATTAATAAACATTTATATTTAGTCACTGACCTGGTCCATGCTATAAATAGCCCAGTCATGTTTATAAACAAACTATATTTAGTCACTGACTGTCATGCTATTCAGTCATGTTATAAAAAAACCTATATTAGTCACTGACCTGGTCCCATGCTTATAAATAGCCCCATCATGTCTATAAAAACAATCTATATTTAGCACTGACCTGGTCCCATGCCTATAAATAGCCCACAGTCTAAATAAAGGATCAATTTAATCATGATGCCATGCAAATAGCCCACAGTCTAAAAAACGATCTATATTTATCACTGACGGTCCCATGCCTAAAAATAGCCCAGCATGTTTA
>JAPXFY010000023.1:21997293-21999793 GCA_030674185.1 Monoplex corrugatus | reverse complement strand
ATAGATAGATAGAAAGACAGAAAAAGATAGATAGATAGATAGATAGATAGAGATAGATAGATAGATAGAAGACAGACAGATAGATAGATAGTAGATAGATAGACAGATAGATAGATAGATAGATAGATAGATAGATAGATAGATAGATAGAAGACAGATAGATAGATAGATAGACAGATAGATATAGATAGATAGACAGATAGATAGATAGATAGACAGATAGATAGACAGATAGATAGACAGACAGACAGATAGATAGATAGATAGATAGAAATAGATAGACATACAGATCAGCAACAGATAGATAGACAGATAGATAGATAATAGACAGATAGATAGACAAAGATAGATAGATAGATAGATAGATAGACAGATAGATAGAAGAATAGATAGATAGATAGAAGACAGATAGATAGAATAGATAGATAGTATAGATAGATAGACAGTAGATAATGACAGATAGATAGATAGATAGATAGACAGATAGATAATAGATAGATAGATGACAGAAGATAGACAGATAATAGATATACAGACAGATAGATAATAGATAGAAGATAGATAGACAGATAGATAGATAGAAATTTGATAGACAGATAGATAGCAGATAGATAGACAGATAGATAGAAGACAGATAGACAGATAGATAGATAGACAGACAGATAGATAGATAGACTAGACAGACAGACAGATAGATAGATAGATAGATAGATAACAGAAGAAGATAGATAGAAGATAATAGAAGATAGACAGACAGATAGATAGATAGATAGGTAGATAGAAGTACAGATAGATAGTAGATAGATAGAAGATAGATAGCAGTAGATAGATAGTATAGTAGTAGTAGATAGATAGATAGAGATAGATAGATAGATGCACTGGCAAAGTCTTGAAATGAGGAGGCTGGAGGAGGGAGAAAAGACCAATCCAACACTAAACTGACACCACCAGAATAATGGAAACATTAAGATGGGGCAACCGACAGACCAATTCTTTTATGCCTCAGGGGCTGGGGTTGAGTCCATCACTCTGTCATAAGAACCAGCCAACTCAAAAAAAAAGTTGAATACAAATCATATAATTTCAATGACAGTTTGACCCTTTGATTCCCGCACCCTATCCATCAACTGCAAAAACTTAACCCTTCGATTCCCTCACCCTATCCACCAGCTTCCTGCAGGAAGCTGGTGGATAGGGTGAGGGAATCAAAGGGTTAAGTTTTTGCTTTTGTTAGCATGGTTGACTATGCGAGGATATTGGTAGGCAGGGTGTGAGAGTCAGAGGGTTAACCCGCTGGTAGGCAGGATACGGGAGTCAGAGGGTTAACTGTTTGACTTTCACTGATAGCAAGGCGACAATCCTGATATTGTCCCTGGTAGTCAGTTGAGCTGTAAGCAATATGAAATGAATTGAAGTGAACCCCCAATGTCCGCTCCTCAAGGGAGACCATTAGGATGCTGTGTTGACCTACCACAGTCAACATTTAGAGTAGAATTAACATGAAAAGTATGGTGACATGGCGTGTGTCTACAAACCAGAATTCAATTCAACATCAGACTGCCTTTGAATTGTCCCGGTTGATTTATCCAAGTGACTTTTGATTTTTCAATGACTATTTTCACAGTCGATTTAATCTAAGTGATTGTTTTCACAGTTGATTTATCTTACTGTTTTCATAGTTGATTTATCTAAGTGACTATTTTCACAGTTGATTTATCTAAGTGATTGTTTTCACAGTTGATTTATCTAAGTGATTGTTTTCACAGTTGATTTATCTAAGTCATTGTTTTCACAGTTGATTTATCTAAGTGATTGTTTTCACAGTAGATTTATCTAACTGACTGTTTTCACAGTTGATTTATCTGACTGTTTCCACAGTTGATTTATCTAACTGACTGTTTTTACAGTTGATTTATCCAACTGACTGTTTTTACAGGTGATTTATCTAACTGACTGTTTCCACAGTTGATTTATCAAACTGACTGTTTTTACAGTTGATTTATCTAACTGACTGTTTTTACAGTTGATTTATCAAACTGACTGTTTCCACAGTTGATTTATCAAACTGACTGTTTTTACAGGTGATTTATCTAACTGACTGTTTTTACATGTGATTTATCAAACTGACTGTTTCCACAGTTGATTTATCAAACTGACTGTTTTCACAGGTGATTTATCTAACTGACTGTTTTTACAGGTGATTTATCTAACTGACTGTTTTTACAGTTGATTTATCTAACTGACTGTTTCCACAGTTGATTTATCTAACTGACTGTTTCCACAGTTGATTTATCTAACTGACTGTTTCCACAGTTGATTTATCTAACTGACTGTTTCCACAGTTGATTTATCTGACTGTTTCCACAGTTGATTTATCTGACTGTTTCCACAGTTGATTTATCTAACTGACTGTTTCCACAGTTGATTTGTCTGACTGTTTCCACAGTTGATTTGTCTGACTGTTTCCACAGTTGATTTATCTAACTGACTGTTTCCACAG